>JANAVB010000194.1:5815361-6288032 GCA_029216955.1 Iris pallida
AGGAGACATATTTGAGTGGGACATGATATGCCTAGATGAAGGTGGACTCATCTAGGTTGTGCATATAAAATTTGTTGGAAGGTAATAGCTAGTATTGTGCTCCAAATATCAATGTTACGGTATGGAGCACCAAATGATCTAAATAGAGAGTGGGTGTTCATGAGGAACTAATTTATCCTCCTAGTGGGAACCAATTTGTCCCAATAAATCGGTAATACTCATAATCCTATAATTTAGAGGGGCTCACAATCTATACTCTCTAGAAATTCCTTTCTTAAGATTTAAACTAAGACAGGGTACTATGATATAATGGAATTTAGATGAATCAAGGTCGCGATGTAATCTTGCTTTTTGGAATAACCACACGATCATTGGAACGATATGCAATAAAGGAGAAAAGTCAAGTATGGAGCTCGTAGTATAATTTTGAGCAAAGGGGAAGAAATGGTAGTATATGTCATTCTTGTACTCTAAATTCTGTGAGTTTTACAATCATAACACACGAACCAAGGGGTAGCGTTTTTAACTCTTCTTGTGGCCTATGCAAGATTATAGTCGGTAGCAACGACTTCTTTGGTCTGTTCAAGGATCACCTTCAACGACTAAATCCTTAGATTCATGCTCGTAACAAACTTACTCGTCTATGGCTATAAGGCTATTAGTGGTGTCGATGGTAGCACTTCGTGGTACTACCATTAGCTAATAAATCTAAGTAATTCTAGAAACTATAATTAAGTAGGATAATTAAATAGCTAAGGGTGTTGCTCTATTATCAACTAGTGACAATAAGTGGCGTATCTAAGGTGATGCTTGTTGTGTTCCTACTCTCAAGATGATTGTCTTATGTGATTGTTCTATATTGTCGTTGAGGTTCTACATATCGTCTATTTGACCTGTTTCGGGTTATTTTACATGGTACTAAGGTTGGTCTGATCAAAACATCATCAAGGTTAGGTTCAAACAAGCATGATATAATCAAAGTGTTTTTAAGAATGGTATAAAGTCAAGTTGGAAGCATAGGAAGTAGTCTAGATAGAATCAGAGAACCATATACCTCCGTAATCACGTTATTCGAAGTTTGCCCCGCCAGCACACATCTGGCTGCAAAACATCTAAATCCAAAATTTAACGGATGACTGCAGTACGTGTTTGTCCTGCCAGTCAATATAGGTTCTCAGACTTATCTTTGGCCAAATTCATGAGATGTTTTAGAATTAAATTTGCACAAAAATATAATAAAAGAGACCAACATGCATAGCATATGGTTCAAGTAGAAGTCAAGAAATATATGTAGCCATGATGCCATCATCTAAAGTCCTGCCTCGCTAGTATTTCTCTGGCTGCAAAAACTTTGCTCCAAAATACAAGGATAAATATAATTTCTCAAACCTTTCCTTGGACCATTCCATGGAATATTTTCCAATGTAACAAAAGGAATTAATAGGACTACTCAAGGTTTTAACATGTAAGAGTTTTAGTCAATTCTAGGAATAGTGGTAAAACTTAATCAATTGTATCCTTGTTCGAAAGGAGAGAATATTCACATAACCATGGATGCGAAGAATGTGACAAATTTTGCAGGGTAAAGGGAATTCTTGGTCGTGGTATGATTAAAAGAATACAGAAGGTAATACTAAGGTTTTATGAAAATTCAAGATGAGGAATAATTAGATACTCTTATTGATAGCACAGTTTCTTGAGGAAAGGTAGTATACTAGTTCCAAGGTCATCGTATGATCAGAGAATTTTCTGTAATTGTTCGTATTTACCAACTTTAGAAAGCAGTGATAATGGGTCTATATTTCGGGAAAGGGTAAGTAACTCAAGATAAAAATGTATGGTCAGGCTAAAGACTGTCTAGTGAGGGTGTGGCTTGATATCATATCGTGTCTAAATAGATAATGATGTAAGAAATAATGTGTACTAGGTAGTGATGTACTTAGGGTAATACCTGCTATATTTCTATCCTCAGGAAGGGTTTCTATCACAGGTGTAGAGGATGGTTGTCCCTCTTAATGTATGCTGGTATGCTGAGTTAAGACTTGCTCAGACCGCTGCATCCTTGCTTTTGGGGTAATCTTTTGATAGGTGTTGGTCAGAGCCGCAATCCTAACATAGGCCTAACCTCGTACGACTATCTCTTCGGATGTGTCCCTTCATTCCGCAGTAATTACAGGCAGGCTTCTCCTGAGGCAAGTATAGTCCTTCTCCTTGCTGCTGCTGCGAGGTACGCTGTGTCCCTGTACAATATTTAGCTTTGTGATAATTGGATCCACAAATCATATACTGTCCCAACCTATGACGACAATCCTTCATAACGTGACCATTTCTATGGCAAAAGCGACATGTAGGAAGCTCCTTATCTGGATATGGTGATGCTCTATGGTGTTGTTGTTGTTGTGCTTTACGATGTCTATTCGGCCCGTTTTGAGTCACTCTAGCTGGTACTTGGGCTGGTATGGTAGATAGAATCATGTTTAGGGCTACTGATATAGTACTTCTTGCAAATTCATTCTATTGTTGCTACACTTGCAATAACTTAAGCAAGAACCTTGCTACCGAAGTCTTATTTGTAGGATCGATGGAACCTCTAGAGGGGGTGAACAGAGTGCAGCAAAAAATAATTACCAATTAAAAATTATCTAAGCAGGTGAAGCAAATATGTAACCAAATTTAAATGCAAGTAAAGCAGTAAATAGTGGAGCCAAGAAAGCAATACGCAGAGACAACATGTTTATACTAGTTTTCCTCTGAGAGGACTAGTCCAGTTCACGAGAACTCTTGCTTGCTATAATCCACTATTTTGAATAGAGATTACACCGTGTGCTTTACTCTGAAAAACATGCCAACTTCAACATCGTCGTATTTTTATCCGAAGCCTACGATCAAACTTCAACAACACCTTTCTGAGAAAAGCTTTTTATATGCCAAGCATTGTACAACTCGAATACTCCTAATCGAAAACCACCGGGACTAGAAGGATCGTAGTTGTCTTGGAAATTTGGAGATTGGAGCTTTGTAAATGGAATAGAAAGCTTAGGAATAGATAGAGAAGATGAAGATTGAATGAATGAATAGAAATAGGAATTTCTTTTCTTTTTATAGATTTTTTTGAGACCGAGTTCGAGCAGAACTCGATAGGCTAACGTTCATATTTTTGAACGATGGAGATCCAAAAGAACATGAGAAGCTGCTGACCAGGAGAAATCTAGGGTGACCGAGTTCGGTTAGAACTCTGGCCGAGTTCGGTTCCCAGGGATTCTGGTCAACTTGGTTTTGGTTTGGCTTTTTGATATGGGTTAGGTTTGGGTCAAGAATTGGATCAAGGGTTAATTTGGAATAAAAGTTCTAAATGCCAGTGATCTCGATTCACAATATAATCTAGACTCAATAAAAGAAAAATACAAAATAAATGTAAAAAATCAGCAGAGACGAAATTTGTAAACTTTTGTTTCTTTTCATATTAAGTTCAAAGTTTTAAGTCAATTATCGAAATTGGTTTGACCATAGCTTAATGGGCCAACAATCTCCCCCATTTTGATAATTTGACAAAACTACGATTGATACTTAAGAAACGGTTTAGCTCAATCTGGAAGTAGACTTGATGCGATACTATGGGTACGGTAGTAGCTTTGGCCGTCAATATTGGTACAATATATGTGCTCCCCCGTAATGTACGGTCAAGTCTTGTTACTCTCCCGTAACGAAACATGTTGGCTAAATATCTGTAAAAGTCTAGAAATTTTTTTCCATACAAACTTTAAGCAACAATAAATAAATATCTATCATATTAAACAATAAATAAGTATCTATCATATTGCTCCCCCATTTTGACATATAAGCAAAATAATGTGAACAAACTAATAGTACTCAGCACAGTCTAGATAGAGAAAAATCTAAAATAATATGAGAATTCATAATGCTGAAATAGGAAACACTAGCATAGATAGAGTTCATACATCACTCATAAGCAACTAAAACTGATAATGCTTGAAAGAAGCATTTATCACTAATACATAGCAAAAAAATAAAAAACATAACTAGTAGTGAACTATCACGAGGAAACATATCCTCAGTCATCATCCTCCTCCTCATCATCATCACCAGCACCAGCAGCTCTGTAAGGACTGGTCTCAGCAGAACGGTTGGTATTATATCGAGCTGCAGCAGGGTCAAAGTATCTCTGAGCCTCTGGATCATTAATGCGATAGCTAAGTCTGGAGGGATCAAGAATCATAGGAATGGGTCCACTAGGGTTGTGAGCAAGACTATATGACATATCCCAAACAAAGTTGGATATGGCCTGGAGCTGGAGGGTGGTATAAAAATCCATAGATCAAAACTGATCCATCATAAGAGCCTGGAGTGACCCAAGGGTAACGCCACTAGGAGGATGAGTAGGATGGGTGTCAGCAACTAATGGGTCAACTGGAGGAGGTGGAGCCAGAACGACAGGAGCAGAATGACGATGCTCATGAAGATATGCAGAAGCAGCATCCTGAGGATAATCCTCGAGTACAACCTCAAAGTACTGAAATACTTACGGGAGATACATCATATATAGAAGTCATCTCGGTTTCTTGCGACAACGTCCCATAGCGGTGATGATAGTCTTGGATAGACTGAAGGGGACATGAAAGTGGAGATGATAGATAGCTGAAAGCTCTAAATAGGAAATCTCATCTGTGGCAGCGTTCTTAGGAATGATGGTAGAGAATATCATCCTATGAAGATCATAGAAATATTTGTTCAGATGCCTAGGGCGAAGAGTGTCTTTCGGTCGAGGGTTTGGTTCACAAAAGAGATGCTTAGTCACGAAATGAATCAAAAGTTGTTCCTTCGGGAAAGATGACATTGATGATTTCTACTAAAGCGTTTCCAGTATTGGGAATGTTAAGTATTAAAGCTAAATCACTGTCATTAAACTCGATATCAATGCCGCCAACTTTTGATTTCACTTTCCCGTTTGTGACCGGTAAGTTGTAATAAAACATACAAATTGCATTGGGATAGATTGGAAAACTAGTTTGAACTAAATCAAGCAATTCAGAATGTTTAAAAGCAAGAACATGATCCGAAAATAAAGTAAAACTGATAGGAGGACCCGGACAGATTTTTCTTTGATGAAAATTATTAAACCACTCAGTTGATGCCTCTTATGACACAAATATAAAATTATCAAAGAAATCTTCGATGGGTTTCGATGGACTGAAAAGAGAAAATGAGGCCGCCTCTTGAGGAGTAGAGGACGAACATTCATTAACTTTCCTTTTCTTTTTTGAAGAGGTAGGGATTTTAGGAGCCATTAAAATTGAAAAGAGTGGAGAGAGTAAAAATATACCAAAATTGAAGATGAACAGTTGAAGAAAACTCCAAGAGAGCTCTGATTCCAAGAGTTGAAGGCTTTAAAGGCTTGGAGGAGGAAGAACCAAGAAGTTAGGGTTAAGGTTTTGGTAGATATGGAGGCTGTTATAGGGATGAAGATAACGATGGGGGCGTTTAAATATAGAGGAGGCTCAATTGTCCAGCTTCTGTTCGAATTCACCCAGACCGAGCTCGGTCCGAGTTCGTCCAGAACTCTGACCGAGTTCGGTCACCTGGAAATCAAAACAGATGTTGGAAAGAGTATGTTAGTTTTTAACATAAATATGAAATTGAATAGGAATAGTTGTGTTGACATATATAATTAATATTAATCAATTAATAACACATAAATCACATCGAATATTTTGGGTTAGTTATAGGGGCCGGATCCCAGCTAGCGGTAGTCCGAAGACTAGTACACCGTGTCGATTCAGGTTATTTACACCTGTGTGACAGAAGGGCCCTTTCGGCTTATAACCAAAATACTTTCCACGAATTTATGAGTATTAATAAATAATATTTAATTATATTACTTCGACATCCAAAATTCTTAATTTCTTTCGTATAAAGCTAAAATGATCTTCAGCCAAGGGCTTAGCGAAGATGTCAACTAGTTGATGTTCCGCGTCAACATATTCTAAATTAATATCTCCTGATAAAACATGATATATAAGAAAATGATGTCTAATTTTTATTGTTTCGTGCGAGAATGACATATAGGATTCTTCGTGAGATTAATGGAGCTAGTGTTGTTGTAGTAAATAGGAATGTGGTGAAATGATAACTGATAGTCTTCCAAGGTTTGCTTTATCCACAAAATTTGTGCACCACAACGTCCTGCAGCTATATATTCAGCTTCAGTTGTTGATAATGCAACATAATTTTCTTTCTTATAAAACCAGGAGACTAACAACTTTCCTAGAAAATAACATAAGCCACTGGTATATTTATGATCGACTTTGCATCCGATAAAATCTACGTCCAAGTAACCTATCAGGTCAAACGAATCAGTTTTGCGATACCAAAGACCAGTCGTCAAAGTTCCTTTATGGTATCGTAGGATACGCTTAACGACGCTCACATGTGATTCCTTAGGACAAGCCTGATACCGTGCACATAAGTATACAGAGAACATAATGTCAGGTCGGCAAGCAGTTAAATACAGTAAACTACCAATTATACCTCTGTACTTACGTACGTCATCCGGTGTTCCACTTTCATCTGTATCAAGCTTTGTAGACGTTGCCATAGGTGTGCCAACTGGTTTGTCGTTATCCATATCAAATTTCTTTAGCAGGTCTTTTGTATATTTTGCTTGATTGATGAATATCCCTTGTGAACTCTGCTTGATTTGTAGCCCGAGGACAAATGCTAGTTCTTCTATCATGCTCATTTCAAATTCATTCTGCATATACTTAGCAAACTCGTTACATAGCACGTCATTAGTTGATCTAAAAATTATGTCATCTACGTATATTTGTACTAATAAAATATTCATATCTAAAGATTTTATAAAAAAAAAAGTTGAATCAACCTTCCCTTTTGAAAAGCTGTGTTCAAGAAAGAAGGAACTAAGGCGCTCATACCCTGCACGAGGTGCTTGTTTGAGTCCATAGAGAGCCTTATGAAGCTTGAATACATAATCATGATTTCTGAAATCTTCTTATAAAACCATTTAGAAAAGTACTTTTGACATCCATTTGAAAGAGTTTGAAACCATAAAAACTTGTAAAAATACAAAGCATACGAATGGACTCTAGTCTAGCAACTGGAGCATACGTCCCATCATAGTCAATGCCTTCTTCTTGATTGTAGCCTTGAGCTACTAGAAATGCTTTATTGCGTGTGAATGAACCATTCTCATCTAATTTATTTCAGAACACCCACTTGGTTTCAATTATCGGGTGATCAATAGGTCTGGGAACGAGTTCCCAAACTTGATTCTGCTCAAATTGGTTGAGTTCCTCTTGTATTGCAGAAATCCAAAATTTATCATTGAAAGCTTCTAAAATATTTTTGGGTTCTATTTTGGAAATAAATCCAATATTTGCTATTACTAACTCTCTTGTGCTTGAGCGAGTACTTACACCTCTTGATACATCATCTATTACCAGTTCTTCGGGATGGTCTGGCGTAAACCTCATTCATTTTGACAAATTTTTCAGATAGGACGTAGATGGTGCATCACTTGATGGTGTATCATTTGATGGGGTATCATCTAATGTTTTATTGGTGGGAATTTTCTCTTCCTCATTGTCACTATCGTCGTTGCTTTGATTGTTCAGCTCATCAAATTTGACATTTATTGATTCTTCAACAACGAGTGACCTCTTGTTGAATACTCTATATTCTTTACTCTTTGCCACATAATCCAAGAATATGCCCTCATCAGCTTTGTCGTCAAATTTTTCTAAGTTGTTTTTTGTATTCAAAATAAAACATCTACAACCAAAGACCTTGAAATAGCTGATGTTAGGAGTTCTATTAAACCATAAATCATAAGGAGTCTTTTTCGAGATGGGTCTAATCAGAACTTTATTCAGAACATGGCATGCTACATAGACAGCTTCTGTCCAAAAATACTTTGGAAGATTATACTGGTTAAGCATAACTCTGGCCATATCGCCAAGAGTTCTATTCTTCCTCTCCACAACACCATTCTGTTAAGGAGTCCTGGGGCAAGAGAATTCATGTGATAACCCATTTGAATCACAGAATGATTTAAACTCATGGTTATCGAATTCTCCACCATGATTACTTCGTATCCGAGTAATCATGAATCCTTTCTCATTTTGCACCTTTTTATAAAAAGATACAAATTCAGAAAAGGCCTCATTCTTATTTGCAAGAAAGTAAACCCAAGTATATTGTGAGTAGTCATCAAATATCACGTAAGCATAAAACTTACCTCCAAGACTGGCGACTCTACTTGGTCCAAACAAGTCCATATGAAGTAATTACAATAGTATCCTTGTTCGCATGTCTAAGATGCATATGCCATATCTAGCTTTTGTCTTGAGTTGTGAACAAACACTTCCTTGCACTGTTAGTTTTCTCTGACAAATATAATACATATATGTTGTCCTCTCTTGTTCCCTCAAAAAAAGTTATTCCAGAAGATTTATCATAAATATAACATTTATTTTTAACAAAATTAATTCCATAACCATGATCAGTCAGTTGACTAATACTTACTAGGTTATGTTTTAATTCTGTTACTAAGCATACATCTTTAATAATAGGTGAGGAAGAAGTACCTATGTCGCTAATTCCAATAATATGTTCTTTAAGATTATTCCCAAAAAAGACATAGCTTTTTTTCTACATCGATAGAGTTGCAAATAATGTGTTGTCAACTATCATGTGCCTGGAGCAACCACTATCGAGAATCTACTTGCTTCTAGTAGGAGGTGGAAGTTCCACCTATAACCCAAGTTGGAGACCCACTTACTTGAGTGTCCTGATATGTTAGTTTTTGGGACCCACATATAAACATTCATATCTACTAGCTTTCTAATCTTACATTGAGGTGATACATGCCCTTTTAATCCACAACAATGACATGGAACAAAGGTGTTAGTGCTAAGTGTCGTTTGAAAATTATGTATATGAAGTTTTGAAGATGTGTGTGCTTTCTTACTGTTTGGAAAGGTATACATATATGCATGGCTTCTAACAGTTTTTACAGTATTGGTTGTGTTGTGCTTGTGTTTAGCCTTATGACTTGTGCTTACCTGAGCTACTAGTTTATCAGCCTGTTTGCCCTGTTTAATTTCTAACTTTTTAGAAATGTCATAGGCTTCATTGTATTTGGGCCGTGAGTGCATCTACTTTCTGAGCAACAATGTTATACTTTCTTTTCTCTAGTTCATAGAGATCGTTAAGTTTTACATTCTCTTGATTAGCTTTCTCAACCTTCTCAAGAGCTTTATGTAAGCTTAACTTCAAAGATGTAATCTCATTAGTGTCACTAGAAGAGTCTTTAATATCTTCTAGCATTCTAGATTGCTTAAAAAACTCAGATTGTACAAGTTTTAGCTCTTTCTTAGCCCTCTTGTATATATCTATCATTTTCATCTGATCTTCAAATAGATCAGTGAAAGCATCAGATAATTCATCAAAAGTAAATTCTTCATAGAGAGGGTTTGATATTACCTTAGCATCTGCAACCATAAAACATATGTTTGCTTTGTTGCGAGGCTTCTCTTCTTCTTCTACAGAATCACTAGCTTCGCTTTCACACCAGATGCTAGTGTTAGCAAAGTTTCTGGTAGAGGACCTTCTCTTGTTTGTCTGATCATGTCTGCTTCCCTTTCTTATAACAGGACAGTCCTTCTTGATATGACCTGTTCTTTTACAGCTGAAGCAAATAGGTTCTTCATCATCTTTGGAATCTTTCTTCTTCTTTTTCGACTTCTCATATCTGAGGAATCTTTTGAAGTTTCTCGTCATGAGGGCCATTTGTTCGTTGTCTGAGCAGTCTATCTCACTTTTATCGTCGGAGGCTGTCTTGTGGTTAGCTTTGAATGCTATTGACTTCTCTTTTGGAGCCGACTCTTTAAAATTTTAAGGTCTAGCTCATGCGTCATAAGCTTTCCCATAAGGGTTTCAAGAGTCATGATTGTGAGATCATTTCCTTCAATAATGGATTTCACTTTAGGATTCCAGTTCTTGGTAGGCCGTGAAGCACCTTCCGAATCTTCTCTTGATTGTTGTATTCTTTTCCAAGGGAAGATAAAGGATTAACAATACCTAGGAACCAAGTAAACATATTTGTGATAGTCTCATTAGGCTTCATTTTGAATACCTCATACTCTTGTGTTAGTCGTGAGATTTTGGACTCCTTCACTTGTGAAGTGCCTGCATGAGTAACCTCAAGAAGTTTCAAAATCTCGTGAAACATGGCACATGTAGAAACTCTATTGAACTCAGTTCTATCAATAGCACAAAATAAAGCATTGTTGGCTTTTGCATTAAGACTAGCTTGTTTCTTTTCACTGTCGGTGTCACGACCCGCTCCCGAATAATCGGATACGAGTCGGACACGCCCAGCCTTTGTTGTTAGACACAACAAAGTAAGCTGTACCAATCTAGGGAAACTAACCAGATAAATATGAACATGTATGAAATCACAGCATCTATAAATGTATCCCAGAATGATCACCATAATCCACAAATCCAGATATCATAATGTACCAGAAGCAACAGGAATGAAAAGTGTTATGAACTCTAGAGTCAAAATCTAGAAGTAAAGCTAAGTAATCTAAACCTGAAGCCTCAAGCTAAGCCTCATCCTGCTCAGCTAAATCCTGGGCTCTAGCCCATAGAGTAGATCAATGTCCTGCAAGCATACCTGCAACATATTCTTTTCAGGAGCGGAGCAAAGTACAATTCTAGGTAATGAACAAGACATCATGATATGAAAGTACAAGGGAACATGGAAAATACAGAAAGAACAGGTAAAAAGTACATGAAAAACAGTGTAAAGTACATGAAAGAACATGAATGTAAGAACATGAAAGTATATGATATGTAAACACCTGAAGAACCTGATATCATGGAATCACAGGAAATAAGTACAAGGTAATCTCCTGAACATGTGTGTACTACATTTGAAATATAACTAAATATGTGACCGGCTAGGGTAAGCACATGAAAGCACCTGAAAGCACATGAAATGGTACGGCTTTGGACCCGCGTGCACGATGCGGGGTCTAAGCTAAACACACCTGAGTTGTTTCTTGGGTTTGGTCACATAAATAGTATATTTCCCCTCCCCAGGTACAAGTAATAAGAACAAGGAACATGAGCACCAGAAAGTACATGACGTGTTGTAATGTGTCAATCAAGAAAGCACAGGATATAATGAAATGCACAAGACCATAGAATGTACTTGCCTTGCTCCAGAAAAGTATGGGTGAAGATCGGGGCTAGATGTCCTCCTGCTATGAAATGATTTTACAAGTTGATTAATTTCCAATAATCAACAACTAAGTATTCTAAATATCAATTGATTCAACTATCCCTATGTCTTAGCCTAACTCTGTTATTAATAAGCTTACCAATATATATCAAAGAAATCTTCCTAATTTATGACACAACAATAATTCCATATCTATACTCAACTTAACCATATTAGGCAACTTATCTTTAACCTTAGATTATGTACTTGTTTATGAAAGTAATATTTTAAGAATCCTTTTAGCCAAAAGCAAAGAACTTCATAAACTCAGACTTACAAGCTTTCACAAATTACCTGGCTAACACTCTAAAAGTAGGTATAGTTGACAAAGGAACTCTATGAAATAGTGGCATCAGATTACCATAAATCCATAATTGGACTTTCCTAGCTCAGCTCAAAGCTCAGCCTAGACTGTCATGGCCTCAAATGCTACAGCCCATTATGGAACTAAGGCTCCATAATCTATACAGAAGTAGTAGCTAATTGATAGAACACAGGCTAAACAATGTGAGCTGCCTGCATCAACCAGTCAAGATGGACATAGCATATTTGTACTCACAATTTGAGTCCAACCCATACCAGCAACCTATGTGTCCACCAGTTCGCCATCTCACACACACATTATTTAGAAACCCAGCCCAAACACATTCAAAATATACCAGTTGTTTCTACTACTGCAGCAAGGCATCGTTTGATCTACCGAACCTCAGCAATTGCTCTAATACACAACCAGCCACAAGCTAATCACCCATTGAAATCACATGTACCAAAGGCTCACCCACACAAGCAAGGGTGTAAAATATTCAAATGAAAAGCTTCCTAACACAACCAAACCTCCCCAGAATATTTATATCATTCAGACCTATAATGTGAACACAACCTTCCTTAAAGTTGTACCAATTCAAGCATAACTCAATTATCTCGGGATTCCAAAATAAAATATACATAACTTTAGCAAAATATTAACTATAATATTATACAATTCTGTTGCAAACTAAAATCAGAAATAAGGTATGCAGGAATCGACACACACAAAATTTATATAGAAAAAAATCCCAGCTAGCAATTTAATCAATTCGAGACTCAACAATATATATATATACAACCAAATTGAATTATGAGTAGAAAAAAATATAGAGTCGACTGATACTAAAATCGATCATGAACCCTGCCCTGCCTAACTCAAAACCCAGATGAATTCCTGCACACGACCCTTCCATGAACACACACAGCGTTTGACACGATCTGCATCCGACAGTAATACGGAACACTTCTGTACACGATCCTAACGTGGGACACGAACACCTGAACTCACCCAATTCCAACCTCAGACTTGACCAATATTCTTATCAAAGCCAGAAACAAATTAATGTACTAATCGACACTAGAATTTAGACGGTTACCTGAAATTGGATCGACCTGGCCGCGGACACGTCTCCGAGTGTCCGATATGATTTTTTTCGCATCCTGCAGTGGTTCGAACTCGATCTTGCTTGCTGAAATCTCCAACCCACAATTGCTCCTCCGATCGGTCACTGACTCGACCAGGTGATCTCACCGGCCCGCCGTTGCTGATTTGATCGAGCGATCTGTCGATCGGCATAGATTTAAATAGCTCCCTGACTATCGAAACGGGGAATAAACATATATCAAGGGAAAAATCAAGAACTCACCAGATCTGAATCGATCACACAAGAGGAAGAAGAAGCCGGTCACTCGATGAACGTCGGGGAGCACCATCACCGTCGCCGTCGGAACGTCACCGACCAGAGAAGGAATCGCCACTGGGAAGGCGAGCGCCCAGTCGTCGGAAGGATGCTCGACAAGAAGGACCAGCTATCGACAACAAGACGAAGCCGCCGCGAGGTGCTCCGTCCGCCAGCACCGTGGGGGAAATCGATCTCCTAGCTGCGGTGGAGAACGTTGCCGATCGGAAGGAATGTTCGCCGGAAGGGGAGTCACGCAGCCGTGACGATCCAACTCGTCGCCGCGCCACCAAGCTGGCCCCGCCGCCGTCCGTCGAAGAGGAACGTAGCCTTTGCCAAAGAAGAACCCTGGTCGAGCGCCGCCGCTCGCCATAGTCGTCGCCGTCAACATCTTCGTCGCCATCGTCGAGCTTCACCGTGGTCGGAGGTTGGAAGACCGCCGGAGTCGCCGAGGCTCCTTCTCGTCACCGCCGCCATGGAGAGCCGGAGGAGGAAATTAGGGCTCGAGAAGGAATTAGGGAACGAGAAGAACAGAAGAGTGAAAGAAAATAGCTCTGCTCTCTCTCTCTCTCTTCAGATCTTTAAAAAAAATTGGATGGGAATTTTACAAAAATCCCCTCCCGAGATAATCAATTGCAAAATGACCCCTCCGCTCAAAACTATTTATAAATGAGCCCTCCCCCTTTACAAATATTACAAGAATGATAAAAAAATTCAGTTAAAACTTTTGGAAAAATTTTGGGGGGACCACAAGTTGGTTATAACAACTTTTCAAATTTGAAAAAATTGCTCCAAATTATTTCCCTCTAAATATCAACCATCATATTTATTAATTAAAATAATTAAAAATTAACTATTATTTGAAACCTAACCAATCAATTGCTATTATTAAAATTAAATTTTATTTTTCTCTCAAAACTGGGAAGTGGAGTTACAGTCGGTATATCTATCAAATGGTTTTTTTAACTAGAACACCCTCTACTGTAATAGGTAGTGTTTTCTTATAACCATTTATGATAATCGACCATAAATAGAAATCAAGTGACTTGAGGTAAAATCTTATCCGTGTCTTCCAGTACGTGTAGTTTGTGCCATCAAATAGGGGTAGTCTATTTGTTGATTGGCCTTCACCATTGCTTGGATATAGGGATTTCATATCTCAAGGAGTTTTAATCCGACTAGAGATAAACTGTGCTCTGATACCAATTATAGGATCGATGGCACCTCAAGAGGGGGTGAATAGAGTGCAGCGAAAAATAATTACCAATTAAAAATTATCTAAGTAGGTGAAGCAAATATGTGACCGAATTTAAATGCAAGTAAAGCAGTAAATAGTGGAGACAAAAAAGCAATACGCAGAGACATCATGTTTATACTGGTTTTCCTCTGAGAGAACTAGTCCAGTTCGCGAGAACTCTTGCTCGTTATAATCCACTATTTTGAATAGAGATTACACCGCGTGCTTTACTCCGAAGAACACGCCAACTTCAACACCGTCATATTTTTATCCAAAACCCACGATCAAACTTCAACAATATCTTTCTAAGAAAAGCTTTTATACGCCAAGCTTTGTACAACTCGAATACTCCTAATCGGAAACCACTAGCACTAGAAGGATCGTAGTTGTCTTTGAGATTTGAAGATTAAAGCTTTGTAAATGGAATAGAAAGCTTATGAATAGATAGAGAAGATGAACATTGAATGAATGAATAGAAATAGAATTTTTTTTCTTTTTTTATAGGTTTTTTTGAGACAGAGTCCGGGCAGAACTCGGTAGACTAACGTTCATATTTTTGAATGTTGGACATCCAAAAGAACATGATAAGCTGCTGACTAGGAGAAATCTAGGGTGACCAAGTTCGGTTAGAACTCTGGCTGAGTTCGGTTGCCAGGGATTCTGGTCAACTTGGTTTTGGTTTGGCTTTTGTATATGGGTTATGTTTGGGTCAAGAATCGGATCAAGGGTTAATTTGGAATGGAAGTTCTAAATGTCAGCGATCTTGATTCACAATATAATCTAAACTCAATAAAAGAAAAATAAAAATAAATGTAAAAAATCAGCAGCGATGAAATTTGTAAACTTTTGTTTATTTTCATATCAAGTTTGGAGTTTTAAGTCAATTATCGAAATCGGTTTGACCATGGCTTAATGGGCCAACATCATTATCGGAAGGAACTGGCAGATGTGGTAGGGACTGAAGAGGATGTGGCATATATTCTTCCTAGGAAGCTGGGGTCTGCTGGTCAGGCTGTTTTATCTGGGGTCCCACACCTTGAGGGTACTACTGGGTTGGTAGGGTCCTCTTATTTGATTGAGTCACATGAACTTACTAAAGTGATGTGCTAGAGGTCACCGTCGGAGGTTGCGAGGGAACTTGCTCCTCTTGGGTTGTCGAGTCTTCAGAGGTAATGGTAAAAGGGGCAACGTGACTGCTACCAGAATTCATCCTATTGGCATGAAGGTAAGAGAAATGTTAGAACTGATTTCAAGCAAGAGGCAATTCAAGCAATCAAAGTGAGTTTGAAGACGTTTGAAGTCAGAGGAGGTTATAAGTTACGGATGAGATACTATTCATATTCCTATATGCAGGCTAGTTGGGTACAGTCATGTAACCCAACAATATTTTTTGACCTGCATGGGCCACCACAAAAACATGTAACGTCCCAGTCCCATTATACTTAGGACTAAGTACGTAGAAATTTCAGCTGCATACATACGAAGGATACTCCAATATATGAAACCCCCGTACGTATACATAAGCTGTAAGAATATATATATATAATCACAGGCCAAAATACAATATAACTATATCTCATCCACAGCACATGTCACGCCCCAGAACTAGAATACTGGAGAGCGGGGGACAGACACAGCCAGCTACGTACATTGAAGTGAATCTCACATCGCAATACGGTCACGGCTGTCTAGATGCATGCGGGTTTACTACAAGCCATCAGTCTCTTAAGGTCAATAACCAGCCTAGTGTCTCAAACTTAAGCAACAAGTAGATATAACAAGATGGTACGTAGATCATCAGACATACAAAGTAAGGCATCCCATACATTACATATTCAGATGATCATGAAGCTAGTCATACAAAATGTGAAGACTAGCAAGAGTTTAAGTCATACATGATCAACCCTAGGATTTGTCAATCATGCTACAGCTCGTGGGCAGACAGTAAGTAAAATTGCAAACGAGCTAACACTTGCTCGGCGGCTAAACGCCTCAAAAGAATATTTTTACAAGGGAGTGGGAGAGCAAAATAAAACCCACTCGTTGCCGGGATTCCTTCTAGTGTTCACCATCTGGCAGGAAAGTTGGGAGATCCTCGGTAGCTGCTCCGAAATCTGGCCATACAAAACCAGCTGGATCAGACCCCAGAAAGAGCAAGTGCCACAAAGGAGGCTTCACTTAAGAACTAAAACCAGCATGTCAGCACATAAATCATAGGTGAAATAACACAAGACATGAGTTAAAGAAAGCAGGATGATAAACGATAAGATAACTAATGGACTATTCTGGTAACCAAGTTACAACCCGTAAACCAAACAAGGACCGGGGTTGTAACCCTTCACCTGAACAGAACTTAGCCTCGAACCAATTATCGATAAAGTAAAGCATAAACAAGCATGTCCGGAGATATCCATGCACTGGATCTAGGCAAGACTAGACAAGATAGGACTCCATCCATCATTCACGGCCAAGCAAAGAGTACGGCTTGATACTTAACTAACTAGGGTTATCACAAGCTTAGTTACTAGCAAGATGCAATGAGGTATGCCTACGGCCACAAGCCCTGCAGACTATCCAGGTTACCCAGACGCAAGGTTCAAGCTTAGAGTTATCATGCCTTGCTAGGTGACTTGGATGCAACACATGACAGTGTGCATAGTAATCATTTCATGTAATGCCCCACATAACAGTAAGCTGGAAATGTGCCCTACTCGTCGGCAGGCTACAAGTCCATCAAGGAAGGCGCCCAGATAACGGGATTGCTTGTAGCCGGAATACCTCTCTATATGCTCTACTTGATCAATCTAGTCATTAACCTAGTCAGATTCGGTATGAATCCCTGACCGTGGTAACCAGGGATACATGTCCTAGACATGATGCGAGACAAGACTGGTTGCTTACACAAGCATATTCAATACAATCACCCACGGTGTCAAGAATTCACTTAGCATGTCAAGTTAGCCGTCGCAACAGCGTATCAAGGTTATCATGTCAAGATTACTTGTCAAGGGTGCACCACGACGGGTCACCATCATGTCATGTTACTTATCAAGATTACTTATCAAGGCAAGGGTACGTCACAACGGACCCCCATCAAGAATTATCATGTCAAATTACTTGTCAAGAGTGCACCACGGCGGGTCACTAATCATGCAATTCCATCACTAAGCCTTGTTCCGATTAACATTCATAAATACTGTCATGATCATATCGGGTTCATGTCAAGTTTACATCAAAGGCGTAAGGATATAAAATGGATGCAAATTCATAAAAGGGGAATATGGGGACATAAAGCACCCAGGGGGGAGCAAGGGGTAGCATACGCTCAGGACAGCGTACGCAAAGGTCATGCGTACGCTCAAGACAGCGTACGCTCTGGACATGCGTACGCTCAAGTCTGCGTACGCTCGGGCTAGGGCACGCTCAAGTCTGCGTACGCTCGGGCCAGGGCACGCTCAAGTCTGCGTACGCTCGGCCAGGGCACGCTCAAGTCTGCGTACGCTCGGCCAGGGCACGCTCAAGTCTGCGTATGCAAGAGACACGCTTCCAACAGGAAGCTTACCCAAGTCTGCGTACGCAAGAGACACGCTTCCAACAGGAAGCGTACCCAAGTCTGCGTACGCTGCGCTAAAGAGCGCGCACAGCTCAGTGGCGTAAGCTAAAAAGCTCTGCACAGTGCTCACTGTCTTCTCCAAACCAGCAAGAACTCCATGGTTGAACCCAAAGCTTCAAAAATTCATAACTTGGTCAAAACAAGTCCAAATCCAACTTTTCAAAGGTCAAAATTGGGTAGGAGAAAATTTCCCACAACATGGAACCATCAAAACTTGAAAACAAAGAAGTTTGATAGATCAAAACCACCAAAATCCGAACATAACTAAATTCTAGATCTACAAGAACTTAAGCCTCAAAATGGAAAATGACAAGTTCTAATGTGTCTTAGAAACATGAGGAGAAGCTAATGAAACAATAAAATGGGCTCTCTTGTGGAAGCAAGTTGCACTTGCCTATGGGTGTGGAGAGTTGTGTGGAGAAAGAAGAAGAAGAAATTAATGAAGGAAGTAATGAAGAGAGAGAGAGTGTTGGTAGAGTTTTAATGAGGGTGGGATGTGGTGTGTTGAGGGTGGAGCATAGGCTAAGGTGTTCCAATACACATTAAACCAAACCAAACCAACCCAAACCAATTAAAACCGAGCCATGTCAAAACCCAAAATACGAGAAATACCGAAATTCTACAAGTTGAGAAAAATAAAAATACATGCCAAAAAATCCAGATACGAGTATAAATACGAAATACAGAAAATACAGAAAATGAGGGTGACAGCACAACACAAGAGATCATAGAAGTCCAGATAGAATATAAATAAACGAGTCAAAGATATAGCCAGGTGGAAACAGATCCACTATCAAACAGCTACGATAATAATCTCAAAATGGAGTCCGACCTCCTCAAATAGAAATAAAGGAAATAAAAAAGATGTCCACTATAAAGTCTTAAAGCATAAATAATGAACTAGATATCAGAAGACAGTGCCTCATCATCAACGAAGGATGGATCCAGTACCGAGCCATACTCCTAGGGAAAATCGTCTAAGCCTGGAGAATTCACCAGGTCCTCGGCGGGACATAATAAGATACAAGAAAATAACATGCCATATAAACTGTAAATAAAGAGAAAAAATATGTGTACAAGAGGGTACCTAACCATTCTACTGTGATCATGTTTGTTAAGAACAAGACTCCAACGCATAGGCACTTCTGGATAAAATGGGATTGGCGTAGTCCCCACTTGGGGCACCAGGGGCCTAGAGCATAACGTTTGAAAACGTCAGTAGCCAACCTGAGGGGGTAACCTTACCCGTATCTCCAGCGGAGCTTCCGGGTTACAAGAAAAAGTATAATAGTGGCCCATATGTTAAGGTATTGTTCTCCCTATCCAATGCCCAATAGGGTCATCTCCATGACTCATATGAACCTCCAGTAACCGCCAAGTCTACTAATCATGCAAATTGATTGGCAGTTATTTCTAACCGTCGCACGTCTCATATGTATCATGGCCAGCCGACTACGCGAGTCCGTATCCTATATGTGACTCACAACTCGTGGTAAGCATGTGTCGAGGCCACATGAGATATACCAATACCTCATGTCAATTGGTGGTCAACTAGTACTAAGTCAATGCAAGAGCAGAGATAAAATAGTAAAACGACGAAACAGTCGCTCTCAACGAAGTGTGGCTTGGACACACAGCAAAATAAAACATAATGTATATAATAAGAACTGAATATAAATAACAGAACAAAATATCAAGAAAAGACATAATATAATGGCAAGATATCTTGCTTGAGGGTGGTGCAAGAAATGGCAAAGTCCAGTAGTCAGAATCGTCAACAAATGAAGTCAAATCCCGCAAACGGCTCCGAATGCTAAAACAAACATCACGAATATTTTTGGTATAAAATATATATATATATATATTTCTGTCCAAAAGTCCAATTCTGGATACAGGGGCAAAATCATAATTTTGGGTGAAAACGATGTCCGTCGTTGGACCCGTTTTGCACCGAAAAGTGTGCTAGTACCTACGGTCTCTAAAGTCATAAAACTACATGTATACCGAATCTTTTTAGCGAGACAAACTCAACCGTATGTCCAAAGTTGGATTCTGGTGGGCCGTACATAAATTCTACCGTTGGATCGGGTCGCGGGCCTGCCAAAAAGGGCGTTCCGGTCAAGCATCTCAGAATCGGACCAAATTTGGCATACACGACCAAAAAATGATACGATCTTGTTGGCGTAAGTTTCATCTTGATATGACGAACGTGCACAAAGTTATGGCCTAGTTTGTAAAGTGGCCGATACGGGGTATCTCGACAGATATGTTTCGATTTCGTCGCGTACGCACAACAAAATCGAGTTCCATCAAATCCCACATGTCGACAACATCCATATGTGCCTTTTGATACTTATAGGTTATGACCATGTCTTCCGATTTGTCGGGACGCACGCTGTATCGGGATGATTTCTTAATTTTCAGTTTTTTGAAAAATAGGTTTTTCTGGATTTTTAGAATCAAATAACTTTCTGTACAATAATCGAAAAATAGTTTTACAAAAAGTGTTCTAATCTCGTATAGGTTAACTATAACTGTTTGAAATTGGTTTTTGAAAATATCTAATAATTAGTTCAAAATCCCTTTTCCAAACTAGGGTTTGGGGTTGAGTTAAGGCTCCATTTTTGAACGGGTTTTTACCCGACTTTACGTCTAGTTCCTGATCGGAATACTGGATTATAACTAAATTCCATTGAAGGGTTTTGAAGGGGTCATATAGGCTTCTAGTAGAAATTTTTGGATCGAGAATCGATTGAATAGGTCCACAGAAACATAGACGAGAAGTTGGGTGCCTGGATTCGGCTGAAACAAGGGGGTGCTCTATTTCAAGATCGGATCAGGCGGTGCTCCGGCTATCCCCTACGGCGTGCAGGCGACGATCAGGGTCGCCTAGGTCTGGGAAGGATCACGGCACACTGGGTTTTGGGTCTCGAGTAGAATCGTTGCTATCCCCTACGGCGTGCAGGCGACGATCAGGATCGCCTATGTTTGCCGATACCGTATATATGGGTTTTAATCCAATTTCCAATTGGATTTTTCTATAAGATTTGAAATAGGCTTAGTCTAATATCTAGAGAATTTAGTTAGGATTAGGATAACAAGATTTCTATATATATATATATATATATATATATATATATATATATATATATATATATATATTCTCCTGTGGTGTGCGCTCGAGTGAAACCGAGTTCCTCATCTCACGAGATTTCAAAAATCTCGTGAGAAATTTAAATTATATAAGAAAAACTCTTATATATATATATATATATATATATATATATATATATATATATATATATATATATATATATCACTAATTACTCGTGTGTGTGTGTGTGTGTGTGTGTGTACACACACACACACACACACACACACACACACACACACACACACACACACACACGAGTAATTAGTGATATATATATATATATATATATATATATATATATATATATATATATATATATATATATATATATATATAGGCATACATGTATATGCTAAAATTTTCCATAAAATTCAAAAAAAAACCAATAATGCTTTGGAATGTATTTTTAGTACCATATTTTGAAATCACATATTATAGCAAGTTTATCTTCTTGCAATATGTAATATATAAAATATCATATATTTAATTACTAAGCTAGTTACTAATATGAAAACCATAACATACTAAATAATAAAGTATAATAAAAGATAGGGGGTTTACAGTATTTGAGACTTGGATTTTGATATTGTATTTGGATGTTGTTGAAGTTTTAGATTTTATAGTTTATTAGGCTCCTTTGATATCTTATCGTACTTTAGATTGTGATTGAGTATTTAACATTATCATTGTAGTTTGTCCTCCATTTGGAGTTGAGATCCATGAAAGATATATTATTATAATTGTGTGAGATAGATAGTTAGTGATCTATACAGCGTTCTACCGCTGATGCTGCGACATAGGCTGCGCGCTGTCAAACACTCGTGCCCCTATACCAGGTGCCGGTCGTGACACCTACTTTTAGCCTTCTATGGATAATCCTACAAGTTATTATTGGCATAGTAAATTAGGGATCAATCATGCAGCGAGATAGATACATAACATTATGCTAATATTGTGATGTAATCTTATCAAGGTTATGCCTAATCTTTTTATTTGAGGGTGTGTAGGGTCCGAGCTTACATTGAGGCCCATACAACAAATAAGAAGGCTCAGGCTTCGACCTTTAGGCCTTATTATATATTACTAAGAAGCCCTCAAGTCTTAGCTGATGTCATTTCTTGAATTCGACTCCTGAATTTTTATATCTATGAGCCCGCGTAGTGTGTGTGGAGGTAGTATTAGATTTTAGCTATGTCTATTTAATAGCCAGAGGGAAACAAGAAGTCCTATTAGCCCTCCCCTATGGAGGCATATCTCAGGATTATGAGCCCTTAGTGTTACGATCCGTTCCCGCTTTTTTAGGATACGAGTGCGTGTCCACGCCAGCCTACGCTGCATTGTCGACGGTAGAACGTTGTCTAGCCACAGTGATCGAAACACATAATAAAATTTTATTGATCATTTACATTGCTAAACCAAATTACAAGATTTACAAGATTTATATTTAAAGAAAGTACAATGTTCTTACATATTGAAATGACCACAATACATTTATATAATCTCTAGTTTTTAACCTGCAAGTAAACCCGAAATCTTCCAATGCTAAGAGAAGCCACAATTAACCTAAAAAATGTTGGTTTCCAGTCAGGAATGGAACAAGCACACAGACCGACAGGCTATTCGAAACATAATAGAATTTGCAAGACATGAAAATAACATATGTGAAATAAAATTAGATATCAAACTGAATCATGGCATGTCTATAATGATACAAGTACTCTACAACATGATATGT
Source organism: Iris pallida (assembly GCA_029216955.1). Classification (NCBI taxonomy): domain Eukaryota; kingdom Viridiplantae; phylum Streptophyta; class Magnoliopsida; order Asparagales; family Iridaceae; genus Iris; species Iris pallida. Next base: position 5,838,133 of record JANAVB010000194.1, read on the forward strand.
CAACTAGAAGAAAAACATATAAATAGAGTGACATGGCAAGTGGTAAAAAATAAGGAGAATCAAGTAAATGACAACTATCTACGTATTTTGAAATATCGAGTTCGACATGTGAATGGCTAGGGGATAGATCAGGCACCCCGCACGTGTATTGTGCGGCTGCTATTCTCCACGAAAGACACGAGAGATAGTTCTGGGTAGTTCACATGTCTACAAAGATATTTTTTCCGTCTGACTAGGACTCATGGACTCGAACAAGTCACGAAACACGAAAGCATGATAATCAAAAAATATAGTATATAGAGATCCATGATACTAATCTGCGTAACAACATGTCAACAACCAAGAGAGCATATGTATAAACATGAAATGGAAAAACTAATAGAAATCGAAAGCAATCAGTATATGTACTTGCATGTGGTCCTTTGCTGGTGATCCCAATAATCTCGTTGGATCCAGAATAGTTGCGGATGTCATAAGCATGTAAGATGGCCTCTAACGACTGATTGTGCCATTGGATTCGGGACAGTCCAATTTGCCTAGGGCCGAAATAGAGAAGTCCAAATCACATGAGATGAGAGCGTATAACTAATCACGCCAAGATTAATCTAATCTAATAAGAAAAATATTCTAAATAAAGAAAAATATTATTTTAAGAAAGTATAGTTTATCTTATTGGTCAAAACCCCTTAAAATAATATATAGTATTTTCTAGGGCTTCGAGAGTTTGCTCAAAACTTATATCTTACTAGTCAAGATAATTTAGATAAGTAAAAATATATAGGAATAACATAAAGGCTCAATAGCCTAATAAATACTTACCAAAATATTAATCCCAAATAATACAAAAATCCCTATTAATATTTTTGCACATTTTATAAGCCCAAAACTAAGTATATAAATTAAATAAGCTCATAGAATATAAAACCCAATTATTTAGGCTGGGTATTTATAATGGCTTCAAGTCTGAGGACCAGGACAATAGTAATATATATGAAGTACTGTACAATAATATATTCTTTTATAGTTAAAAATAAATATCAAACATTTGGTGAAAATATTTAAGATAAAATATTAATGTATTCTTTTGTACAACTTCAGTTTATAATTATTAACGTATATCTGTTTCAAAAGCTAACTCTTCATAATTGTTAACACTGACTGTAAACCCTCTAAATTTTTACTAAGATTTTTTTATAAATAAATTGGTAATGATTTTGTACTTCGGATTTGTACGTTGCATACATGTTAGCCTTGTCGTATTGTACGACGCGTGCGAGTTTGCGTTTGTATTTTCTCGTCATGAGCGAATATGTGTGAGGTACATAATTTTAGAAAACATTTTTATTATATAGAAATATAGTTTTTAAAATAATATATGATAATTAGTTTTCTAATCGCCTGAAGTTATAAAAAAAAAGGCGTCTTGTCGATATTTTTCCAAAATAATTAAGTTATCTTTATAGTTGGTAGTAATTTAGAAATCGATAATATTGTAAATATTTGTATGCACGTACATGAATCTAATCCATGTATAGATTTAAATATCTAATTTTTGAAATTATTACTTTATTATTTTATTACAAGTTATAAAAAAAATTTCTAAACTGGTTATTATGAATTAAATCAAAAAAAGTGGTGGAGCTGATGCCGTTGATGATGACTCCCCTCCTCAACCAATGAAAAATAGTGGTGGAGACGGTGGTGGTGGCGGTAGGATTTTTGCACAGGGAGGAGTGATATCTGAGAATGGTGAAATGTTTTCTCTCACACTTTGCTTCCTTTCTCAACCAGTGAAAAATAGTGCGGGAACTGTGAAAAAATAGTGTGGGAATTGGATGTTTTTTCCTTGCAACACTTTTCTTTGTAACATATTTTACTAAGACAAAAACTATAAAAATTAAAAAAGTATAAAATTAGAATTTTAGTAACATATTTTTAATTATTATAACGGTTATTACCGTTACAAGATTGTCACAGTAATAAACGTTACTAATTGTATAAAAAATGCGTTACAAATTGAGTGTTTTGGTGTAATGAACAGCACAATCCTGGGGTCAGAATATCAGTCAGAATATTAATCGACTGATGCAAAAATTTATAGCTAAACCAAAGTAATTATAGGGAAAAAAAAATCTTTATTACCTGGAGAATAAGAGGTAACTACTGTAACTTGGCCATGTCCGAGCTCTCTAGCCTAGTGGTATTAGAGCGGACACCCGGAGGGACCGGCAAGGTTCGAGTCCCCCAACTGTGTGTGTGCGTGGGATTTAAAAAAAAAAAAAAAAAAAAAAAAAAAACCTGTAACTTGGCCATGAAGGGCATTGATATTATTTCTTTCCATCAGAAACTTCAAAACCAACATGAAGACATGCAATAATAACTTACCTCCATGATAGAAAAATGCAGTGTCATGTGCGTGTGCTTCATTATTTCCAATATACTATATTGAGGGTGCAATAATAACTTACCTCCATGATAGATTATCTTTTGACATTATCGAGATTAGTCAGACTATTTAGAAATTTTAACACAATATATTATGTTGACGGTTTTTTTTGCATCTTCCTCCAATCCAAAGTGTAATGTATATTTCAGTTGTCAAACTGAAAAAGTAGAAAAAACGTGAAAGAGATTGACATATTGTAAAGAACAATATAATGGTACCGATCTACAAACTCTGTTATTTCTATCAATGTGGACCTTTCAGATATTGTTGTGCCTCAAGGTTCTTGTATTAGAGCAATGCATATTATTTTCTAACTTCAAATCACTAGACAATAAAAATCTAGTAAACGAATATGTTATATGCACTTTCTATTAGCAAATCAAATATAACTGGTACAAGTTGCAACAGCCATTAAATCTAGTATGAACAAATATGTATACAAGCACTTTTTCTATTAGAAAATTAAATTTATTTTCAGAAATCTCTTATTAGGATGCTGAAACCTACGGTCATCATCCATCATCAAAATTTTCTCCAGTAATTAACTACTGATGTGTGTGTAATATCAGTGAAGTATGCATTAGCAATACCCTCAAGGAGGCCATGAAAGACAATTAGCAGAACCTTGTCTACTAAATTTGTTATGATTCCCTTGATTTAGATTAAGGACGTCCATTGATGCTAGTTTGGTCCAGAAGGAATCACATATTCTCACCTAGGGTGCGCAGACACTCCAAAAATACATGATGTATCGTGTTACTCTGGACACGCCACATACACTCCAAAATACACTAGGACACACCAAATTAGGTGCCAAATCCATGTTGTCATGTTAGAAATGGGGTGTCCGTGCAACATAGATTCTCATATTTCCATCTTCTTTCTCAACGGATCCAAATTAATCTTAAAACAATCTTTCCTAGTTGATCCTGCTCACCTATTCTCAGTGTTTCCCGTTGTTGGTCCCTGTAACATAGGGTTAGTAGCATATAATATCTTAAGTAAATCATCATCATCATCCAAGCCTCTTCCCTTAAGTATAGAATCATGTATGGAGCACGAGAGCTCCATAAGAAAAACAAGGTTGTACAACCGGCTTTGACATCAACCCTTGATATCAACCCTCTCTCTTGGTGCCAAATACCTAGCAAGGTAGCTATGAAGTGTTAAATAAATCGGCAACAAAAAGACTAATAAGTGTTCCCAATAAATGGAGGAAAAACATCCACTGGCAGCTCCCGAAAGGAATAACAATAAATAAATAACTAGTACTCAATGAGAACTTCATGAAACTTTATATTTTATACGGTGTCATAAGCCAAATGTCAATAGAAATTCAGAGGAAAAAACAGATTCCCAAAAGTTCAAAGCACACTTATCTATCATGTTGCTTTTCATCTCAAGGAAAATAAGCCTAATGTTTACCTGCTACCCTTTATGTTTTCCTGGCAAGAAAAATCTAACTGGCTACAATTTGATCTACTCTTAAAAGAATTTATAGTCCCAGACCCTTGTTCACTCATTGGGAACACTCGTCAACCTTGTACATGTAGACACACACAAACGCAAACCACGTACACTCTTAAAAGAATTTATATAGTCCCAGTCCCTTGTACATGTACACACACAGACAAACACATGATGATAAACTATCTCGATATGTGGAAAGTGGACATCGATAGAATGACTATTCACAAGGTAAGCATTAGAAAGACCATTATTTGTCCAACCAGAGCAATCCTTACCTGAGAAGTATACGAGTGCCAATGACTAACGTATTCTAAATTGTCAGAATATAAAGCAGCTTCGAAAGATACACAAAAATGTCACAGAGTTTAGCTTTTAGCAGTCCATTCATTCAACATCAGATGCCAAAGAACAATGTATATAAGAAAGAGCTAGCAAATTAGAATTATCACAAAATAAAATTGTACTTGTTAGAATAGCGAGGGTTATACAGGCTAAAATCTTCAATATGAAGAATGTCATAAAAAATCAAATACAGACCAGTCAGAAATTAATAAAAACTAATCGTCACTTTAGGACCTAAGATAAGGTGTCATACAATTTTGACTAAAACTGATCCCGCACCATAGAAAATGATAAGAACACTGAAACTAGAATGGTCCAATACCCAATTGAAAGACTTCTAAAGTGGGTTTAAAAGCATCCTTTTACGAAATAACCCCTCTATAATATGCTAAAATCCGTAGATTATCTCTAACTTGCTAGGATGCTCAGATTCTCGTAAACCTAAGAGACATTATTGGCAGATCAACTATAGAAACATCTCTTCAATCCTCACAAAAAATAATCCAAAATATAACACATGTTGCATTTAAACTATGAAATAACATAAGTCCGCAAACAAAAAAGTTTTAATCAATTAATTAGGAATTAGATAAAAATATATTCACCAACTGTTGTATTATAGTCCATATACACACTAATTCGTTCCTCAAACCTCAACGTACAACTGTCCCTCACATAATCTACTGTACCAATGAATTTTACCGAAAACATAACAAAGTTGTTATCTTTTTATGGTTATTTATACCCAAAAAACATTATTTTGTGCATAGATCTCAAATGCAACAAAGTAAAAAAAATATAAAAAAGTCAACTGAGATGGAATATCTTACCGCTTTCATGAGCTTCTTGATCAGACCCATCGGGATCCTCTTTAGTCTGTACTGGAACCTGCAACAAGTCATCGAGATCCAATAATGGATCCGTGAAACACATCGAAAGATCCGATAAGAAAGAATATACAATATTCGTATTATACGTAGATTAGGTTTCAGAATTAAGATATATTTCAAAACTGCAATGTATTTGAAAACCATAGTAGTGTTTCAGAATAGAGTACAAACATTACATGTCAGTTCCTAAGTACCACTATACCAACTATACATAGAATTAAAAACATCATCAAAACAACAACATATTTCTGAATCGCTCACATTTCAAATGTTAGATTATTTAATCAAAGGGCTACACGAATATAAGGTATTTCTTGCGTATCATATAAAACGTGAAAGATAAACATAAAAGTAAACAGTTATGTTCATCAATCCCATGCAATAGTAATCGTAATTACTTTACCTCAAAAAAGTTTGAGCAAACACTTTTCTTCATCCAACAGTCGAGAAAAAGTTGCTCATCTATGTTTGAGAATCACAAGAACAACAATCCAGTACTTATATTAAATAGAAAATGTAATACAGAACTACAATTAGCTTGTACTTTTGTGTCCTAGTCTAATCAACTGATGTAATCCTCCAAGGATTTGGCCCGAACTGATCGGCATACTCCCACGCCTTGCACACGTTCGCCACTTCGAAATATTTTGAATTCAAAATATGACTTAAATTCACTCATAAGTCAGAAAATGGACATCAAAGAATTGAATATTTTAAGTTCACTCACTAGTCAGAAAATGGATATCAAAGAATTGAAAATTTTAAATTCACTGGCTTAAGTTCAAACCTTAGAAATGTTTGGTCTGAAACATTTGACATACCTGGGCGTAAGTATGAACTCATTTGAAGGAATTCGTATCCCTGGCTTCCATGGCTCCATCCAAAAATTGTGGTACCTTAACCTCTCTGCCCCTGGCTTTGCAGGACAGGTCTCACAACAGAGATGCCAACTCTGACAACAGCACGAGAAGCTTCCATTGCCAGCAGTCTCTATGAAATAATAATACTAATTCAAAGTAGCCCATCGAGTTTTTGGAAGAAACAAAAGAATGAAAGTAAAATCACTCACCCTTGCAATCAACGACATGCAACGATTTTGGACTTGTGATTTTTGTTAGGGATTTCAGTTCCAGGACCGAAGTGTGCGTTCTATCATGTGCCTCGGCTAGGGACGACTCATCTGAGTCAAGTAGCTCGAGGAGCACAACTAGTTTAGTATCTATATTAGCTCCTAATTGTCCCGAATCCCAAATCCATACCAAATATTTTTGTTGATGTCTCATTTCCTAAAAAAAAAATCCTCAAATTTGTTCCCTCCCAAATTTGTAAATAACATATAAACAAATTCCTAAATTTATCCAATCCCAAATTTCTTGAAAGAATAGTCCTACTAGTAGAAATTGAAGTCGTGAAAGGATTGAGCAAAATGTAGAAATTCAATCTTTAATAGAAATTCATTGCATAAATTAGGAAAAAACATACATTACAAAAAATATTAGGGCAAAATCGTGGGAGGTCGAGCGTGGTCTGGAAGTGGAGGCTTTGGAGGCAGGGACGAGACAGGCACGCGGGGTGTGGGGAGCACGATTGCGGTGGTTTTGATGCTCATGCTGCTATCAGCTCTTGTGTTGTCGACGAAAACCACGAGTAGAGTCGTCGGGCAGTTTCCACCACTGCTGCTCCTTCCTCTTCGGTTGCCGGTGAAGAAGGAGAAGACGAGGAAGGAAAGAGGGGGGAGAGAGATGATTAATGGGGGTTTGGAAAATGGGAAAAGAGTTGTGATGGAAAAAAGAGGGTAAAAGGGTTTTGAAAGAGGGGGAAAATGTTGTCGTGTTTTTAGCAGCTCTTATAACGTTTGCGTATAGAAATGTTATAAAAAAATAAGATTATATATAACCTTATTTTATCTAAACTAGTCACATTCACGTGCGTAAAATCAATAATAGTATTAATAAAGTATATAAAAATTAAATTATATTAGAATATTTTAAAATATAATTTGAAAATATTTGAATTTGATTTGTTATGATTATTTTTTAAAATTTTGGGTATGTGTTTGATTAGATAATGTTATGCAGTTAGTTTAAACATAATTTTATTTTTTAAATATATTCTAGTATCCGGTAGTTTTAAATTTTTTACGTAAGGAAAGATGATTCGGTTACCCACACAGAAAATAAGAAAGGTAGTTAATTTTAAAATCTTTTTTAAAAAAAGAGGAAAAGGGTTAATGATATACACGGCTTAGACGGCTAATTTTTGAGCCGTTTTGAAGACTCATTATAATATTAGAGATGTTATAATAGGCCTTAAATACATGATAACCGTTGTAATAGTAGTCTCTTCTAAAATTTTGTAACACTTTTATATGAAATGTTATAAAAACAATTTGTAAAGCGTTATAATATTGAATATGTCTAACAATTCGATTTGATATGGTAGACTAGTAAACAATTTATTTAGGATGAGAAATAACATACTAAGATCACTCAATAATAGAATTTATTGATTACAAAAAATTTGTATAACAAACATTTATTGAATCTTTGGGGGGCTTTGCATTATACAAAAGTAATTCCAAACTGAGGAACTTAGTTCTCTTCGAGTCATAGATATATTTATCATCTCAGAAGATTTTATTTGAACTCGTTTAATAAAAGTACCAGCATCATCCCCCTCAGCTTCCTGAACCGCTTTGGAGAGGACTTGCCAGTTATTCTCAAGTGTATTTATTCGAGGATTAAGTCAAAAATTATACTTAACTCCTTGTATGTTTTGGCAAACTAGTTTCTCAATACATCTGAATCCTGCACCTCAGAGATAACCTGAATCAAAACGACGAGATGCGTAGCCAAATTTTTCAAGATTTAGAGACTCAGGATTGTAGTAGAGATCATTAATTACACGATTTAGATCATGGATCCCCAACGGTATATGAGATCTACGGCATGCATGTTTTTCAAGGTCCAAGTAGTTGCTGCCAAAACCAAGTCGATTTGGTTTGGGATACCAAATATCACTGTCAGGAGTATCGGCAAACAACATAGTTTGACTACCAACTTGAAAACCTACCAAGTTGACATTGGTGATATTCAAAACTACCGTAATTTGATTATCACGCTGATCAGAAATTTTTACTAAGATAACCCGTTCAACGGAACCGGACGAAGGACGCATCAATGCAATATCTTTTACATATGTTCCACTGCTTAAACGAGCTCGTATAACGTTCATGAAAGTCTTGTAGGTATCAGCTATGCAGTCTCTGACGAAACTCCAATATATCATTGTCTCTCATCATAGTCAAAGTCTTCGAAGCAACAAAGACGGTCCACCAAAACAACATGGTTGAAAAATACCAACCACATATTCATATTTTCTCTAGACAATGTTAATGAATATAATTAATATCGAATTAATGTTAGAATTAATATAGAATTAATATAAGAACTACAATGCTGATGAACAATGACAGGTAAACAACTTCGACTTATTTTTTAATTTAATAGACAATATAGCTACAACAGAATATAAGTATCAAGTAAGTCTATATTGCAGTCCAATCAATAAGAATATAAAAAAGAATATTATAATAGTATGTATCCTATAAAGCGATGAAATCATTTAAACTATCAATCCAATCAATAAGTCACAAGAGAGAAGTAAAAAAAAAGGTTATGGTAAAAGGTCATATATTGAGCAATGTGTGGTAAAAATACTATTTTTTTAATCTACAACAAGTACTAAATAAAAAAGTGGAGGCGACTCAAGAACGGATTTATTGGTGGTTTCCATCCCACCCAGCCCAAATATTTTTTCTTCTTAATCATAAGTTCGGGCTCCAACCCAAACAGCCCACCGAATACCAATGACCAAACCCATTACCCTATACATAAGTAAAGCAGCATGACAGGACTCACACGGTGCACACACCCTAAGAGACACATTTACTAGAGAGAAGGGTTTGCGCACCGTGTGAGTACTGCCATGCTGCTTTACTTATGTATGGGATAATGGATTTGGTCATTGGTATTTGGTAGGTTGTTCCTGTTTGGGTTGAGCTCGAACTTATTATTAAGAAGAAAAAATATTTGGGCTAGGTGGGATGGAGCCCACCAATAAATCCGCTCTTGAGTCGCTTCCATCTTTTTACTTGGCACTTGTTGTAGATAAAAAAATTGTATTTTTACCACTCATTGCATACCTTTTACAATACCTTTCTTTTACTTCTTGATTGGATTGATAGTTTAAATGATTTTCATCGCTTTATAAGATACATACTATTATAATGTTCTTTCTTTATATTCTTATTGATTGGACTACAACATAGACTTACTTGATACTTATATTCTGTTGTAGCTATACTGTTTATTAAATTGAAAAACATGTCGAAGTCGTTTACATGTCATTGTTCATCAACATTGTAGTTCTTACATTAATTCTATATTAATTCTAACATTAATTATATATTAATTATATTCATTAACATTGTGTAGAGAAAATATGAATGTGTGGCTGGTATTTTCAACCATGTTGCTTTGGTGGACTGCCTTTGTTGGCTCGAAGACTTTGACTATGATGGGAGACGACATATTGGAGTTCGTGTCAAGGACTGCACAGTGGATAGCTACAAGGCTTTCATGAAATTTCTACGAGCTCGTTTAAGCTGTGGAACCTATGTAAGAAATATTGCATTGATGCGCCCTCCGTCCGGTTCCGCTGAAGGGGTTATATTAGTAAAAATGATTGATCAGCAAGATATGCAAATTACGGCAGTTTTGAATATCACCAATGCCTACTTGGTAGGTTTTTAAGTTGGTACTCCAACTATGTTGTTTACCGATACCCCTAACAGTGATATTTGGTATCCCAAACCAGATCGACTTCGTTTTGACAACAGCTACTTGGCCCTTAAAAAATATGCAGGCCATAGATCTGAAATAGCTTTGGGGATCCATGAACTAGACCGTACAATTAATAATCTCTACTACAATCCTGATTCTCTAGATGCTGAAAATTCGGTTAAGCATCTCACCATTTTGATTCAGATGATTTCTGAGGCCGCACGATTCAGAGGTATTGAGGAACAAGTTTGCGAAACCATACAAGAAGTTAAGTATAATTTTCTCCTTGATGCTCAAATAAATACACTTGAGAATAACTGACAAGCCCTCTCCAAAGCGGTTCAGGGAGATAAGGGGATGATGTTGGTACTTTTACTAAACCTAAACGAGTTAAAATAAAATCTCCTACGTATGAAGATGTATATGTCTATGACTCGAAGACAGCCAAGTCACTCGGTTTGGAATTACTTTTGTATAATGCAAAGCCCACCAAATATTGAATAAATGTTTGTTATAGAAATTTTTTGTAATCAATAAATACTATTATTGAGTGATCTTAGTATGTTATTTCTCATCATGACTAAATTGTTTACTAGTCTATCATATCAAATCGTTTTGTTAGACACATTCTATTATAACGCATTAAAAATTATTTTTATAACATTTCATATAAAAGTGTTACAAAATTTTAGAAGAGACTACTATTACAATAGCTATCATGTATTTAAGGCCTATTATAACACATCTACTATTATAATGAGGCTTTAAAACGGCTCAAAAGTGAGCCGTCTAAGCTGTGCATATCATCAACCATATTCCTCCTCTAAATTTTTTTTAAAATTAACTACGTTTCTTATTTTCGGTGTGGGTAACCGAATCATCTTTCCTCACGTAAAAAATTAAAAACTACCAAATACTAAAATATATTTAAAATAACATTATGGTTATACTAACTAAATAACATTATCTAATCAAAAACATGCCCAAAATTTTAAAAAATAATCATAACAAATCAAAATTCAAATATATTCTGTTGATATATTTAGTAAGAGAATATGTTATATTTAGTCTGGGAATATCCTGAGGACATATTTGGGATGCCAGAATATGCCACAGGATATTCCATTGGATATTCCATGATGTAAAGGCTATATAAAGCCTATGAGATTATCAATAAAACATATCAATCAATCTCAACATGGTATCAGAGCCACCTTTCTACAAACCCTAACCCTAGCCGCCACCAAAACCCTAACCCTAACCCCTCTTCTTTCCTCTCCTTCCCCGCTCCCGCTGCCGCTCCCGCTGCGGGCACTGTTGCCGCTGCCGCTGCACCACTGCTGCCGCTGCCGCGGCTGACTGCTGTTGTTGCGGCCACTGCTGCCGCTGTGGTTGCCGTTGTGCGCGCCTCCATCGGAGGACGACGAAGATGAAGAAGACGACGAGGACGAAGGAGATGCCGATGCCTAGATCCGATGAAATTAGACATGTCCGGATCTATGAGAGGATGAGCGTGAGTCGTGGAGCAAGCGTAACGTGATCGGAGAAGAAGCATCGATGGAGACGATCCTCAAGAAGCTGGATGCTGACGATGTGGCGATGTTGATGAAGATGTCGGCTGGTGAGAGCACGACACGAACGCCACCAAAGTTGGAACTACCCTCCATTGATCTGAAGCTGGACGGACCAGCCACCTATCTAAGTTGATCACGGCGGGTGAGAAGAACCCTTGCAGGAAAGAACCTGGAGGGATTCTTGACGGGCGAGAAGACAGAGCCGGACGAGGGCTCGATAAGACGCGACGAGTGGAAATCCACTCATATGGTGATTTACATCTGGCTTCTCAATTCCTTAGTCCAGTCTATTGCCTCCACAGTAGATGAAATTGAGATGGTGAAAGACGTGTGAGAGAAGCTGAGAAGAACCTATGATGGTGTGGGGAACAACTTACGGATCTTCCAGATAAAATGAGAGATCGACGACACTGTACAGGGAGAGAAGACGGTGCAGGAGTACGCCACAGAGTTGGAGCGTCTCTGGCTGGATTATGATCACTCCTCAAAACGGGCAAGCTGCGGGGACCCAAAGTGCAAGGAGAGACGTGTGTCTGCAGGAGAGAACGACGAAATTACTCAAAGGGCTGAATACTGCATTCGCATAGAGGACAGCCTTACTCCTCGCACAACCAGAGATTCCTAGTCTCGATGAGGCTATCTCAGCCATGATCCAGGAGAAGATGCGCATCAGACTACAGGCGGGGACAGGTGGTCCCCCCCCCCCCCCCCGAAGCAAAGTCAGCACTAGCGGTTACTAGCTCGGGCGACACAGGACCCAAGGGAGAGCTCTGACAACACAATCGACAGTGCTACAACTGCGGAAAGATGGGCCATCATCGGTATGCTTGTACCAAACCACCTAAGGAGGAAGACTCAGGTGGTGGACGTGGACGAGGATATGGTGGACGTGGTCGTGGTCGAGGCGGCCGAGGAGGTTATCGGACAAACCTGCCGGTAGCAGAAGGGAATGGAGGAGCTGGTGGCACCTTTACTGAGGAGGATCAGGCACTGCTGGACCTGCTGGAGAGAAAGCAGAGAGCGTCCACCGAAGGAGAGACATCCACCACATTCTTCGTTGGAGGCAACGTCGCTATATATGCCCACCCATCAGAAGGTACTGACGAGTCACTCGCTCTTGCATCTATGTCTTTCCTTAAAACGTCAGTCTGGATTATCGACTCAGGAGCATCTCGGCATGTGACCGAGAATGCTAGTGAATTTTTTTCATACACTCACCTAGCATCAGTAGACACCATTCAGACTGCAGATGGCACTTTCCAACCAGTGATCGATAAGGATATTGTTAATTGTACAGGTTCAGTAAGATTATCCAATGTGTTACATGCTCCATCCTTTCCAGTCAGTCTCTTGTCTATTAGTTCTATAATTCTTCAACTGAAATGCATTGTTTCTTTTGATATTCCTAAGGTGATCTTCCAGGAGAAAGGGACGGGACGAAGACTTGGAACTGGCACCTGGCATGAGGGACTGTGGTACCTAGATCGAGAAGGACTAGACACAGCATTGGTATCTATGGCAGAGAAGGCTGGAATGGGAGAGCTGCAGCAGAGGACTGAAGATACTTTGATACTTAATTATAGGAGGATGGGACATTCTTCCTTTGATACTCTAAGTTGTATCCAGAGATGTATGCAAAATCAAATAAACAGAAATTAGTATGTGATGCATGCGAGTTAGGGAAACTTACTAGGAGCTCATATGTTGGTACTGGTCATAAGAGCTCTTTTACTTTTAAGGTAGTACATTCTGATGTTTGGGGTCTTTGTGCTACTAACACAATGAATGGGTATAAGTACTTTGTTTCCTTTATTGATTGTGCATCTCGTGTCACCTGGCTATATTTGATGAAAAACAAGAGTGGTGTATTTGCTTGTTTTTGGGACTTTCATAAGCATGTCCAGACTCGGTACAATGCAGTGGTGAAGGTACTGAGGTCTGACAATGACACGGAGTACCAATAGGACGCTTGCAGAGTACTTGTCAGCACACGGCATACAGCATCAGACCACTTGTGCATACACACCAGCACAAAATAGAGTAGCAGAAAGGAAGAACCGACACCTTCTGGAGACCGCAAGAAGTATGATGATCGACATGAATGTCCCACAAAATCTATGGGGGCATGCAGTGTTGACAGCAGCTCAACTTATCAACATGATGCCTTCAAAAGTCCTGGGATGGAAGTCTCCATGTGAAGTATTACAAGACAATAATAGTGGGATACTTCTACTTAAGGTGTTCGGTGCGTTTGTTTTGTGAAGGACAACAGACCATCAGTTAGAAAACTTGACCCTAGAGCGGTCAAGTGCATCTTCGTGGGCTACTCAGCGACTCAGAAGGGGTATGTGTGCTGGAGTCCAGTAGAGAAGAAGAAATTTGTTAGTATGGATGTCCACTTCTGGGAGCATGAGCCATATTACCGCCAGGAGGGAACTTCGCACAACACGCATAATACTACCAGTATAAGGCGAGAGAGAAATAGATTTGGTGGTAACCGATTTAGAAGTTTGGCATAGAGACATGGTTGAGGAAGAACATGAAGGTGAAGCGGAACATGGGGAGGAGATGAGAAGTGTTAGGCCTACGACTCAGGGGGAGTTACTTACCTACAGCAGGAGAGAGAAGCAAACTGCAGGACCAGTACCCACAATGCTAGTGCTAAGTCCCTTGCCTGCGTCTGTCCCTTCTCCTGAGACACCTACACCACCATCCTCCTCATCTACACCACCATCCTCCTCAGGTGATATCATTCCTCCTACTTCTTCCACACCACTATCTATACGAAGGACTACTCGTAGTAATACGAGAAATCCTCCGGACAGATATGGTTGGGATCTTGCTAAGTTTGTTTCTTATGATCATATCTCTTCTTCTCATGGAGCATTTATAGCATCTTTGGATAGTATTACTGTACCTAACAATTGGCAGGTTGCCAAGAACGATCCAAAGTGGAAAGCGGCGATGCACGAGAAGTTGGGAGTTCTTGAGAAGAATCACACTTGGGAGCTGGTGAGCCTGCCAGAAAGAAAAAGAGCAATCGGATGCAAATATGTTTTTACTGTGAAACAGAACCCAGATGGATAGGTTGAGCGCTACAAAGCTCGACTGGTGGCAAAAGGATACAGTCAGACGTACGGCATCGACTATGACGAGACCTTTGCACCAGTGGCGAAGATGAGCACTGTCAGGACCTTGATCTCCCAGGCAGCCAATGGAGGGTGGAAGCTACACCAACTGGATGTGAAGAATGCATTTCTTCATGGAAATCTAGTGGAGGAGGTGTACATGGAGATACCACCAGGATTTGGCACCAAACAGACAGAAGGCAAGGTCTGCAGACTGAAGAAGTCCTTCTATGAACTGAAACAGTCTCCTCGAGCATGGTTTGACAGGTTCAGGAGAGCAATGATAGGGATAGGATATCAGCAAATCAATGCTGATCATACTGTCTTCTTCAGACGAAGTGGAGACCACATCACCATGCTTGCTGTATATGTAGATGATATAATTATCACAGGCGATGATGAGCAGGAGATCGCCCAACTCAAAGGAAAGCTTGGCAAGGAGTTCGAGGTGAAGGATCTTGGCCCTCTTCGATACTTCCTTGGGATTGAGATTGCTCGAGATACAGAGGAAATTGTTCTTTCTCAAAGGAAGTACGCACTGGACCTGCTTACAGAAACAGGGATGATGGGATGCAAACCAGCTACGACATCGATAGACCAGAAGTTCAAACTGGATGCTGAAGCTGGAGAACCAATTGACCGGGATAGATATCAGAGATTGGTGGACAAGTTGATCTACTTGAGCCACACTCGACTTGATATCAGCTTTGCGGTCAGCGTAGTGAACCGCTACATGCATGACCCCCGGAAGGGTCATATGGACGCAGTGTACCAGATTCTGAGGTACTTGAAGGGAACACCCGAGAAGGGACTGATTTTCAGAAGAAATAATCACGTGAGCATCGAGGGCTATTGTGATTCTGACTGGGCTAGCTGTACTAACGACAGGAGATCCACATCGGGGTACTGCATATTTGTAGGAGACAACTTGGTCTCTTGGAGGAGTAAGAAGCAGTCAATGGTGGCTAGATCAACAGCTGAAGCAGAGTATAGAGCTATGGCTTTGGGAGTCACAGAGCTATTGTGGTTGAAAAATATGCTGACGAAGCTAAAGCTGGACCAGGGAGCCAAGATGAAGCTATGGTGTGACAACCAGTCAGCTATTACTATTGCCAACAATCTAGTGCAGCATGACAGGACCAAGCATATCGAGATTGACAGATTCTTCATTAAAGAAAAGTTTGATAAAGGACTACTAGAGCTGGACTACGTTCCAACCAAAGATCAGGTAGCAGACGGACTGACCAAGGGGTTTAGCTCTATCAGCATGATGAGAGGATGTGACAAGATGGGCTTAGTGAATATCTTTCGCCCATCTTGAGGGGGAGTGTTGATATATTTAGTAAGAAAATATGTTATATTTCATATGGAAATATCTTGAGGACATATTTGGGATGCCAGAATATGCCACAGGATATTCCATTGGATATTCCATGATGTAAAGGTTATATAAAGCCTATGAAATTATCAATAAATCATATCAATCAATCTCAACAAAAACTATTACTGTAACTACTAAAATATTCAGTTCAGAATTCTAAGACCAAACATATGCAAGAATTTTAAGTCAATAATGTCCTAGAAACAACAGAAAATAAGTTATGACCACCTACTGATGACTTTTAATGCGGTCTAGTAAGTTAAGGTAGAGAGCAGCACAATTGGAAACCATGCTATTCTTAGTAACAATACTGGGATACAGAAACATACCATATCCATGAGGATGCATAGGCTCAGATCTGCATCTATCAAAGATGTACTTAATAAAATTAAGTCACTGAAAACTAATCAAGAGAATAAGACCTCATCTTGGTATTAAAACAGAAGTTGTGGCCTAACAAGTTATTAGAGCTTTAGCATCCGCTTGTATAATGCTAGCATCAACTTCTAAATAGGGTTTTTATGGTTTGAAATGTCAATCTGTAAATTGTAGCATATTTACCTGTAATTTGGAGACATTCAGTAACAAAATAGAGTGGATACTTCCGCTTTAAAAAAAACATCAAGCCAGCTTTCTGTTGTAGAAACTGTGAAGCATGCCACAACATCTTGATAAACCGATCTATGATATCTATGCTGCTAAAGATCCAGTCCTTCCATGTAGGAATCAAATAGTTTGAAGTTCCCTATGCACTTTTCTAACTATTAACTCTTGTGTAGTGCTGAACACCAAAAACATGTATCTGCATCTGAGATTCTGAATATAAGTCATATGGCTAATTTTCCGTTCATCATGTATAAATTTTTAAAATGGCATGTCGAACAGGAAAAGGAAAACAAATATACAAAAGTGTTCAAGATTTACCGGTAACATTAACGGAAATTATACAAGAGCATTCACTTAGCTCAACAAATGTTGTAGGGATGGAATGACAGAATAGAAAATCCGAATTATGTAGCCCTTTCTTAGGAATGTTTGTTGGTAGGAACAGTGTATAAAACCGTCTTCACATGTTGGTAAGTTGGATCCAATAAAATACAACCAAGTCCGGGCAATAAACTTCCAAAATCATTTCTCATGAGACCAAAGCTTATCACCATGACAAATACATCAAAGATCCACCATACTAAAAATGATATAATTTTCTTGCATTACCTATTTGAATGTTGTTTGTTAAATTTGACTTCCAAGACTGCTCTCCCTGGGGAAGGCCATAACCCATATAGGCAATAAAATGACAATTATATAGCAAAACTAACTCCTTTTTCTCTACTAGCCTCTAGCTGGAGCATGATGAGACATTATATTGTATATACTCATGTATGTCTATTTTGTACTGAACTACTTTGAAAGGCCATACTTCACTCACTTTTATAAACCAAACTATGCGAAACTGATGCGGGCCCACTTTTTAGGCCTTTCAGTTATTTAGGCATAAAGGGGTATTGTGGTCTTTCACCACAATAATCCTCCTAGGGTTTGCTTTTCTTTTCTATTTATAGTCAGGGCTAGCCGTCATTACTTTTATGCTTGGATTGAGAAAACTCTCCCAAGTGTCATCAAGAAGGATTTTATTACTTTGTTCCGTTCAATCAAAGTTGGGAGTTTTGTTCTTTTCCTATATTAAAGATCATTCTGTTTCTATTCCTCTTGTTCTTTGTTTTATTTGCTTTCTTTTGTGAATCGATTGAGTCGATTCACAACAATTGGTATCAGAGCACTCTACGAGCCATGGCGGACGGGACGAGAACCACAATCGACGAGAAGATCCGAGGTCTTCGGGAGGACTTCACCGCCGAGATCGATAGCTTGAAGAAATCCATGGAGGCCTCCATTAAAGATCAAGCCTCCACGAACCAGGAACTCCGCACGGAGATGCGGGACATGCGGAGGGAGACGACAGCCATAATGACGCTCTTACAAAACATCTCGAAGAAGATCAACGGCAAGGAAGCGGAGGCGGTAACAACCCAAACCCTAGGCGATCAACTAGGGTTTGCTCCTGCGGAGGGGGAGGCGACCGAGGAGGAAGAAGGACCGGCCGGCGGCCGCTGCCCCGCAACCGCCGTCGCCGCCGCACCTCCGGACTGGGCCCTGGCGGCCGGCGATCACCGCCGGACAGCAGCCGAGGGCCGCGAGAGCGCCACAGCAGGCCGTGCGAGCCCAGGCGGGGCCGCGGCTGCTGTGGGCGGCCGCTGGCCTACCCCTGACCGCCACCCAGGGCCGGCCGGTGCCAGGGGAGCCGCCGGCGAGCGGCTGTGGCCGGACGTCGCCGACCATTTCGGTCCCGGCGGACCGGCGCCACACCCGGGAGAGGCCCTAGGGCTTGGGGCCCCCTATGGGGGTCGGACGATGACCTCGAACTACGGTGACAGGTTCACGGGTTCGGGAAGGGGCTTAGCTGGAGTTCCGGCTCGGACGGGAGGGACGGAGCCGCCAGGAGGGGTGAGGAACGCCGGAGGCAGCAATTTCTGTGGAGAAACGGCGGATCCCGCCAACTTCCAGAGAGGGGATCTACCCCCACGACGACCACCACGGAGGAAGAGGAGGAGGAGGAGGAGGATCCGACGGAGGAAGAGGCCGCTATAGCAACAGACGCAGTTCCCAGATTTCCACCTTGAGGACAAGGTGGCTCTTTTAGGGGGCGGTATTGATGCGGGCCCACTTTTTAGGCCTTTCAGTTATTTAGGCATAAAGGGGTATTGTGGTCTTTCACCACAATAATCCTCCTAGGGTTTGCTTTTCTTTTCTATTTATAGTCAGGGCTAGCCGTCATTACTTTTATGCTTGGATTGAGAAAACTCTCCCAAGTGTCATCAAGAAGGATTTTATTACTTTGTTCCGTTCAATCAAAGTTGGGAGTTTTGTTCTTTTCCTATATTAAAGATCATTCTGTTTCTATTCCTCTTGTTCTTTGTTTTATTTGCTTTCTTTTGTGAATCGATTGAGTCGATTCACAACAGAAACCTTGGATGACCTTCAGCAATTATGCTTAACTTTCAAAAAAATTGCATGATGCAACTAAGTTAAAGGGTCCTCACGCCCTGCAACATATCCATATGATAAGTGCAGAAGGTTGTGCAGTGAGATTCGAGGACTCCCAACAACAAAGATAACAAATGGTATACATGTTAGTGTAAGCCCTTGAACCCACCATCCATTGGCATCCCTTTTTTTCCTGTGCAAATAACTTTTTGCAAGGCTTATCATAGCCACAACATCAAAATGTTCAATAATGCATGAATAAAGACAACCAAAATAAAGAATTCACTATGTAATAACTCAATAGAAATAATTTTTTTTAAAACTCTTTCATTAGCCCTTATATGAAGTATTAGATGCAGCCCAGGCTAAAGTAATTCCCAATAAAGCTGATTGTTGAATAGATTATAAGCAAGGTGATGATTCCAAAAAATTCTTGCCAATCCGGAGGCTTCCCTGATGATCAAAATGTTGGAGTGGGTGGGGTTCCCAACCTATGTGGAGAAGACCCCGGAGTGCGACGAGCGCCGTTCGTGTGTCGAAGAAGCTCGGGGAGGAAGCGGGGGCTGCTGATGGAGCTACAGAGAGCTGCTGGAAGCAGGGGGGCCGAGTTCGGGCCGAACTCTGCCCCAGGCAGAGTTCTGGCCGAACTCTGCCCCAGGCAGAGTTCTGGCCGAACTCTGCCTCCCCATTCCAGAATCGTGTCGGCCAGTGCTGGTTGCCCGACACAGAGTTCTGGCCGAACTCTGTGTCGTCGGGGCTGAAGCAGAAATCTGGGTGAGTTTTCACCATTGGATCTAATCAAACGGTCCAGGTTTGTTGCGGGATTAGGGAGTTAAGTTGGGATTTCCAAACCCTAATCCATTACGAAACACAACAAGAAGAAAAGAGAGAGGAAGGAGGCAAGTGTGCCATTACAACTTCGGGAGAGAAGACGGAGGATTGAAGGTCGTTTTCGAAGGAGATCGTGTTTCGGGTAATCTCTACTCGTCGTGCTCGCTCTTCATAGCCTTGTAATCATTGTTCTTACTTCTGAGTGTTGTGGAGATCCGATTTGGATCGGGGGGAGTTTGTAGAGGGTGTAATTCTTCTATTCCATTAGTGGAGGCTTCTCAGGGTTGGACTCCGATCGTCCCGTGGTTTTTTCCGCAAGCGTTTTCCACGTCAAAAATTTTCTGTGTCTGCGTGGATTGTTTTGTGTGGTTGTTTTTGGATTCGTGCGTTGTATTGCTCGGTACTCTCGCAGGTACTCTCCGGTTTGGGGAAAGGTTTCCGCGTTTCTTTCCCAACAGAGTGGTATCAGAGCCAGGTTCTGGAATTCAGAAGGAGTGTCAGTAGTTGACAGAAAAACCAGAGAGGAGAGATGAACGCGAAGCCGGTGCGTATGGTGAATCTTAATGGCACAAACTATCATTATTGGCGGAGCAAGATGAAGGATTTGCTGTTTGTCAAGAAGCTGCATCTACCCGTGTTTGCATCCGAGAAGCCCAGTGATAAATCCAAGGAGGACTGGACATTCGAGCATATACAACTGTGTGGGTACATACGGCAGTTTGTGGACGAGAACGTGTACAACCACGTTGCCAATATTGAGCACGCGAAGACGTTGTGGGATAAGCTGAAATCCTTGTATGCGAAGAAGACCGGGGTAAACAAGTTGTTCCTGATCCGAACGATGATGGGTCTGCGATACAAGGATGGGGCGTCTATTTCGGATCACTTGAGTGAGTTCCAGGGCGTGGTTGACCAGCTATCTTCTATGGGAGTCAAGTTCGACGACGAAGTTCAGGGACTGTGGCTGCTGTGTACTTTGCCAGACTCGTGGGAGACCGTACGAGTATCTATGATCGCTTCTGCTCCAGAGGGCGTGGTCAGTCTGGAGTTTGCCAAGAGCGGGGTGCTGAATGAAGAGATGCGGAGACGTTCTCAGGACACTTCATCCACATCCCACCACTCAGAGGCATTGGTTTCAGAGAGCCGCGGAAGGGGCAAAAGCAGGAGTCCAGGTGGTGGCAGAGACAAGAGCAGGGGGAAGTCCAAGGGTCGTTACGAGGACTCAGAGTGTTACCATTGTGGTAAGAAGGGCCATATCAAGCGGAACTGTTTCGCTTGGAAGAGAGAGAAGAAGGGCGACAAGGGGAAGCAAGAAGAGAACACTACAGCGACGGCCTCGATGCGTGGAGGCGATGTGATCGTCGTAGGTGATGAGGTCATTACAAACCTCGCCTGCGATGACAATTCTTGGCTGGTGGACTCAGGGGCTTCAGCACATGTATCTCACAACAGGGCACTATTTGCCACTTACACTACAGGCGACTGTGGAGTGTTGAAGATGGGCAACGGAGATGTGTCGAAGGCGGTTGCCATTGGAGATGTGCATTTGAGAACGAAGACGGGTGCAGTTCTTGTTCTCAAGGATGTTCGTCATGTCCCTGATATCCGTTTCAACCTGGTGTCGGTTGGAAGGTTGGATGACGAGGGATTCTTCAGTCTCTTCGGGAACAGTCAGTGGAAGCTTTCCAGAGGTTCGTTGGTGATTGCCAGAGGAAGCAAGAAGTCCGATCTCTATTATATGGAGGGGAGCGCACAAGGGACACAGGAGGTGAACGCAGTCAGTGATGCGTCTACCGAGTTGTGGCACAGGCGGCTCGGCCATATTAGCGAAAAGGGGATGAGCTACTTGGTGAACAGGAAGGTGATTCCGGGGCTCAAGTCTACAAAGTTGGAGAAGTGCACGCACTGTTTAGCTGGGAAGCAAAATAGGGTGTCTTTCCAAAGTCACCCAAGTTCGAGGAAGCCGGCGTTGCTCGAGTTGATTCACTCGGATGTCTGCGGTCCTATGAAGGTAAAATCTCTTGGTGGTGCTTCTTTCTTTGTAACTTTTATTGATGACTGTTCCAGGAAGGTTTGGGTCTATGCCTTAAAGACCAAGGATCAGGTGCTGCCTACTTTCAAGGAGTTTCAGGCCTCTGTTGAAAGGGAGACGGGCAAGAAGTTGTTGTGTGTTCGGTCCGACAATGGCGGCGAATACATCGGTCCCTTTGATGCGTATTGCAGAGAGCAAGGGATACGACACCAGAAGACTCCACCAAAGACACCTCAGCTCAATGGTGTAGCGGAGCGCATGAACAGGACACTGATGGAGAGGGTGCGATGTTTGCTGTCAGAAGCAAACTTGCCGGGCAGTTACTGGGGTGAGGCTCTTCTCACAGCTGCTTATGTTATTAATTTGTCTCCTAGTGCTCTTGCAGGGTGATGTGCCTGACAAAGTATGGTACGGCAAAGAGCCGTCATACAATCACCTGCGGGCGTTTGATTGTAAGACCTTCGTGCATGTACCGAAGGACGAGAGGACCAAACTCGAGCCGAAGACGAGGCGATGCGTCTTTGTCGGCTATGGTCGGGATGAGTTTGGCTATAGACTCTACGACCCAGTGGAAGGAAAGCTCTACAGAAGCAGGGACGTGGTGTTCGTCAAGGATCAGACCATGACCAACACTCAGGATTCCGAGACGTCTTCTTAGGCTGAGGAATTGCCTGAGTTAGAGTCATTTCGCTTCGAGCAGTTTCCAGAGGACATCGCAGAGGATCCAATTATGGGGGAGCCGGTACATGGAGTTGCTCCCAACCTTGATCATCAGCCTGCTGATTGTGGTCAGGGTGTCCCTCAGGAGGATGAGCATGCCGGGGAGGCAGTTCCTGAAGGGGAGGAGGCTGTTGGTATACAGCCAGCACCAGTGGCTCCACTGAGAAGGAGCGACAGAGATCGTCGACCATCTACGAGATACTCACCAGATGAGTATGTGCTATTGACTGACGGGGGAGAACCCGAAAGCTTTGCAGAGGCTATGGAAGACGAACACAGGCAGGAGTGGATGGAGGCCATGCAGGAGGAGATGAGTTCCTTGCACACCAATTCCACTTATGATCTGGTGCGGTTGCCAAAGGGCAAGAAGGCTTTGAAGAATCGATGGGTGTTCAGAGTGAAGCAGACGGATGATGCTACTCGCCCTCGATACAAAGCGAGGCTGGTAGTTAAAGGCTACGGTCAGCGGAAAGGCGTGGATTATGATGAGATCTTTTCGCCTATCGTCAAGCATTCGTCTATTCGGGTGGTGCTAGCATTAGCAGCCAGTCTCGACTTGGAGGTCGAGCAGATGGATGTGAAGACGGCATTCCTCCATGGTGATCTTGAGGAGGAGTTGTACATGGAGCAGCCGGAGGGATTCTGTGAGAAGGGCAAGTCATATTTGGTCTGCCGGTTGAGGAAGAGCTTGTATGGTCTGAAGCAGGCTCCGAGGCAGTGGTACAGGAAGTTCGAGTCGTTTATGGGGGAGCATGGTTATGCACGGACGACGTCGGACCATTGTGCATTTGTGAGATATTTTGCCGAGGATGATTTCATCATTTTATTGCTCTATGTTGATGATATGCTATTAGTGGGTCGGAATGCCACTAGGATAGCGGAGTTGAAGCGCCAACTGGGCGCGGCCTTCTCTATGAAGGATTTGGGCGCAGCGAAGACTATTCTTGGGATGGAGATCAGCCGAGAGAGAGTCCAAGCTGCTACACTTGTCCCAAACGAAGTACATTCACCGGGTACTTCAGCGTTTCGGTATGGACGGGTCGAAGAAAGTGAGTTGCCCCCTTGCGGCTCATTTTAAGCTCACTGAGGAGCAGTGTCCATCTACCGAGGATGAAAAGGAAGATATGGAGCGGGTTCCATATGCTTCAGCTGTGGGAAGCCTTATGTATGCCATGGTGTATACGAGACCAGATATTGCTCATGCAGTTGGTACGGTTAGCAGGTATCTTTCAAATTCTGGAAAGGTACATTGGAGTACGGTCAAGTGGATTCTACGATATCTTCAGGGCACTGCTGGTTGGAGACTTTTCTTTGGTGATGACGAGCCGAAGCTGGTTGGGTATACCGACGCTGATATGGCTGGAGATGTAGACACGAGACGATCGACTTCAGGCTACGTGATGATGTTTGCGGGAGGAGCGGTGTCGTGGCAGTCGCGGTTGCAGAAGTGTGTTGCCTTGTCGACGACAGAGGCAGAGTACATTGCGGCGACGGAGGCTTGCAAGGAGCTGTTGTGGATGAAGAAGCTGTTGCAGGAAATGGGACTGAAGCAAGAGCAGTATACTTTGCTTTGCGACAGTCAGAGTGCTATTCACCTTGTGAAGAATCAGACGTTTCATAGCCGGTCCAAACACATCGAGACTCGGTATCATTGGATACGGGATGTGGTTGAGAAGAAGGACGCGGAGCTTGAGAAGGTTCATACAGATGACAACGGAGCTGATATGTTCACGAAGATTCTACCAAGGGAGAAGTTTGAGTACTGCAGGCAGATCGTCGGGATGACGACCTCCTCCACATAGTTGTGAAGGGGGAGATTTGTTGGAGTGGGTGGGGTTCCCAACCTATGTGGAGAAGACCCCGGAGTGCGACGAGCGCCGTTCGTGTGTCGAAGAAGCTCGGGGAAGAAGCGGGGGCTGCTGATGGAGCTACAGAGAGCTGCTGGAAGCAGGGGAGCCGAGTTCGGGCCGAACTCTGCCTCCCCATTCCAGAATCGTGTCGGCCAGTGCTGGTTGCCCGACACAGAGTTCTGGCCGAACTCTGTGTCGTCGGGGCTGAAGCGGAAATCTGGGTGAGTTTTCACCATTGGATCTAATCAAACGGTCCAGGTTTGTTGCGGGATTAGGGAGTTAAGTTGGAATTTCCAAACCCTAATCCATTACGAAACACAACAAGAAGAAAAGAGAGAGGAAGGAGGCAAGTGTGCCATTACAACTTCGGGAGAGAAGACGGAGGATTGAAGGTCGTTTTCGATGGAGATCGTGTTTCGGGTAATCTCTACTCGTCGTTCTCGCTCTTCGTAGCCTTGTAATCATTGTTCTTACTTCTGAGTGTTGTGGAGATCCGATTTGGATCGGGAGGAGTTTGTAGAGGGTGTAATTCTTCTATTCCATTAGTGGAGGCTTCTCAGGGTTGGACTCCGATCGTTCCGTGGTTTTTCCCGCAAGGGTTTTCCACGTCAAAAATTCTCTGTGTCTGCGTGGATTGTTTTGTGTGGTTGTTTTTGGATTCGTGCTTTGTATTGCTCGGTCCTCTCGCAGGTACTCTCCGGTTTGGGGAAAGGTTTCCGCGTTTCTTTCCCAACACAAAATTCAGAAAAATATCAAGAATTAATTAAAGACAGAGACAAATAAATTTCTTTTAATTAAAATAAAAAGAACTTTAGGATTTTTCTTGCTCAGCTGGCATGGGTTCCTTCCATGCATAATTCATAACACACCATAGTGACCTGAAGGGGCTTTTAGAAATATAGTCCAGGAAGCACATGCACTTCAAAAATCATTGTTGTGTCTGTTTCATGTGGTGTCAGTGACCGTATGGACGATCCGAAAACAATATTCCATACAATATTCCAAAGTTCCTCAATGACGAGGTAAAAGTGTCAGGATATGCCAAGTCAGTCTGTAGAGTGAAATGCATTCAGAATCGATTAGAATGTTTATAGGGAATTTCAGCAGACAATCACATAAATTATGCTCTGAACAAACCTTCCAACTAACAGTAAGGAAACTCAAAACAATATGTCCCTTGTAAGCAAGAGAGCGCTAACAGTAAACAACTTTAATTTTGGAATTCAAATAATTAAATCATGGTTAATTCAGAAAAACCATAATGCTATAAAATACTAACATAAACTATTTTCTTCAAACCAACTAAAATCCTTATTATACTTGTTGAAGTCTTTGCCACTACACCTAAACTAGTGTTAATGAGGTTTGTCAGATATATACTTATATCTTTCTAACAATACTATCCACCCAACATCAAGATCTAGCATGTGCTTTGGCAATTCTCAAACTCTCACAAATGGAAGAAGAATTTAATTCAGTCCAGGAAAATCCATATCCATATCATTTTGGATTGGAGGGATTTATTTCTCATATAAGCAAGGGAAGACTCAAATTTATCAAGTTATGAATGAGGTTATGGAAAGAAATTCTATTATGCACTCCGTTCATGGTCACTTACAGCCATAATGGATTATTAGGTGATTCATTAAGAGGCACATTTGTGCTTTTCTTGATGTACACTTGTCGTGAAACACAATTTGTAAAGTAATATATCAGTCACTTATTAGGAAAGACAAATCTTTTAGTAATCTATTGTTGACTTTCCTTTCATCTGATTGATAGTGCTTATAAACAATGTATATGTTGAATTAAAGTTAAGTATTGGGTTACATTAAAAAAAAGACATTAAATAAGCTACATATATCTAAAAAGAAATTATAAACAACAAAACTAAAAATAGATAATAATGCAGACTATTGACACAAATGTAAATTATTGCACTAAAACTTGCTATATGCTCAAATAAGATTTAATGATAGTAAAGCAGCAAAATGGAAACAGAACCTGATAGGTAACGCAATCTTCAGTTTCCCCTGCCATTTTATGACGACGAAAGCATTACTTGCATCAAGAACACCTGCACACACACCAAAAAGCAGTAACTAAACTTAGTAATCCGTACTCACAAAGGATCAATTCAGTTTAGATCTTTACCTGTATAATTAGTTTCCACATGTTTCACGAGACACAACACTGTATGGACATGGTGACACAACACAGGTTTTGGTGCATCGTAGTGTATTTCTGAGTGTCAAACTGCCAATATTGTGATCCACAATGCAACTGATACAACTACGTACTGCACAATTCTTTTGGAATGTTGTTTGTTTTGTAACCGGTACTAGATCACTAAAGCTCTTTAAGTGGTGTATTCTACAATTCAGCTCACAAATAGAAATATTCCACAGCCTATCTACTCAAATGTAAACTTACATGCATTATGTTGTTTGCCATTCATTAAGAATTCTGGAATTTTTGAGAAAAAAAAAAAAACATGATATTTTTTTTGTACCTATAAAGGGGAATGATGCTCTATATTACACCCACATACAACTAGTCCATTAAAGTTTGATAAATTGTACAAAGAACTCCAAAAGAAAAAAGAAAACACAATAAATTTTGCCTCTACATACCCGCTGACTACGGGCACTCTCGGCACTACATGATTCAATTGCTTAGTTTAAAAAAAAAAAACTTACCGGTGGTGGACCGGCGGCGGCGGCTCTGGTGGTGGTGGCTCTGGTGGTGGTGCTTCTGACGGCGGCGGCGGTGGTGGTGGTGGAGCCGGGAGAGGAAAGGAACCGGGAGAGGGAGAGGGAGAGGGAGGGGGAGACGAAAGGAAAGGAGAGAGGAGGAGAGAGAGAAAGCAAAAGAAATGAAATGAACGGAAAGGAGAGAGGAGGAAAAGGAAAGTAGAAAGAAAAAGAAAAGAAAAAAAAGGCATGGGAGGCATGTTTGGTGGTTGGGCGGCATGAGAGGACTTGTTGAGCCAACCACCCCTGACCACTTTTCCTTCTGCATTCCAAATTGGGCCCGCCATGGTAAACCTCATGCTGCTTCCCTTACAGCCGTTTGGTAAATCGTATTTGGAGGTAGGATTTGAATTTTTATGACTTTAGAAACAAATTTATAAAATTCTATGTTTGGTTGGAGATGGATTTGAATATGGAAAGTATGACAAATCCAAAACTTGGATTTGGTTGGATTTTAGAGGAAAAAAATAATTATTCTTTAATAATTTCGTTAAAATATTCATTATTTAATAATTTTGTTAAAAGTTAGTAAATTAAAAATTAGTTAATCTTTAATAATTTCGTTAAAAATATTTATTCTTTAATAATTTCGTTAAAAATTAGTTAATTAATAAAGAAAACTAACTATTTTATTAGTATTATTAATTAATAAAAAAATAGTATTATTAACTAAAAAATTAGTTAATTAGTTAATTTCGTTATAATCATAATTAATAATTTATTAGTATTATTATAATATTAATTAATAATATTTTATTATTTAGTTAATAATCATAATTTACTAGTATTATTATATTATTATTATAATATTAATTAATAATTTATTATTATTATTATAATATTAATTAATAATCATATCCTATGTTTAGTATTATTAATTAAAAAATTAGTTAATTAGTTAATTTTGTTATAATCATATTAATAACTTATTATTATTATTATTATATTTATTAATAATTTATTAATAACTATTTTATTATAATCTTAATTAATAATATTTTAATCACAATTAGAATCATATTTTATAATAATTAAATTAATAATTTACTAATCATAATAATATTAATTTATAATTACTATTTTTAAAATATTTAATTTATAGTTAATTAATCGTTAATTATTAATTATTAATTATTAATTATTAATTATTAATTATTAATTATTAATTATTAATTATTAATTATTAATTATTAACTATTAATTATTAATTATTAATTATTAATTTATGATCATTAATTATTAATTATTACATAATTATTTAATTATTACTTAATTTATAATTACTTAATTTATAATCGTTAATTAATAAGCGTTAATTATTAATCATTAATTATTTAATTATTAATTATAATTACTTAATTTATTATCGTTAATTATTAATTATTACTTAATTATTTATTACTTAATTATAATTACTTAATTATTAATGATTAATGATTAATTATTAATTTATAATCGTTAATTATTAATTTATTAATTATTAATTATTAATTATTTAATTTATAATTATTATTATTAATCGTTAATTATTAATTATTTAATTTATAGTTATTAATTATTAATCGTTAATTATTAATTATTAATCATAAAACCAAATCCTATGTTTGGTTGGAGTTGGATTTGAATAGTAAAATCCAAGATTTGGATTTGGAGGATTTCCAAATCCAAATCCAAATAGTAAAATCCCGTTACCAAACAAGCCCTAACAACCAAGCCCCTAAGGTCCAAGTCTTTAGTCGCCTTTAACTATCTAACCGCAAACCTCAACTGCATCGCATCCTTAAATCCAACCAGGTTACCTGAAAAACATGTGAATGCCTTTGAAAGAAATCAAGACGACCATGATATAACAACAACAAAAAATTTGGTTTGTTTGTTTGAATCATTTTCTTCCATTGAGCAAACCATATATATCCTTCTTTAAAACCTCAAATCATGTTTGTTTGGGTCTACTTCTATTTATATCTCCTCTAACTACAATATTATCGTTCCTTACCAGGGCATTCATTGGTCTGGGTTGTACATGTCTGAACGCTTGAACCACCGAAGACGATTTTCTCGTTTTGTTCTCAATTTGCACCACCTCCAACTTCCCACAAAAACACTAATCTATTGTACTATATTCTTTTAATGCGTTACCACTCATCCATCCTAACATTATCGTAGGTGCTTCACGACTCTTTTAGAGTTAAGTTCCAGCTCTTTAAAAGATGTTTAACTTGAAGAGGCTTGCAAATAATATGATGAGGATTCATGACTTTGTCCTACTCTTTATGATGCCTTCAATAATTGGGTTATCATTATTTCTAATCGAGATAAAATACGTGCTCCTACTAGAAAAAGTTAAAGAACTGCGAAAAAAATGGTGCATGTATCCGTATCATATCCATAGCTTATCCATTTTTTTTTATCATATAGGTGATTAAACAGAACCACTTTGAAAATGTCCATATCTTGTACTTGTACAGTATTATTATCCGTGTCCGTACTCATGCAACATAGGTAGTAACAGACAAAACGGAAGATTGAAAAGGGAATTAATCTGAATTGGAACATATCCCTTGGGCTCTCAACAGCTAGGCTCTTACGCTACCGGAACTCAGTGATAGCAATCATATTCAAGACAAATGGACTAATGTACATGACAGCTATTAGTAAGTTTAATGATGCAATTCAACGTCAATTTGATTACCATGTAGGCATGAAAAACTAGTCGGATTCATATTAGGTCAGTTTTCGGGTCAACCTGTTTGCACTAAATCCCAACCTGACTAGTTTTGAATGCCTTTGATCCATTTAGGTAAAACCAAACCTGACTCTCT
Organism: Iris pallida; assembly: GCA_029216955.1. Lineage (NCBI taxonomy): Eukaryota > Viridiplantae > Streptophyta > Magnoliopsida > Asparagales > Iridaceae > Iris > Iris pallida. The sequence goes on from JANAVB010000194.1 coordinate 5,868,261, forward strand.
GAAACTGTCAACTCAACCCGACCATTTAACCCGTTTAAGTTAGAATTACACCTAAAAAGTGACATTTATATATATTGGAATGCTGCCAGTTCAAACGAGGCCAAACTTATGCATACCAAAGTGGCAAATTTTGAACACTATGGCTACACTAAACGGGTCATAAATGAGTGGACTAGGTCAGTGCCTAAACTCGAACCCGACCTGTTAATTAAATGGGTTAGAAGGCTTGAACCATTTATGCCCGACCCTCCTGTTAGATGTTGTTACCCTATTGTTACTTTTAGTTTTCTTTTTATACTCTATGTACACAAGTTGGACGTGTTTCACATGCTCCATCTTGAGGGGAGTGTTGGAGTTGTTGGGGTTAATTGATCAATGTAGTTACTTAAGTCCCACATTGGTAGAATTTCACGAGGAAGGTTCTCCTCATATTATATGTACTCAAGCCACTCAATTAAGGATTATCCAATGTAGTTTTCTACAATATTAATTGTATAAATATACTCTTACAAGCTTTTTAGAGATAAATAAGCCTACTCGTCAAAATTTATTTAATGAACTAATGGTGGGATATACTTTAAGTGCAGGTAGAATTGTAGGTACACAAATACCTGTTTTGCAGCTAGTTTCAACTCATCTTTGACTCACTAATTTTAAGATTGGTCGAACTAATTTTTTCCCGTAAAGATCTTCCCATGGGTAATAGATGTACAGTGATCAACTTAGCTTGTATAAATATGCAAAAGCTTTTATTTCCTTTAGTTATTGATTAATCTAAACGGTGGTAGGCGGGTGCACGACGGAGAGAGTCCGCCTACTGCCTAGACGGTCGATACATTTTGAACATTTTTTTTACTATTTACCACTATTTTTGCATAATATGCATATTTTAAGGGTGTTCCATGCATAACTAAGTTGTAGAAGAAAGATTTATAAAGTTTTAGTTTTGTAAAAGTGAACCATAATGCTTACAAAACCTATTTTTGCCAAAATATCTGGTAGTAATGCAAATAAGGCAATTGGTACTGCTATAGCTCATGGTATGCATGTCTTAATAGAAAAGAATATTGGGCTTAATGTGTCTTAATCCTAGCCTAATTCTCTTACATCCCATCCGACAAATAGGTAGAACTATTACAATTATTACACAAATATGGGTATATTCTATACATGGTTGGTATGGTACTTGCTACATGTCCTACTTGATAGTTTTAATCCTAAATTGTTAGAAGGTTAATTAACTAATTATTTTTTTTACATTACATGTATGTATGTTGGGCTTAATGGTCCTTGAAACTTAACGAACATACTCCTCTAACTGCATCACTTGGCCAATGAAGAAAACTACTTACTCGTCTTTGCTTCAAACTCCCACGACGATTCCACGAGTATACACGCCAATCAAGGCCCATAACACTTAGAAAACACTTCCCATTCTGAACAATACGCGAGCAAATCCGTTTCGCATAACAAATTAACGTATAACAATTCTCTCCTCTTGCGCATATGCCTCTCTTCTAATTATATAATGGTATAGATACATTTTTTTTACGGTACATACTTTTTTAATTATATGCTAGTTTTGTTCGATATTTTATTTTTATACGTTTGTATCCTTTGTTTGCATCTATTATATTTTGATTTTATTGATTTATCTCTTTTTATTTCTTTTTTTAGTTTTTCACTAGTATAATTGCTAGAAGGTATTAGTGGTTTTGGAGAAGCCAGAGAGATAGCCAGAGATTTTACAAATTCGATAAGTAATTTTTTTATATTTAGACTGTATAGTTGTTCGATCAATACAAGTCTTATCATACATAGAAGCTAATCGATATTTTCTTCTTAAATTTTACTTATATACATGTGTCATTTTTGTTTAAAAAATTAAATTAATATGACATCCACAAGTTTTTTTTATTTTTATTTTTTATGTTTAGGATAACATCTTATTTTCATTTTTTGAACAGGTCCTCTAAATGTCCATGTCCGTGTACATTTTCCCAGCACTTGCTTCCTTTCTTAGAGTATTGTTTCTATAGTCAACAGAGTTTGTTTATGTACTCTACGCAAGAGGATGAATCAGCCTCTTCAAATTTTTCATCCATTCGTGCGTGCTCAAACAGTAACAGTTCTAATTCATTATAGATAGATAGCCTCCTCACACTGACTATATGTAAGAGGAGGCTCTTCATTATAGATAGACCAGCCCCTTCACAAGAAGAAAGTAAACATACAGAGGACATGGATGTGCTTCCATTTCTATTCTCAGGAAAGCAATGCTGCTGCTCATTCCAGCAACATCTGCCATTGCAGCAGTGGACAACTCCACTGACCTCTCATCGCTGCTCGCGTTCAAAGCCAGTAGTACTGATGCTTCCGACAATATCATCCAACAAACTGGACCACGGACGCCCCTTCTGCACCTGGGTTGGCGTCCACTGCAGCCGGCGTCGGCCGAGGGTCGTCTCCCTCAACCTCAGCAACTTCTCCTTGCAAGGCACCGTCTCCCCCCACCTTTCCAACCTCTCATTCCTCTCTTCTCTCGACCTCTCCAACAACTCTCTCTGCAGCACCATCCCTGACACCCTGGACGGGCTTCCCCGGCTCGCAACGCTCCTCCTCAACCAGAACCTCCTCTCTGGTCCGATCCCTCCATCAATATTCAACATGTCTTCGCTCGTGCGGATTGGCTTGTCCTTTAACAACCTCTCCGGCTCTCTCCCTACACTAGTATTGCTCCCTCGTATAGGAACCATATCATTTAGGGACAACTTGCTTACTGGCCACATCCCAGCTAACCATGCCCAATGTTCGACACTTCAATGGATTTACCTTGGTAGAAATAAATTAACCGGAAGTGTACCATCCTCGCTCGGGAACTGTCCGAGATTGTGCATTTGGGCCTGGGAGGAAATTAATTCACCGGAGCCATCCTGTCTTCGATAGGCAACATCACGAAGTCCAGCACCTCTATCTGGCCTTTAACCACTTGGAAGGGAAAATTCCCAAGGAGCTGGAGAATCTAGTGAATCTCCAAGGGCTTTACTTGCATAAGAATGGTATTGCAGGTTCGATACCAATTTCACTCGGGAATGCTTCCAAGATGATCGTTCTCTCACTTTCGTTTAACAATCTCACCGGACCGGTGCCGTCCACACTTGGTAAGTCCATGCCATTCCTTCAGAGGTTGGCCATGTCTGAGAATGCTCTATCAGGAGAACTGGATTTCATCGCATCTCTTACCAACTGTAGGGATTTAAATAAACTTGCAGTGACGGCTAATCAATTTAAAGGTGTTCTCCCGGATGCCTGCAAAAATCTATCGATGAATGTTCAATATTTTCATGTTTTCGATAACCACATCAAAGGAAGAATTCCTGCAGGACTGGAGAATTTGAGCAACCTAATATCTTTAGACCTGGCTTTTAACGAGCTGAGGGGAACGATTCCTAGGACACCGTGGATCTGAAACACTGCATCCATATGACCCGTTCTTGGATCATGCATGTAAAGACTTACTACACTTACTGCAAATGAGATATCAGGGCGAGTGTGCCCCAGATAAATCAATCTTCCTACAAGTCGTTGATATCTTTCAAGATCAACTGGCTCTCATGCTTCTGCTCCCAACTTGCACTTCTGGTCAATTGGAGTGACTGCTGCTTTGCATCCCAGCATCCCTGTCTTCTTCAGCAAATCTAGTGCGTATTTTCTCTGTGAGAGAACAATTCTTTGTTCGCCTTCACACACCTCGATACCTAGAAAGTACCTCATCGCTCCTAAATCCTTCACCTCAAACTCCTTCGCGAGTTTTGACTTCAGCTTAGCGATCTCGACTTCATCATTACCTGTGATTACTATATCATTCACGTATACAGCAATTATAGTGATGTGGCCTCTTGCATGCTGAAGAAAGACCGTATGATCTGCATTTGCTTGATGGTATCCCATGCCTGTAACAGCCTTTCTGAATCTGTCAAACCAGGCTCGAGGAGATTGCTTGAGTCCATATAGCGACTTCTTTAGTTTGCACACTTTTCCATGCGATGTCCCTCCGTCTGATTCTGTAGCGTAGCACCCTGGCAGGAGTTCCATGTACACTTCTTCTTGTAGGTCCCCATGGAGAAAGGCATTCTTCACATCTAATTGGTATAGCTTCCACCCATAGTTTGCTGCAATGGAGACCATAGTTCTTACGGTGCTCATTTTCGCTACTGGAGCAAACGTCTCATCATAGTCGATGCCATATGATTGTGTGTATTCTTTTGCAACCAACCTTGCCTTGTATCGTTCCACTTTTCCTTCTGACGTCTCCTTTATTGTGTACACCCATTTGCATCCCACAGTTTTCTTTCCTTTGGGTAATGGAACCAGCTCCCACGTCTTATTTTTCTCCAGTGCCCCAAGTTCTTCCATCATTGCAGCTTTCCACCTTGGATCTTTCTTTACTTCCTACCAACTTTTGGGCAACGAAGTAGAGTCTAATGATGCAATGAAGGCTCGATAATTCGAAGAAATGTTAGAATAAGACAGGTAGTTGGCAATATCATGTTCATAATCATCAAATCGACTAGGAGCCTTACCCGCATTGATGCGAGAAGATCTCCTTAAGGGAGCAATAGGTGGTGGAGAGATCATACCATCAGAGTCAGAGAGATCCGCATCAGAATCAGATTGATTCAGTGCGGGGGCAACATCTTCAAGAGTTGGAGCAGGAGTAGACGAGGGACTTGGTACAGTAGGCACATGACACGGTACAGACACAGTACTGGACTTCTGCTGTCTCCTTCTGTAGACTTGGAGCTCCTTTGCCATTGTCTGTTACTCCCCCTGTTTAACATATGTATCTTCTTCATCTTCTGTATCGAAGTCACTGCTTTCTCTCCCTGTCGTCCAGTTTTCCACGACCGGGCATGGGACCGATCCGACCACCACAGATGGACTTATTTTCTCCCATTCACATCTAACACCCTCTGTGTTAGGTGTGTCACCAAACGCTGAACCGTCATCCGAACCATAATATGGTTCCAGTTCTCTGAATGTAACGTCCATACTTATAAACATCTTTCGTTCAACTGGGCTCCAACAAGCGTATCCCTTCTGAGTTGCCGTGTACCTGACAAAGACACATTTAACCGCTCTAGGATCCAGTTTGTCAACTCCTGGCCTATTATCTTGGACAAAACATACACACCTAAAAACTTTCGGTGGAACAGTGTACGTGGTTGCACTAGTAAGCATCTCCAACGGTGTCTTCCAGTCCAATACCTGAGATGACATTCTGTTGATGAGATAAGAGGCCGTTAACACCGCCTGCCCCCATAAGTGTTTCGGGACATTCATAGCCAGCATCATCGTCCGTGTGACCTCCAACAGGTATCTGTTCTTTCGTTCGGCCACACCATTTTGTGCCGGTGTATAGGCACATGAAGTTTGGTGTAGTATTCCATGAGTGGATAAATACTCAGCAACCTTCTTATTTGTATACTCCGTCCCATTGTCAGACCGTAAGCACTTAATTTTAGTGCCATATTGTGTTTCTATCCGGCGATGAAAGTCTCAAAATGCCTCAAAGACATCACTTTTATTCTTCATAAGGTAGACCTATGTCACGCGAGTATAACAATCAATAAAAGTGACGAACCATCGAAAACTGTTAATACCGGTTGTAGGACAAGGGCTCCATACGTCCGAATATATCATATCAAATGCAGCTGAACTTCTACTTCCTGAACTCACATACGTGCTTCTGGTATGTTTACCCAACTCACATGCATTACAAAATAACTTCTCTTTATTAGCCCTTTGGTATAAGGACGGATACATGCGACTAATAATTTTGAAAGAAGAATAACCGACACGCTGGTGGTGGAGTAGCAATTCATCTTCTACACTGCGCCGTAAATCTTCCGGTGGTGTATCTGCTACCAGAGATGCCAATACTTTGTCCAGTCCAGTCCTGTCCAAGTACCACAGCCCCTTATGCCATGTGCCAGTCCCTAGTCGTCGTCCTGTCCCCTTCTTCTGAAAAGTCACTGTAGGAATGTCAAAGGAAACAGTACAGTTAAGATCAAGAATAATGGCACTAATAGAAAGAAGATTGACAGAAAAAGATGGAGCATGTAAGACATTGGTGAGAGTGAGAGAATGGGTGCATGCGACAGTGCCTTTACCCATGACAGGGCTGGAGTTACCATCAGCAGTCTGAATGCTCTCCGGCGTCGGTATGTGAGTATAGTCCTGGAACTCACCGCGGGACCCCGTGACATGGCGAGATGCCCTAGAGTCCATAATCCAACCTGGTTGGTGGACAGCTGCTGCAAGAGCACGTGCAGGAATACCTGTGCTGGTTTGGACAAAGCAAGTGATGTGATCCCCTGAGGTAGAGGACGCCCCATGACTGCCGTCCGAACCCAGCTTCGTGCTGCGTAACTTCGTGAGGAACTCCTTCTCAAGAGGGGTTAACTCAGCCAGGTGATTTTCACCCCCTTCTTCCGCCAGATTAGCTTTGTGTCCTCCAGAATAATTTTCTCTTCTACCAGCATAACCGCCTCTTCCACCTCGACGTCCACTGCGGCCCCGTCCATGATCACTCGACAAACTTTGCAGAGGTTTTGGACAAAATCTGATGTAATGCCCTGAGTCACCACAGTTGTGGCAAACACCGGCCACAGAGGGAGGCTGATTGAAGGCGGCAAGGGCGTATTTGTCAACAGCGGCTTGCTCCCCCTGGAAATAGCCCTTGTTGGGCAGCAACTTCAATCGAGCCTCTTCTTGTGCCATGGCAGCTATGGCTTCTTCTAAGGTTGGAAGCATGGGCTGTGCTAGGAGTACATTCCTTCTATACTCAAACACAAGGTTAAGACCCTTCAAGAACTTTATCATCCGTTGTCGTGAAATATAATCCAAGAACTTTTAGAAATATTTCGCAAATGCTGGTTCGACTTATGCATCTTTGTCACGACCCGCACCATAGAGTTAGGGCACGAGAACGTAACAACGCCCAGCCTACGCCGCAGTGTCGGCGGTAGAACGCTGTCCTAGGTCTCATGCATCTAACAGTATAAGGCTAAGCAGTTTATACTCCCCGAATGGGAATGACATAGCAGAATGTAAACTCAATCACATCTAAGGTAGAGCATAATGGAAGATAGATGAAACATAAAATCCAAAAAAGATACAGGAGATAGAAGTCTAAGTGTCTAAGATACATAAACCCAGAAGTACATCTCAAAACTCAAATACAGTAATCCACAAGTAAATACAACTCCCGACAAAATGAAATAACTATCTAAACAACTTCTACTGTGTCTCCTCTAGGCTAGCAGGCAATCCCAGGCCATCTGTAAAATTTATCAACAGGTCCAGTCAGGACAGGAGCGAGCACAATACATCTAATGCAGTTCATATCATGTCAGAAAATATAAAGCAGGCAATAGAATAAGATACATGAAATGCTGTAAGAAGATGTACATGAAAACAGGAGAGATATTTGATAACTGGAAATATATATACATGATAAGTAAGAACTGTAAGTGACTAGTGATTTAGAGTACGAGATGGCATGTAATTGGCTTAGGTTGTACATGATGAACATGAAAAATAACAGAGTGTATATGATGGGTAAATCACATGACTATTTATACTCACCCCTACCCACAATCAATACACAAGGATCTATTCAAGTTACGTTACGGACATGATGTTTTGGTTATACAAGAAACACATGAGGAAACATGAGCGTACATGAAAGAACATGAGAGTACATGAACGTACATGTAAGAACATGAGAGAACATGAGTGTACATGAATAACGCAGAAGCAAAGAATACATGATGTACATGAAACACATGTCATAAAGTATCCGATGTGCCCGCTAAGGGGGTAACATCCCAAGAAGAGATCCATATAGTACCAATCCGTGATGATAACATGACAGCATCAAGTAAAAGTAATCTAGAGCGAGAATATAATTCGTGACAAGTATGAAACGATCAGAGAATGTACTCGCCTGATATCTGAATGTCCAAGGTAAAGATACTGTCCGAGGAGAGGTATCTGGCTCTTAATTAGAACAGCACAAGTCACAACATGTCCAGAAGGGTAATATAAAGCACTACAATGCATTCTACATGAATCTAGGTCAAACTAGGCCAAAGTCAACCCTTGGTCAACTCTGGTCAACTGCACTAGTCAAACTAGGTCAAACTAGGTCATGTCCTAACCCAGTAAGTCTTACTAGGCCTAACCAAGACTATCCTAGCAAGCACACATCAATACAAGGCTATACAAGCCAACATACACCCGACTCTATATAGCATGCAATTATTCAATACTCAAATAGGCAAGAATTCACATTGGATATACACTAGGTAATCTATTACTTTAAGCTATAAATGTCTACACATATATACACATGCATATATTAGTATTCAACATTAGGTCTATAATCATGGCATTTCAAATGGTTATATAAACTTATATATATTACAACACAATATGCTAACATATATATAATATACATACATAGCTAAGTTAACTATATTCATAAATACTTATTTAAGAGGCTATGTGTGTGTATATGAACATGGCAAAGGGGCAAGTGAGGGTTAAATGGGCATACATAGTATATACATATCAAAGAGTGTCAAAGTGTAAGTAAACAATGTGTCAAGTGTGATAGTGTCAACATAGTGTAAGGGGGTACATGAGGTAATATAGGATTTGTGTTAACATAGAACATTACATCTCATTAACTTGTATATTACATACATTACATCTATTATTATATTACATTCATGCTTGCATTCATTCATCATTCATTATTCTCTTGCACCGCTATATGTACCATACATTACATACTATGGAACCTACATATTCATTACAAGCCATAGTTATACATGCTTACATTAGATAGGATACTTACACCTCATACATCATTTATTTAACCATTTACTCATGCTTGTATTCTCTATTTAGTTACATAATGTATATACATTAACATGGGTTAAAATCAAATAGAACATTATATTACACACAAGGTTGCACAAAATGCATATGCCGAATAGTAACTCCTACTAATAATCAATACTGTACCATCTCAGCATGAATTAAAATTTAGGATTAAAGTATATTATAGATCTATGTGTTAGCTTTCCGAAACTTCAAACGGATCGCATTTTCGTTTCCGGAAACTCCCGGAATCGCGAAAACACCGAGAACGCGTTTGTCTTTCGTACAGCTGACACTCAAATAATTCTCCAGAAAGTTACAGAAAGAATTAGGCCTATTAATACATGTTTTTGGAAATCTAACTTCAATACGCTTCTTTTAAAAAAACGGAAGATTAAACCGAGCTTTGAGCTAGAAGTTATGACATTTCTAAGTTAGGGCTGAAATTAAAAACGTGGATAAAAATCATGACGGATTTAGATAGTTTGAGCCAAAAGAATACACAATATATATCCTAATTATCCACAACAATAACAGCAATAATAATATGAGGAACCACACTCACAAACTTGATTATATAATCATCATGAACCATTTATTACATATATAAATATAGATACACTCTCATTACAATATATATATATAAATCTATATATGTAACATGAACACATCCATAACACAAAGGACACTCCTATGACCTCCAAATGGACACAAAATGGACACAAATGGAGATACAACCATGGGGGTCATTCCTATGGGTTCAAAATAGACCTATATGTATGAGGAAATGAAAAGGAGAAGAGATTTATACCTCCCGGTAGATCGAATCGAAGAAAAGCCTTTCCGGAGCGACACCGACACGTAGAGATTCCAAAAGGACACGAACGAGCTCCGAATCCTCCCAAACTTGGGTAGCTTCCTCCTTGGCTAGAATGGAGAAGGAAAGAAGAAGATTTGGTGGTAAAATGAAAGGATTTGGTGGAGAAATTGCTAGGAATTGCTCTCTAGGAATTTGGGAAAGAACAAGAGAGAGAAAAATAGATGGATAATGACAAATGGGAGGCTAAACCCTATCCTTATTGTGGCTGGCCATAAAGGTGGTTTTGTCCTATTAGGAAAAGTCCAAAAGCCCCTACTAACCTATTCTATGAGTATTAGAAAAGGGCTAATTGGTTGGGGCTAAATTAGTCATTCTAAAGTCTCTAATCACACTAACCTTATCCATAATAATTAGTCTAACCTCTAACTAAAATATTTCTATCATGTAGACTAAAATTAATATTATGTGGGCCATGCCTAACTAGTGTGTGGGTCCCACTAGAGTCAAACTACCCCCGGGTCCCCGTTTCAAGTCGGATTGAGTTGAAATTCGAACCCGACTCAAATAACCCCAAAACAATATCATAAATAATAAAATAATATCAAAATAATTCAAAGAGGTCAAATGCAAAAATATCCTTAGGCCAAAAATGATATTAAAATATCATAATCACATGGTTAGGCTCTAGGTCAAACAGTCTCTAGGGTTTCACTAGCAAAACGTCAAAACCACAAGTCATTGATTTAAATAATTTTAAAATGATTTAAAATCATCAAAAATTATATCATGAATTAAATATCATTATTAAAATAATTATAAACACGAAATTTTAAAATTACCCTCAATTGGAAAACTGGGTGCTACAACTCTACCCACCTTAGAAAAATTTCGTCCTCGAAATTAAAATGTCCATACTCCCTCTAGGTCAAACCCCCACAATCAAAGTCCCAGATTAAAACAAATCATGTGATCAAAAGGACGACATACAGGGTCATGGCATACGGTGGTAGTGAAAGTCTCATCTAGGTATACTAGTCATGCTAACCGAAACGGTCATAGGGTATCAAAACATACAAACAATCTAGGGTGCTAAACTAGAGAAGTTACAGAAACAACAAACCATCAAAACTGTAAGGCGGTCTACCATCCTATATGAAACTGGTACTTATCAAAACAAAATAAAGGCAACTACCAATTATCTGAAAAAGGGTACAGAAAATCAAATTCAAAAATTAAGGAATTGAAAATCACTTGCATTGAAATCCAAATCATAATATATATATACATAGAGAGCGTTAGAGAGGAAAAACTAGCATTGTGTAATGTTATGTGGTTTGTGTGTGTATGGATGTATGTAAAATATACATGAAATTGTATATGAGCTATCCTGTTACACTACTCATGGCATATGGGTAAACAACCTACAATACACAACCTATTTAATCATAACATGCATGGCAAACCATAAACATCTATAAGAGGTAGAGATTTAGTTATGTATATACATATATTATAACATGTATGCCTAAGCTCTATATATATCTATACAAGTATGTAATCATAACATAGAGAGGAAAGGTTAGGTTACATGACAGCGTATACTAAGTTAGGGTGTGTGTGTCCTTGTACAGGGTTATAGCTTAGTATTGAAAGGTTAAACCCAGTTTTAGTTCAGCATTTACATACAAAATCTGAAAACAAGCTAACACTTAAACCAGGATAATATTAACATAATGCAATTTCAAATTTAGGAGTTTAAAACACCACAACTAATTTCAATGCTCCCAATACATCCTAGCATGATAGAAATGAAACCCTAACATACTATCAATATGTTTATCTACGCATACAGTCAATATTACATGTTAAATCTGAAATCGAACTAAACATTTGAAATCAATGTAAAAATGTTAACATGTTTTCAGTTTTTAGGATTTTGGAGAAATTTGAACACAAAAACCAACTCAATGTTTATCACAACTAACATGTAAGAATATGAAACCTAACATTATATCCCTACATACAACAATGTACACATCTTTAAATATTATATTAAAGAAAATAAAACAGCAATTTAAACTAAACATTTAAAATCCAGTATTAAGGGTTAATATGCACACAGTCTCAGATTTGACAAATTTAAACACAAAATTCAGCAATTTTTTTTTAAATGAAACTCTAGGTATGACATACATGTGCAGTGATGTAAACATAACTAATAACATGAAATTTATATTTAACTTACGAATTTAAACTGTAAAAGCAGAAAACCAGAAATATTGGGGTTTTGAAAATTTAACATCAACGACATATTAATATTTATTTAGATAGGTGGAAATCAAGTGTAGCATGCATAAGTGTCAGAAAGTATCCACTATATATATTCATATATATATTCTCATGTCCCAATATAAAAAAAATTAATTCTACGTTAAGACTAACATTTAAATTCCTACCAAAATTACAGAGTAGGTGATTGACAAAATTAAGACAGTTTTATTATCATTATTATTCAATACAAGAATAATAGCAAGAAGAAATAACGATAAAATCTGTTCTGCTTATCTGTTTAAAGAAGGAACCGTTTTGAAATCCAGAGTTAAAATATCAAATTCAAGATAAAGTCTAACAAAATCATCGATTCATTGTATTATGAAAAACTCATAGCAAAAAATTACACAAGGTTTATAAAACCAACTAAACTTACTCCTGAGTTAAATAATAGAAAACTAAACAAAACAAATAAATAAATAATAATTCTTTTTTTTTTGAATGACTGAAACAAAAATTGAGAAAACATGTTCAAAAATATTTAGGGCGCAATCTGATAATCATATGCGTCTATCCAAAATCATGGTACTCTAAATCCTCGTCATACTAGTAAGCAAGGCTACGATAATCACAGAGCCCTTGACTTATGCACATATCTCTAAAATTATGGTATTTAACATTTTCGCGGTGCCGCTAGCTTGGCTGCGAAAACCTTAAATTCCCACACCCAAGAAATATATCCAGAGTCAGACTATATGTCCTCACCATGATGGCTAATGTAACTATAGAAGACTAGATTCCATAACATAGATGACCTAGCCCATATAATTTCATCTTGCCAAAAAAATTAAATTAATCAATAATGAATACTCAAAATCAAATCAAATTTATTAACGAACATCAAAATCCAAAAATGAACAAATCCATCAAAATACAAACTCGAATGCAACAACTATCATCAAAATTCAAAATTCGATAATCATCCATCAAAATTAATAAATACAAACTCAAATTCAACAATAATCCATTAAAATCAAATTTAACAACAAAAAGTAAAAATAAATCAAATCAAAGGAAAAAGAGTTCTCAAATCGAAGTTAAAATAAGATTCTCAAGGGTCGTTCCGGGAATCTCTCAAGGGTTCCTAACTGTGATTGGGTACCTTCAAGATATATCCTATTCCTACTGCAGGCTGTAGTGGTACTCAAGTTCGAATACCACTACATAAACTCGACCTGCATGGGCCACCACTAAAAACGTGTCACGACCCGCACCCTAGAGTTAGGGCACGAGAACGTAACAACGTCCAGCCTACGCCGCAGTGTCGGCGGTAGAACGCTGTCCTAGGTCTCATGCATCTAACAGTATAAGGCTAAGCAGTTTATACTCCCCGAATGGGAATGACATAGCAGAATGTAAACTCAATCACATCTAAGGTAGAGCATAATGGAAGATAGATAAAACATGAAATCCAAAAGAGATACATGAGATAGAAGTCTAAGTGTCTAAGATACATAAATCCAGAAGTACATCTCAAAACTCAAATACAGTAATCCACAAGTAAATACAACTCCCGACAAAATGAAATAACTATCTAAACAACCTCTACTGTATCTCCTCTAGGCTAGCAGGAAATCCCAGGCCATCTGTAAAATTTATCAACAGGTCCAGTCAGGACAGGAGCGAGCACAATACATCTAATGCAGTTCATATCATGTCAGGAAATATAAAGCAGGCAATAGAATAAGATACATGAAATGCTGTAAGAAGATGTACATGAAAACAGGAGAGATATTTGATAACTGGAAATATATATACATGATAAGTAAGAACTGTAAGTGACTAGTGATTTAGAGTACGAGATGGCATGTAATTGGCTTAGGTTGTACATGATGAACATGAAAAGTAACAGAGTGTACATGATGGGTAAATCACATGACCATTTATACTCACCCCTACCCACAATCAATACACAAGGATCTATTCAAGTTACGTTACGGACATGATGTTTTGGTTATACAAGAAACACATGAGGAAACATGAGCGTACATGAAAGAACATGAGAGTACATGAACGTACATGTAAGAATATGAGAGAACATGAGTGTACATGAATAACGCAGAAGCAAGGAATACATGATGTACATGGAACACATATCATAAAGTATCCGATGCGCCCGCTAAGGGGGTAACATCCCAAGAAGAGATCCATATAGTACCAATCAGTGATGATAACGTGACAGCATCAAGTAAAAGTAATCTAGAGCAAGAATATAATTCGTGACAAGTATAAAACGATCAGAGAATGTACTCGCCTGATATCTGAATGTCCAAGGTAAAGATACTGTCCGAGGAGAGGTATCTGGCTCCTAATTAGAACAACACAAGTCACAACATGTCCAGAAGGGTAATATAAAGCACTACAATGCATTCTACATGAATCTAGGTCAAACTAGGCCAAAGTCAACCCTTGGTCAACTGCACTAGTCAAACTAGGTCAAACTAGGTCATGTCCTAACTCAGTAAGTCTTACTAGGCCTAACCAAGACTATCCTAGCAAGCACACATCAATACAAGGCTATACAAGCCAACATACACCTGACTCTATATAGCATGCAATTATTCAATACTCAAATAGGCAATAATTCACATTGGATATACACTAGGTAATCTATTACTTTAAGCTATATATGTCTACACATATATACACATGCATATATTAGTATTCAACATTAGGTCTATAATCATGGCATTTCAAATGGTTATATAAACTTATATATATTACAACACAATATGCTAACATATATATAATATACATACATAGCTAAGTTAACTATATTCATAAATACTTATTTAAGAGGCTATGTGTGTGTATGTGAACATGGCAAAGGGGCAAGTAAGGGTTAAATGGGCATACATAGTGTATACATATCAAAGAGTGTCAAAGTGTAAGTGAACAATGTGTCAAGTGTGATAGTGTCAACATAGTGTAAGGGGGTACATGAGGTAATATAGGATTTGTGTTAACATAGAACATTACATCTCATTAACTTGTATATTGCATACATTACATCTATTATTACATTACATTCATGCTTGCATTCATTCATCATTCATTATTCTCTTGCACCACTATATGCACCATACATTACATACTATGGAACCTACATATTCATTACAAGCCATACTTATACATGCTTACATTAGATAGGATACTTACACCTCATACATCATTTATTTAACCATTTACTCATGCTTGTATTCTCTATTTAGTTACATAATGTATATATATTAACATGGGTTAAAATCAAATAGAATATTATATTACACACAAGGTTGCACAAAATACATATGCCGAATAGTAACTCCTACTAATAATCAATACTGTACCATCTCAGCATGAATTAAAATTTAGGATTAAAGTATATTATAGATCTATGTGTTAGCTTTCCGAAACTTCAAACGGATCGCATTTTCGTTTCCGGAAACTCCCGGAATCGCGAAAACACCGAGAACGCGTTTGTCTTTCGTACAGCTGACACTCAAATAATTCTCCAGAAAGTTACAGAAAGAATTAGGCCTATTAATACATGTTTTTGGAAATCTAACTTCAATACGCTTCTTTTAAAAAAAACGAAAGATTAAATCGAGCTTTGAGCTAGAAGTTATGACATTTCTAAGTTAGGGCTGAAATTAAAAACGTGGATAAAAATCATGACGGATTTAGATAGTTTGAGCCAAAAGAATACACAATATATATCCTAATTATCCACAACAATAATAGCAATAATAATATGAGGAACCACACTCACAAACTTGATTATATAATCATCATGAACCATTTATTACATATATAAATATAGATACACTCTCATTACAATATATATATATAAATCTATATATGTAACATGAACACATCCACAACACAAAGGACACTCCTATGACCTCCAAATGGACACAAAATGGACACAAATGGAGATACAACCATGGGAGTCATTCCTATGGGTTCAAAATAGACCTATATGTATGAGCAAATGAAAAGGAGAAGAAATTTATACCTCCCGGTAGATCGAATCGAAGAAAAGCCTTCCCGGAGCGACACCGACACGTAGAGATTCCAAAAGGACACGAACGAGCTCCGAATCCTCCCAAACTTGGGTAGCTTCCTCCTTGGCTAGAATAGAGAAGGAAAGAAGAAGATTTGGTGGTGAAATGGAAGGATTTGGTGGAGAAATTGCTAGGGATTGCTCTCTAGGAATTTGGGGAAGAACAAGAGAGAGAAAAATAGATGGATAATGACAAATGGGAGGCTCAACCCTATCCTTATTGTGGCTGGCCATAAAGGTGGTTTTGTCCTATTAGGAAAAGGCCAAAAGCTCCTACTAACCTATTCTATGAGTATTAGGAAAGGGCTAATTGGTTGGGGCTAAATTAGTCATTCTAAAGTCTCTAATCACACTAACCTTATCCATAATAATTAGTCTAACCTCTAACTAAAATATTTCTATCATGTGGACTAAAATTAATATCATATGGGCCATGCCTAACTAGTGTGTGGGTCCCACTAGAGTCAAACTACCCCCGGGTTCCCGTTTTAAGTCGGATTGAGTTGAAATTCGAACCCGACTCAAATAACCCCAAAACAATATCATAAATAATAAAATAATATCAAAATAATTCAAAGAGGTCAAATACAAAAATATCCTTAGGCCAAAAATGACATTAAAATATCATAATCACATGGTTAGGCTCTAGGTCAAACAGTCTCTAGGGTTTCACTAGCAAAACGTCAAAACCACAAGTCATTGATTTAAATAATTTTAAAATGATTTAAAATCACCAAAAATCATATCATGAATTAAATATCATTATTAAAATAATTATAAACACGAAATTTCAAAATTACCCTCATTTGGGAAACTGGGTGCTACAATCTTCCATCCCAAGAGGATCATAGTGATCCAGATCAGACTAGTACTTTTTCAACAGTGCTGCATACTAAGAGATGGTACGGTCGTCCTGGGACACCCTATCAAGTTCATCCTGCAGTTGGAAGACCCGCATAGGATTACCGGAGCCTGAGTACATATCCTTCAAAGTCTGCCATATATCAGCAGCAGCCTCCATCGCCTCTACATTACCCGACACCTGGTCTGTCAAGAAGGCTGTCAACCATCCAGCCACAACATTGTTGACAATTTCCCAAATAGCAAACTCCTTTGAGGAGAGATCTTCTGGCGCCTTGGTTTGGCCATTGACGTAGCCAACCAAGCCTCGTCCCTTCAGCGTCTGCATTGCCTGCCGTGACCATTTCAAGTAGTTGGACGTTCCTTCCAACTTCGTCTCCAGCTTGTCCAACTTCTCCATTTTGTAGGGTGACGGATCCACATCAGTATGGATCATACGTAGGGATGCCTCGGTTAATCTCTTTGATAAATATCATCAACCAAGGCCTTCATCTCTTCTGCTGTCAGTTTACCACTGATCGAATCCATGGCGTCGTCAACTGTAATTCGTTGTCGTCGTCGGCTTCGTCTTCGTCGGCTTCGTCGCCTTCGTCGGCTTCATCGTTGTCGTCTTTATGTAAAGTCTTCAATAGAGACCTTACGAATGTGCGGTTAACGTGGCCAACACCGACGCGCGCATGTAGATCCTAATTTACAGATCGAGAACGGAAAAACAAAAAAGTATTTTGTAATTCCGGAGGCGTAATCTAGGAACATATGGTGCAAATAAAGCATTTGACGTCCATCCGTCTTCGAATAACCGCCCACATAATCTCTCACGCAAATTAGGGTTTTTTTTAAAAAAAAGGGGGGTCGGCAGCAGTTGGGTCGGAAGAGGGGGGCGTCAGGGCAGCAGGGGGTCGTCGGGTGGGGGGCAGGGGGGCAGGGGGGCATCGGTGGGGGAAGGGAGGGGGGCGTCGGCGGTAGAGGGGCGTCGGGGCAGCAGGGGGGGTCGCCGGGGGGTAGGGGTGGCGATGGGTAGGGTAGGATAGGGTAAGGACAGGAAGAGGGCAGGGCAGGGTAGGGTATTGACATTTTTTTTATACCCTAGGGGAGTCATGAGGGTAGGGTAGGATAGCCCTCTTCCAAAAAACCAATACCCATTACCCGTCCTTGTCCTTTACCTTCACAGGGTAGCTGAGGGTCAGGGTAGGGAGGGTAAGGGTATTACCCTTGCCATTTCAGTTTTTTTAACTTTGAAAATTATTTTTTTTGCTAGTAAACATCTTGATACTTAAGATTTTTACAACATTCAAAAATCATAACAACTTAACAAGAAATAACAGGAGGAATATTTTTTTTTTACTAAAGGCGCTGAACCCAGTTATATAGTGGAACCTGGGCTGCCTACATACCCGAGGGGGCTAGACCTGACTCCTTAGGATCAAGCACTATGTAGTTCTCCTAATCCTAAGTACTAACTAATTACAGAAAACTACAAATATGTAGTAGTAATTCAGGGTAGGGTAGGGTAGGGTTCAGGGTGGGGTTACAGGGCAGAGGGAGTATGGGACTATACAAGTATGTAGTAGTAACTACTGTGGGAGTGTGGGACTATACAAAATTACAAAGCACAGATTTACAGAGTAGTGGGTAGGGTAGTGATTCAGGGTAGGGTAGGGTTCAGGATAGGGTTACAGGGCAGAGGTAGGGCGGGTAGGACGGGTACCCGGGTAATTGCACTAGGGTAACAGAATAAAACCCTTACCCTACCCTAATTCCAAGAGGGTAAGGGTAGGGCTTGCCCTCCTAGGGTAGAGGGTACCCGTGGACACCTGAGGGTACAGGGTACCCAGCTAGGGTAGAGGGTACCAGGGCAAAATCGTCAGCCCTACCGGGGGGGGGGCAGGGGGAGGCGTCGGGGGGGGGGGACAGGGAGGGGGGGCGTCGGCGGTAGGGGGGCATCGGGACAGCAGGGGGAGCAGCAGCAGGGTCGGCGGCGGCGTCATGGGGGGAGCAGGGGGGCGTCGGGGGGAGGGGGGTTTGCCGGGTTGGGGAAGGGGTGGGAAATTTTTTGATTGTGTTTATGGCTCTGATACCATATAGAGAATAATTGTTGTATATTATTGATTGGCTACTCCACTACTTATAGGGAGTCTAGCTCCTCTTCATACTACATTTTCCAATGTGGGACTAAATACCTTATTAGTTCTCAACACTTTCTTCCCCCACAGATGGCCAAATTGAAGGCCATAGACTCTATAAATTTATGGAGTAATCGACTGTCAGGTAACATGTCTAATGCTCTTGGGGAACTCCAAAGTATTACATATTTAGATCTTTCAGTTAATTTGTTCCATGGCCAAATTCCTCAACAGTTCGGTAGATTATTCAATATGGAATATCTAAATCTTTCACATAATTTTCTCTCTGGTGTCATAGCCAAGTCCTTCTCAAACCTATCCTACATTAACAGTCTAGACCTCTCCTTCATTGGAAGGAAAAATACCAGTGGGAAAAGTATTCTCAAATGCCAGCACCACATCTTTGATGGAAAATCGAGCACTATGCGGAGCACCTCAATTAAAATTTCCAACTTGCCCTGAAAATCTTACGACATCTACTTCAAGTTCGAAACTACGATTGCTCAAATATGTCCTCCCATTTGTAGCTTCCGTGTTTGTTTTTCTCTATTCGTAAAAAAAATTTATGAGGAAGAAGGTCAAGGCCTCATCTAATGAGGAGTCACCGTGTTTGAATTACCATAAATGGATTGCATACTTTGAGCTAGATCCTGGGACCGACAACTTCAGCGAAGACAACTTACTAGGAAGAGGTAGCATTGGCAAGGTATATAAAGGAAGCCTAGATGATGGGTTGCTCGTTGTGGTGAAAGTCTTGAATTTCGAAATTGAAGGAGCTTCAAGGAGTTTTGATGCAGAATGTCATACTTTAGTCCAAGTTCACCATATAAACCTTATCAAGATCATTAGTACTTGTTCAAACGTGGAGTTCAAGGCATTGGTTCTCGAGTTCATGCCAAATCTAAGTCTGGACAAGTGGTTGTACTCTCAAAACCAATGATTGACCCTACTCCAAAGGATAAACATAATGTTGGATGTGTCCTTGAGCTTAGACTATCTTCATCACCAACATCCTCATGTCATAATACATTGTGACCTGAAGCCCAGCAACATTCTCTTGGACGAAAACATGGTCGCACACATAAGTGACTTTGGCATTGCAAAACTGATACTCGTTGACACCAAGTCTATAGTGTCGACCAACAACATAGGCACCGTTGGCTATATGGCACCGGGTACTCAATATTATTTTCCAATATACATTCATTACCTTATGCTAATTTACAGTGTCGCTATATAACTAGAATCTATGTACTTCAGAGTACGTGTCAACTGGAGGAATTACAACAAGGGGAGATTGTAGAAGCATGGAAAATGATCCATGCGGCTTAGACAGCCCATGCGGCACAGAAAGACTATACGGCTCAGGGACTATGCGGCCTGAAATATTTCATGCGGCTCAGAAGACACGTGGCGTAACAGTGCTCCCCTTCGACCCATGCTGCATTAATTACTTTGACGGCTGACAACTCTGAAAAAGTGGCAGCCCTGACACAAAAGAGGTAATTATGACTCTGTCATAATGACAGTCCCCTAGGGAAGAGAAAGAGATCTCTGACACAAATCCCCCGAGATCCATAAAATGTCACGTGGCCCTGACACGTGGACGATCATATGCGGCTCGAGCGAAGACTTCCCATGCGGTTCAGAATGAAGCCGTTCCATGCGGCTCAGGCCAAAACAGTCTCATACGGCTCAAACAGAGGCCTTCCCATGCGGTTCAAGAGGACCATTTCCATGCGGCCCAGGCGGATGCATCCTTATACGACTCACAATGATCATCTCCATGCGGTTCAAAGGTTCGAAGGGGGGGAGCCACTACCCAAGCAGCCCTGACACGTGGCCCGAACCTTATGCGGTCCAAATCTTATGCGGCTAAATCTTTATGCGGTTTAGATCCCCCCAGTGGCTCCTAGGACACGTGTCCTAAGCCGATCAATCTCCCAGATTTATTGCAATCAGAGATTGGGTCAAATCTCAATAATCTGGGACACGTGGTAGGAGAATAAATCAAATTTATTTACAGACCTCAGAAGATCATTATGAGGAAGATTTATTCCAATCAGTATTAATTGCTGATGAGATTTGGTGTAATCTATACTTAATGGTCCAGATTCAT
Source organism: Iris pallida (assembly GCA_029216955.1). Taxonomy (NCBI): domain Eukaryota; kingdom Viridiplantae; phylum Streptophyta; class Magnoliopsida; order Asparagales; family Iridaceae; genus Iris; species Iris pallida. The sequence goes on from JANAVB010000194.1 coordinate 5,889,512, forward strand.
CACAATCAAAACTAATGGCCTAGATTGACCAATCCACAGGCCGCCGCCATCTCCAAGAAGCAATCATTTGCAACCCTAATGATCACACCCCATTCCTATAAATAGCAGGGTGCCATTCCCTTGCAGAAGAGAGACGCACACACAGAGAGAGGCGCACACATGAGCACTTTTCGAGATCAGAGAGAGCACCATAGTACTTGGATAGAAGAGCAGAAAGAGAGCAAAGGGAGCATTTCTTCCAACGCCAAGCAATCTTCTGGAGCCAAGGCTGCATACCGATCGTCCAAGGAGTAAGGCAGGGCTGCCGTCGCCTTCTCGAGCCTCTATCGACACCCCCCAGAATCTAAAATAAACAATTGTACTTAGTCTGCTGTACCTAGGCTTTCGTCCCAAGGCTTTATTTGTACAAGCGAGTTTGTAACGTGAAGTAAAAGTCCAGTCCTCCGATAATTGTTCTGCTCTTTTATATTTTATGGCAAACACGATGGCGACTCTGCTGGGGACAAACTTCTCCACGGCTGAAGAGTTGGTGATGCAGTCGGATGTAGCCAAGCTTGGCTCCACGCAACAGAAGATGGTCGTCCGTTTCGACCAACAGGCATTTGAAGAGATGCTCTCTGAAGGAAGTGCTGGTCCGATCCAGAAGCGAACACGCACAAAGAAAGCTCGCTGCGAGTGGAGGCCAAAATCATTTGCTCCCCCACAAGCTCTGGACGGGATACTCTCTGCTATCCAAGACGGCGAGGGCGATTCTCATGCGGCTCTACTTCGAGCCGTAGAGAACTCTGCTGTCCCCAAGACCGGCAAAGAAAAGCACTACGATGCTGGACTTGCAGGGACAAAGAGCGACTCTATGCGCCCCAAAAAGAAGCCGAGCACTCCTGTGGCCAAATCTGCCAACCACATACAGGAGGCTCATGCGGGTGGATCTACCAGCCGTATGAAGAAAATCCATACGGCCAGATCATCCAGCCGCATAAAGAAGACCCATGCTGCTGAGACTCCCATCCGCATGAAGAAAACCTATGCGGCTACGTCTGCCAGCCGCATACGGACCAATAATGACAGCCGCATGACGCCTACTCCACGCGGCTCTATCTTCGACCGCCTCTCGTACGGTCCTGATCTCTTGTACTCCCAAGAAGATATGTCTGACTCTCTCCAGTATCACTTAGACTCTTCTTACTATGTGCCCTTACGCACTAGAGCGAAGAAGTCTAAAGCAGCGCGAGCCTGGCGAGTTCGATCCGCTGATCTGACCTCTGACCATCCGAGCGTTCCGCATACTGTTACGTGGGCCTCGAATGGAAAGTTGTACAGAACTACTCGAGTCCAGCCCCTGGCAACAGACGGACAGAGAGGTTCGCAAAAGTCTCCCAAAATCCCGGAAGCAAACATGGGCGGTCCAGACCCATCTGACTTGCGTAAGGCCATCCTCCACAAACGTAAGGAAAGAAAAGATGCATCGGGGTGCAAAGAGTCCTCCCACGGACGTCACTGCACCCAAGTCATCGTCAGCTGCTGCTGCAACAACACGACGATGCAAGAAGACAGGCAGTCTGTCTTTCAAAGACTGCAACAGCCGTCTTCAGAAGATGAGGCACTACCCGTCGTCTCCTGCAACTCTGTTTGGAAAGTCCCTGCTGATGGAAGGGGGAAGAAGACAAATATTCCCAGCCCGAAGATCTCAACTACTACGACCAAACTGTCGTCTAAGCGGGTGCCCACCACCGAAGTTTTCCAAGGTACTCGCTCTAAGACAAAATCTGCTACAGTGGGAAATTCGTCGTCCACAACACAGGGGGTTGCTGGGGCTGGGGGTAGCACCCTTCCGAGCCTCTACAACAATCCGATGTTCCAAGAAGACGAGCCGGGGGAGACAACTCTCTTATCGGATGTAGCAAACCTCGATGTCCCTGAGGACGTCCATAACTCTTAAGACGAGGCGAACTCGGTGACTGGGGGTACTGTTCCTTCCGAGTCTGAATCAGAAGGGAACATACCCACATACCCCGATGACTTCTCACTACAGGGGTACGATTCGGAGGGCGCTTCCTCCACCGCTCCGTCTGTCTCTCCTCATGTGAAGACGGTATTCATGACAGACAGCAACCAAGGTGGTTCCAGTGATCACCAACGCATCGACAGTCTCGAAGCCATATTGCTTGCTTTGGTCAAGTCTGTAGACGAGATTAAAGCGGCCCTTCCAACTCTGCAATAAGGAATGCCTGGCCAAACAAGCGTGGGTCCCGCGATCAATACGGACTCGAATTCGACGGCACCAAACCCGGGCAACGATCCTTCTGAAACAACGGCCCCCACCACCGTGGATGAGGCCCGCAAAGCGAGAAGAGAGGTACAAGTGCTCCGAGCCATGTTCTACGCTCGAGAAAACTCTCAAGACCTCAGAATACGGCAACCATACCCTGCTGCATGGAGGGATGTTCCATTCCCACCAAGATATAAGCCGTTCAACATCAATCCTTATGATGGCAAGACCTCAGCAAGGCGGAACATCACTTACTTCGAGGTCACCACCGACCATCTGCCCCATGACGATGCCATTCTCACACGATTATTCATCGGGGCATTGGAAGTAGTCGCCTTTGACTGGTATCGCAATCTGCCGTACAACTGCATCTACTCCTTCGTCTGCTTCAAGCACATGTTCTTGGAGAGATTCTACGAAGTAGGACAGGACATCACCATGTCTACCCTCATGGACGTCGTCTAAGGGAAAAAAGAGCTGACAAGAAACTATATCGAGCGGTTTCGCCAAACCGTAATGAAGTTGCCGTCTGGAAACCCGGATTCCTCCTTGATTGAAATTTGCCAAAAGAGACTGCTTCCAACAATCAGTCTTTGGATGGGCGAAAGTCAATTCAAGGACTGGAAGACATTCATCATCAGTGCCACAAGCGCCGAAGAACGATTGAAGAAGGCTCGCCAGCTGGGATTGCACATCTCGGACGGAGAGAACAAGGGCAAACATCCCAACAACGATAATGGGGGTAACCCCTCCAACAATCGGGACAGCAGGAAAAAGCAGGCTATGGTGGCCGATACAGCACAGAAATTTGAGCCAAAGCCGACAGACAAACAATGGACGCAAATCACTTACTCCTTCGAAGACGGTCACGTCAAGCCCATCTTGGACATGCTCATACAAGGAGATAGAATTCAGCTTCCTCCACCAAGACGGGAACCGTGGCCGACAGAGATGGAGAATCCAAAGTACTGCCATTATCACCGCTACGTCCACCATGCTACACACGACTGCTACCAGCTAAAACGGTACATCCAAAACCTCATCGATTCGAATGCTCTGGCTATCGATTTCGAAGAGGTAACCGTGGCAGCCAACATGGTGTCAGTACAATTCGGCAGCTTCCCTCCGACGGAAACCCAAGACGGGGTGGTCTCCATCCCTCTGGCAACAATGGAGATCTCTAATCTTCCTCCTCTCCGAGATCAGGCCGCTGGTCTAGTGCCCCTCACCACATCACGAGGGGAGGTCATATGGATCCATCCAGACTTGGTATCGGAAGTGGCTCGTCCCATATCATCTTCTATCTGCAAGAAAAAGAATGGAAAAATCAGGTCCTGCCACACAATCTCGGCAGACATCGAAGAAGCTACAGCTGTCATCACGCGGTCTGGGGTACAATCCCAACCTGTGGTTGACAATCCAGCTGAAGATCATCAACCCACTATAACTGATGCTCCGGGACCAGCTCAGCCTCCGACGACCGACAAGCCTAGGCCGAGGGAGACTCGCTTCGACAAATCCCTCCGAAAAGAGGCATCCCAAGGACTGGAGAAGCCCTACAACTTCGACATCTTGGCACAATTGGCCAACACACCGGCCAAGTTGTCATTATACGAGCTCTTGAGACTCTCCAAAGATGTTCGTGCGGCTTTGAGCGATGCACTCCAAAACGCCGACGCATACCTGGCTCAAGTCAACTTCACGGGAGAAAACTCACCTGCAGATCTCCAAGACAGCGCCTGCACGGGAGCAATGTCCAACATCGTCTTCACTCCGCAGGACATGCTCATCAAAACTAATCTGCACGATCGCCCACTATACTATACTGGATACATCGGCGACGTAAAGGTGGATCGGATGCACATTGATCCTGGCTCTTCCATAAGCATTATCCCGAAGGGTCTGCTACATCATCTCCGCATCCCAATGCATCGCCTGACGCCTACAAGCACCGCCATCAGCGGTTTCAATTCGGGCAGGAGCTACCCTATTGGGAAGATTCGTCTGAAGTGTCAAATTGGCGACCTCCAATCCGAAGTCACCTGCTACGTCATAGATGCAGACACTTCTTACAACATCCTCTTGGGGTGCCCGTGGATACACGATTATATGATCGTGCCTTCCACGCTGCACCAGTGCTTCAAATATGTCGACAAACACGGCTTCGTGTAGCTCCCCTTCCCAGAAATTTTGAAATATTTTTATTTTATTTATTTTATTTAAAAGGTGATTTTAGATTATTATAAATAATTATTTAGTTAATTATTACGGTAGATGATTTTAATCATGGTTAAGAATTGGGGTACAAGATGGCTAGAAATTATGGCACGGATAGTGCAGTGACGTGCTATGATTAGTATATTAGCCCCGGGAGGGAAGGCCGAGCCATAGTGATGTCCTAACTAGGAAAATCAGGCCAAGTTGCTATTAACACGTACCGAACTTTATTTATTTATTATTTACATTATTGAGTTTAAGGAGACCCGGTTGTACCGAACTAGTCCAGATTGGACCCAAAGCAAGCCCAAGTCCATGTAGTCATGCGATGCGTCCAATGACAGTCGGGTTGATGGAATTTGTTATGAGGGTATGGTAATTCATTTTAATGGTTTAATAAATATTCCTAGGTATTCGTAATTTAAATATTATATAATATTATTATTAGTGTTACTTAGTGACTTTGGTATAATCGACCCTTGTACATTTTGGAATTTTTAGACTGTATACATTGGTAGATTCGCCTTAGTTGGTTTATTGAATTTCGGTATTATTATTATTATTTTATTATCAAGGTTAGTATTATATAATTTTATTATTATTCCTGGTGATATTGTATTTGTCAAATAAACGTGATATATATATGTATATTCGGTTATTATTAATAGGCCCTATAATAGAATATATTGGGATTTTATTTAAAATTTTATGGAAGGTATTATATAAGTATATATAGAAATATATGGATAAATAATATATAAGTATATGAATATATATATATATATAGATATCGGATAAAGGGATTGATGAATATATATATATATATATATATATATATATATATATATATATATATATATATATATATATATATATATATATAGTATATGAATATATATATATATATATAGTATATGAATATATATATATATATATATATATATATATATATAGAAAAAAAAAATATAGTATATGAATATATATATATATATAGTATATGAATATATATAAAGGGATTGATGAATATATATATATATATATATATATAAATATATATATATATATATATATATATATATATATATATATATATATATTTTTATATATATATATATATATAAATATATATATAAATATATATATATATATATATATATATATATATATATATATATATATATATATATATATAAAATATATATATATATATATATATATATATATATATATATATATATATATATATATATATATATATATATATATATAGAGGAAAATGTACCTAAGGTCGACCTTAGGTAAGTTACCTAAGGTCGACCTTAGGTAAACTTACCTAAGGTCGACCTCATTTTCCTCACTTTATAATATTTTTTTTTGAATTTTTTTTATGAGATTCATCTACACCTTATTGATTGGCAACATACCAAATTTCAAGAAAAAATAATATTGTTTAGCCCCCTATCAATAAGGTGCAAAATCGACGGTGTAGCAGCAAAGTTTTAGACCGTCGATTTTGCAAGGGATAGATAGGGGGCTAAACAATATTATTTTTTCTTAAAATTTGGTATGTTGCCAATCAATAAGGTGTAGATGAATCCCATAAAAAAAAATTCAAGAAAAAAATATTGTAAAGTGAGGAAAATGAGGTCGACCTTAGGTAACTTACCTAAGGTTGACCTTAGGTACATTTTCCTCATATATATATATATATATATATATATATATATATATATATATATATATATATATATTTTACATTTTCCTCATATATATATATATATATATATATATATATATATATATATATATATATATAAGCAACAGCACTTGTATAAAGAGAATTGAAGCAGTAGCTTCCCGGCCGGGCCCGATTAATCCCCACACCAACTAAACAGACACCCCCTTCAGCTCGGTTTAAACGAGCTTATATATATATCTATATATATAAAGAGCCGAGCGAGCAGAGGGTAGAGTTCGAAACTCTAAACCCTAAATCCAGCAAACCACGGACCAGCCGTCGACCCCCTCCCATGGGCGCAACCCCACGCGAGCGCTCGCCACCGGCACCACCGCCGCGCACGGCCACGGACGCATGGAAACGGTGCGCACGCGTGCGTAGGCCAGGAAGCAACAGCCGCAGTCGCTGTCCGGCGAAGGTAACTTCGCAAGACTTTCTCTCGACGCATGGCGAATCTTCTTTCGAACTACTTCTTCTGGTACGATCTCAACCTAACCGACTTCAACTTCCTCTAACTAGTTTTAGGTTACACGAACCAGATTGTCCGATAAATCGACGTGAAGTCGACGGAAAAATCTGTCCAAAACAGGACAGAAACCGTTCCAAATACCCAACTTGGCGGCGAATTTCCCGTCAAACCATCAACAGTTTTGAATTTGTGTTTGAAGAGACTTATAGATGACTTATAGGAGATTATAACCCATCTTGTAGAATTTGAAATCATCAAATAACCGATCCGAAAATAGATTTCGAAGTTAGAGAAAAACCTGTTTTGAAAACTTGAAAAACTCTCCACACGACGTGCGTCCCGCCATTCCAGGCGATGTGGTCGCGAACCGAAGGCATCGAAAGCTGCGTAATGGCTTCATGGTCGTGTGGGCTTTGACGGAATTCAAATTGGTCGCGTGTGCGCGACAAATTTGATGCGTATCCGTCGAAATTTACCGTATCGTGCACTTTGCAAGTTTCTCAATTACTTCGTGCACGCTCGTCAGATCGAGACGAAACTTGCACCAACAGGACCGTATTATTTTTTTGGTCCTGTATGCCAAGTTTGGTCCGATTCTGAGACCGTTGATAAAATCGTCGTTTTGCGGGCCCCACGGTCCCACTCAACGGGCGATTTTGTGTACGGCCCGCCGGAATCCAACTTTGGACATACGGTTGGGTTCGTATCAGAAAACTGGATCCATAGACATGTAGTTTGATGACTTTAGAGACCGTTGACTCTGGCACGCTTTTCGGTGCAAAGCGGGTCCAACGGCGGACACCGTTTTGGCCCGAAATTACCGTTTTGCCCCTGTGTCCAGAATTGGACTTAAGGACAGGCAATCCTAGCTAATTTGACTATTCTGAGATCATTGGTATTGTCTATTTCAGCATCCGGGGACTGTTGTACGGGTTTAGACTATTGTGGCACACCGAGTAGTTCGGATTGTCGGTTTTACCAGCAAAGGACCACAGGCGAGTATAGTTTATTGTCTGCATTTCGATATTAATCTTTACTATATTTCATTGATTAGTCATTGGTTATGTAATTATTTTCTATTATAAATTATTGAGTCGGGAATGAGAAGTACCAACGATGTGTGATCTGACCTTAGACCGTGTAGACCGTGTTGTATTTATTTCTTGTAGACAGTGTAGACAGTGATTTATTTATTTCTTGTAGACAGTGTAGACAGTGATTTATTTATTACAAAGTAGACAATGTAGACCGTGATTATTACTGCATTTAAACTGTGTAGATCGTGGTTATTATTTTGTAGACAGTGTTTCTTTATTGTAATATTATCTGTAGACCGTGTAACTGTAGACCGTGTAACTTTAGACCGTGTAGACCGTGTCGCATAATTGTCCCGAGACTGATCACATATCAAAGGTACTTCTAACAGTTGGAGAAAGTATTTGGTGTCTATTTATTTACTATTGGTTTTCTGTGTTTCCTATTTATTTTCAAACTCATGATTGATGTCTAACCTTTGTCTTATAGTCATTTTCTTTATTTGAAATTGCATTCAGTGAATTGTGCTCGTTTTATTCCTGACTGGAAACCAACATTTTCAGGTTAGCCGCGGATTCACTTAGCTTGGGGAGTGACGGGAATATTGCAGACAAAAGCCTAGAGACTAGATAGATAGTTGAGTTGGAGTCATTCATTTATTTGTACAAGTTTATATTTTTCTACAAATATAAAACTTGTGATCATTGTAAGTTAAATTAACTATGTGAATGAGCATTATTTGTGATTTTGATCTTCATGGCCGTGACAGCGTTCTACCGCCGACACTGCAGCATAGGCTGGCTTGGACACGTCTCATATCCGTTTAAAAAAAAACGGGTACGGGTCGTGACAAGTTTTTGTGGTGGCCCATGCAGGTCTGTTTTCGTAAATCATACGAACTCGTGATAGTACTTAAGTTAGTTGTACTATTACGAGCCTGCGGCTAGAAATGCTCATTCACGAATTAGAAATTAATTTAATTTACGAGAATGACTAGGACTAGGAGTCCCTTATACAAATTTTGTCGATGGGTAGTTTAGGCCATACAATTTAGGGTGAATGTTATTAATTTTGATAGTTGTCAAATCCCCATAGGTACACTCTTACCTCTTGATTGAAAGATATGGTCCAATATGATTCACTTGGAGAGGCAGAGCTTCCTGGAATTGATGATCACACCTAGATGAATTGTTCAATTCCTTCTCCTTGTCCTTTGGATATCATCCTCACATCTTAGTCTAATTGCCTATTTAGTTCCTATTTTGCCCTAAGAATTGTTATTTTTATGTTATCCATAGATGAACCTCAAGTTAATTTCGATTCAAGTTTTTTCTCAAAGGCTTGAATACACATGGAATAGTTAGAATGTTTGTATTTCTTTTATCCTCAGTTATTTCTCCCTGTTCAATCCTTTATTTTAAGGGTCGTGACTGATAGGACAAATGTTTACGCTTTATTTCATAGTCAACTTGTTTGAATCTATAGAAGCCCATGAAGTTTTACAGCTATAGTTAAAAGAATATTAGTTGACTCATAATGGCAGGACAGCAGCACACTGTCGCCATTTATTTGAGTTATGGAGACTATGGACTCACTGCAGCCAGCAGCGCACTGGCGAGGCATGACCCCTAGAGTTGAAATTAGTTTAAGAAAATATAGGAGATGGGATATTGCCAATACTATAGCTAGTGGTCCTCTCTTGATCGTAGATACCCTTGAGCCAATATTAGATAGAGTTAAGAAGTGTTCGATTTTGTATCATGTTGAGTTCCGAAACCAAGGGCTTACCACAGCCAGAGTATACGGGCGTAGCGTAATCCGCGGTAAAATGACTTCAAACATGATTACAAGTTTGGGATACCATAGAGGATAGGACAGTGCCCTATATGCTCTATAAGATCCGAAGCCAATAGTAGTGGAAGTTCTGTGAGATTGGGTAGCGTGCCTTCCGACCTAGCATTCCGTGGTCCTTGTGATCTATTGATGAGGTAATTGACTGACACTAATAGGTTTACCTAGAATATAAAAAATTTGAGGTCCATAACCCATTAGTCGACCAAGGCTTTATGGATAAGAAGATAGTAGGGAAACCGTACAAGCAGAACACCGGGTAAGGTTTGATTCTCACAAAACTCGAACTACTTGTGCCTTCCTTCAAAAATCTCACATAATTGTAATCGACTATCTTAACAAACGCTGCTGTTACAGCTTAGTTTTGCAAGCTCACTCTGTTCTCGAGCTTGATTTGAGGCATATGTTTAGTGGGGACGCCTGCTAACTTATTGTCTAATCAGAATCAGTGTATTATGGTCTGATCAACCATGATGCATTTGGTTCGCACTTTATTTAATTATCCTACGTGGATTGAGATATAGATTTCTCTAGGGTCTCATCCACGACTGCATTGACAATTCCTCTTGAATTATATGTTCGCCTTTGAATCACGAAATTGTATTCAGTAACATCTCCATTGAATTCTTTATTGTTTTTGTCTTTCACCGATTTGAAAAGACGAAAGCTCGTGATGGTAGAGAGATACAGAGTATTCCCATGGCTATGATAATGGTAGGCACAAGTGTAGCTACCAACGGCCAGTCATGTGATTGAGTTACTCGTTCTTCCATCGACCCTCAAACTACTATTGAGACTTTCGAGCCATCTAAAGTTGAGAATGATTAGGGTTTTACCCTTAGTCAGAACGCCAACCTAGGAGACTATCTATTCTCAAGAAACCAATTATTGTGAGTCTCTAATTATTTGCTGGAAGCTTGCCTTTACTTTCACCCCTTATGCCTTGACTCAACCGTCCCTCAACCAAAGCCCACAGTTTAGAAATGAGATGAATAGACAAGGCTAAGGACAATAATTTATCGTGACTATGGTAGACACTCATCCCGAGGTTGGTTTCCAACAAGTATCGTCCTAGTTATGTATATTTTATTATTAAGACCTAACTAGTATTGGAACACCACAGTCACTAGCTTCGCCAATACCATAGCTTAAATACCCTGTCATACTATGACCTACCGGTTGTCAACAGCAATACATGATCACTACAACACTTGTGACCATAGTCTGGCAGGTTTGACACAAATAGAATTTCTTGACTCAATTTTTTTTTTATAGAAATCTTTTCTTATGTCGTGTCTTGGAGTTGGTTACTGTGGACGAGTAGGTCATTCTATTATATCGACCATGTGTCATCGTATACACTCGTTTTCTATTTAATGAGGAACGATTCTTGAGTTGACTCATATCTACTGTATTCCGTTACGTCGTGCCTTATTCTTTATTAACAAGGGTCGGGGTACAATATATGTCACGACCCGCACCCACCGTGAGGGTACGAGAACGTAACAACGCCCAGCCTACGCCGCAGTATCGGCGGTAGAACGCTGTCCTAGGTCAATCATCTAACAATATAAAGGTACCTGTACAGTATATATACTCCGAATGGAGGTGACATAACGATATACAGTCTCAATCACATCTAAGGCAGGATGATGAAAATAAAAGATAGATAGATACTGGAATAAAAGATCCACAGGATACAATCAGAGAGAAAGAGTCTAAGTGTCTACTGCCATACAAACAGAACATCCAACCCAATACAAATCTCTAAAACAGGAATGAAAGAATATACAATCAGATCTCAAATGACAGTAAATATAAATCTAGACTAGGGAGCCACAGTCTCTAAGCGAGTGGATCAGGCTGGAAATCTGGGTCACACAAGTCATCTACAGCTGTCCCATAGTAAGTGTCTATGCCGGCCTCCTCCTCATCCTCTGTAAAATTTTCAACAGGTCCAGTCAGGACGGGAGCGAGCACAAAACATCTCACGCAGTTCATATCGAGTTAGGAAATATAAAGCATGCAATAGAGTAAAGTACATGAAACGCTGAAAGAAGAAGATATATGAAAAACAGTAGAGATTTGATAACAGGAAATATCTAAATACGATAAGTAAGAACTGTAAGGAACATGTGATTTTAGAGTACAATCTGGTTATGTAAACGGGCTAGGAAAATGCAATGGTAACTCCATTGTACGTGGGTGTACAATAGACATATACAATAGTTATACAATGTTGTACAATAGGATTTGAGTACATAACCAATTCTACTCTCCCTCCCCAATCAATACACAAGGATCTTCTCCAGTTACGTTATCTTATACAATAGTGTACAATGTTATACAATGTTATACAATAGTGTACAATGGTCTATCCCTGGGGCTCATGTGATAATGAGAGTACAATATGCACAATGAGTATACAAGGATATGGGTATTCAATAAATACAATATGGAAGTGAAACGCACGTCACAATATGTATCTAGTGAATACAAGGGGATAACATCCCAAAAGGAGATCCATATAGTACCAATCCGTGATAACAATCGTGTCAGCATCAAGTACAGTAATCTAGAGCAAGAATGTAAATCCAGACAAGTATGAAACGGTCAGATAATGTACTCGCCTGATAGCCTGAGTGTCTGAAGAGAATATACTGTCCGAGGAGTGGTATCTGTCTCCTATAGAACAGCACAAGTCACAACAAGTCTAAAAATGGTAAACTGAAGTTCTACTATGCATTCTACATGAATCTAGGTCAATCTAGGCCAAAGTCAACTCTTGGTCAACTCTGATCAACCCTAGAAGTCAACTCTAACAGTCAAACTAGGTCAATCTAGTCCAAGTTAGTCAAATCTAGGTTTAACAAGTCATTCTAGGCCCTAACTAGTCAATCAAGTCTAGCTAAGTCTATAATAGGCCTACCAAGTCTAACTAGTCTATTTCAACCACCACACAACATCACAAGTCTAAATAAGGCTATACAAGCTAGTCAAGCCATCAATCTCACATATCACATATTTATATATATATACACATTGCATTCATACACAAAATGCATAGATACTTGCCTACATACATATATATCTACATAGGCACATCACAATATATCTATACATATATGTATAGTGGTAGGAAATCAAGTGTGTCAAGTGTGAAGGGTTATGTGTGGGTGCCATAGCAAGTTCAGGTTAGTGTAATGCATTAATGAGAGTAGGTTAGCTATCAAGGCTATATATATACATGCAATGTAGCTAATGATGTAGGCTAATAGGTTAATGCAATGGTGTGTCAATGTGAGCATGCAAGGGTGTGTGTGTGACACATGAAATGTGTGTGGACAGGAAATGTGTATAATGTCAAGGTGCAGGAAGTTAATAGCAGTTTAGGGGGCTGTCCCATAGGCTAATATGGCCTGAACATGGGCTGTCATATATATAGGGACTGATATGGGTATTCAATGGGGATTAGATGGCTAATATTGGACAGCCATGTAGTGGTCATTTGACTGATATTGGACTGTCATTAGGACAGTCCAATAGGGCTGCTTGTACTGGGGTTGTGGGGGTGTGACAGTGTGCAACATCATATAAAACAGTACAACATTTCCACAGGATACAAATACTAATATGCAGGAGCATTGCAGGAAATCAAAGGCAGTGTGGAGAAGGTTGTGTATACAAATGAGAACAGGGAAAAAGGAAACTAATCTTAGTTTGAAATATCAAACATAACCAAATCATAGTACTCATGCTCTGACACAACCCAAACCACATTACCTATATACAACACATCAAATTTCAGGTTTGCAATGAGGACCAAATATCAGTTTTGAATATTGCCTAAATCAGAATTACATGCTTGAGTTGAACCCCAAACTCAGTTTTCAGTTAACCCCAAACCCAGGTTCAAAGATCAACTGAACAACATACATTAAAAGGAAGAAAGGAAATCAGTCCAAATTCCATTCTCAGTTTCAGTCCCAAAACAGTTCAGGTTTTTCCCTCCCCATTCATTCTCAGGTTGAACAACAAACTCAGTTAACACATTGAATCATTAAAAACTTTAAGAAATCAGTTTTCAGTTTGCAATCTCAGGTAACATTACATGAAGCATGAATCAATTTAGTTAAGCAAACTCAGTCCACAAGTAACAGAAATCAGTTAGGGACAACTACTCTACACTAAAACTCAGATTATAAAAACTGGAAACACAAATCTAAGATTTGACAGTAGGTAAATTTCAGGAAATGGGTAAATGGGAAAAATAGCTATTTAATCATGTTAATATTTACAGATATTGGTTGGTAAATGTTCTAGGGTGTGCACATGTGTCATAACATGTGTTCGTGTCCAACCACGGGGACACGAACGTGTCCAATCGAATAAAACCCCCAAATCACACACAAACACAAAACAGTGATGTAGCCGTGTTTAGACGTGTCCAGTGTACGACACAGGACACTAGGTCCCTCGTGCTCGTGTCCAAGTGTCAAGGGTGTGTAGGGCTACGACGTGGACACCCTGAATTGGGTCCACGACATGCCGTGTCGTGTCACGGAGGCCGTATCAGTGGCAAAAACCAACTGATACGCACACAGGAAAAAGAATGCAAGAGCTCGATTTCTCGTAGCTCGACGATCGAGAGGCCATGAGACTTGACACGTGGAGTGTCAGTCATGGCCCCAAGGTCCACGCCAAACGGCTCGAGTCGAGTCGTCGTATCGTGTCCTGGGCGGACCTCGAGCAGCAGGGCAGGACACAAATACACTGTACTGCAACTACTGCTGTATCCGACCCAATGCCGACACCGACACGACCCGACACGACCCAAAACCTATCCTAGGTTCTAGAGGACACCTAGGGCTATCGAATGATGCAAAAATACGACAGGGTTGCTAAGGAGATGAGAGGTTACCAGGAGCTTGAAGTTCGGAAAAAAAATCTGGACTGTGCAGCTGAGCTCCTCACTAGCAGTCACCAAACTCAACCCAAACTGAACCTTAACAACAAAGAGAACATGGAGAACCAGTTAGGGATCCTCCAAGAAGAATTTGCTCTGAAAGGAAATCGAAATGGAGCAGGAAGGCTTGGGAAAAACTTACCTCTTCAAAATATCACAAGGAATAAAGAAGAGGTTGTTCAAGAAATAAGAGAATACTTATAGGGGTTTGTTTTCTAGGGTTTTAGGCTGTCCAAAACCTAGGTTAAGTCACATCCAAGGGTGAGGGAAAATCCCTATCAAATCAAGGTCCAAGATGACACTAGGTTCTCTCCAACTAGGTTAGATCTAACTAACTAGATGTGAAATGGCTAACAAAATCATAAGCCATGACTAAACTAAACCATAAGCCAAGTCATGACTAAACCTGACTAATAATGATTAATCTAGGTTAGGGCTAACACTACACATGGCAATATTAAATAATAATAAATTCACACGAATTCAAACAAATCATG
Source organism: Iris pallida (assembly GCA_029216955.1). Classification (NCBI taxonomy): domain Eukaryota; kingdom Viridiplantae; phylum Streptophyta; class Magnoliopsida; order Asparagales; family Iridaceae; genus Iris; species Iris pallida. Next base: position 5,904,554 of record JANAVB010000194.1, read on the forward strand.
CAAACTTAAATAAATCCTAAAATGACCAAAATACCCTCTAGGCAAAAATGTACTAATCAAAAATCCTAATCACAATGACTAGGCTCTAGGTCAACAGTCTAAGGCTACACTAGTCAATGCACCAAAATCACAAGTCATGATTTAAATGGTTTAAAAAAATGATTAAAAATTATCAAAAATCATATTATTAAATAAATATCATAATTAAATAAATTAAAATACAAAATTTCAAAATTACCCTCATTTTAGAAAACTGGGTGTTACAATATACGGACTTGGGAATTCTTCTAACCTCCTTATTCCTAAAATCTTGTCCCAGCTTTTAAGGTGGGTAGACTGTAAGCCTTCCAAAATTTTGGGATATACAAGGATTATCGATTGATTTGAATAACTTCCATTAGTATGATGATCAGTGCTCTTGGACTCCCACTTTTCATTTAGATCATTTTGTGTCCTCGATCGTGCTGTTAATATTCGAAGCACGAGACCAGCTGTTATCTTCCAACAAATTTCATATGCAAGAATTAGACGAGTTCACCTCCATCTAGGTATATCATGTCCCACTCAAACCTGTCCCCTTGCACTCTATTTTGTGCCAAGAATTTCAGGTTAAAAGGACTAGCTATAACCCTTACCGTAATACCGGTATACTTTTCGACTACCATTAGAGCGTCAAACTTGACCCAATTCCTTCGACCCAATATATGGTTGTGATCTACTCGAAGCCCACTATGCATATGCCACTAGTGTGCCACCCAATTGAGGCCTCATGTGCTGCTTAAACACAAAGGCCACGTGAGGCGTATTTCGGGCTTTATGAACCTAGCTAACCAACCTGACTGGCAACTAGCTCAACCCTTGAATAGGAACCTATTCTAGGTTACCCTAATTAGTAGAAACAGTTTACTATTAGGATATTGTCCTGTCCGTATAGATTGAAATCTAAGGTTTATCCAAACAACAATTGATATCCGAATAGGAAACCCATTAAGGCCCAGTAAAATCCTCCAGACAAACCCCCATAGTGGGTCTATAAAACCGAACTGTTTGTAATTAGTCCCTATACCTACTATGAAGCCTCCACCTCTTAGAATGTGATGTCATTCGTAACCCTTAATCCATCTACCTGGAAGTTGGGATACGATCTTGTATTGCCTTATATACCTTGCTCGTGTGTTTAAATAACCACGGAATATGTCACAACCTTGATCTCTCAATTTCGTTCCATTATGGAACCTTGTTTGAATTAGAACTTCGAGAACTAGACTTCCGTATTGCACGGATTATAAGACCCTCTGAAAAATTTAGCAAGTTATTGGACTATAGTAGCCCAATCTAGCAAATAAGCCAATGGTTCGTAGACTTTCTTCCTATCTGCATTCTTAGATACCCTCTACTGCTTTGGGAGCTTCATATTCGCTCTCAATTATTTTCTTACCTTCCTGCCTTTCCTATTGTTGACGAAAGGTCATGCTTATTAGAATTTACCAATATTCTTAGCTACTTGTGTAAATTGGCTTGTTAATTTTTTGGGTTGCTTGATAGATACGAGAGGATTTAGAAACCAGATGCCTAGATGTTTGTTGGTAGGATTGTTAGCAACTAGTTAGAAGATTATGAGATTTTAGTTTAAGGAGTAGTGTGACCAAAGGTGGGTAGGAGTCCTCGATGATTCGTGGTTACGAAATGGCAAGAAGGAAGATATAAATATTTCTGAGAAATTAAAATTCGAGGATATTGTGGTAATAGTGGATTTTTTTATGTTGAATTTTTGGCATGCTTACGATTAGAATTTCGAGGACGAAATTATCTTTAAGGTGGGTAGATTTGTAGCTCCCCTTCCCAAAAATTTTGAAATATTTTTATTTTATTTATTTTATTTAAAAGGTGATTTTAGATTATTATAAATAATTATTTAGTTAATTATTATGGTAGATGATTTTAATCATGGTTAAGAATTGGGGTACAAGATGGCTAGAAATTATGGCACGGATAGTGCAGTGACGTGCTATGATTAGTGTATTAGCCCCGGAAGGGAAGGCCGAGCCATAGTGATGTCCTAACTAGGAAAATCAGGCCAAGTTGCTAATTAACACGTACCGAAGTTTATTTATTTATTATTTACATTATTGAGTTTAAGGAGACCCGGTTGTACCGAACTAGTCCAGATTGGACCCAAAGCAAGCCCAAGTCCATGTAGTCATGCGATGCGTCCAATAACAGTCGGGTTGATGGAATTTGTTATGAGGGTGTGGTAATTCGTTTTAATGGTTTAATAAATATTCCTAGGTATTAGTAATTTAAATATTATATAATATTATTATTAGTGTTACTTAGTGACTTTGGTATAATCGACCCTTGTACATTTTGGAATTTTTAGACTGTATACATTGGTAGATTCGCCTTAGTTGGTTTATTGAATTTCGATATTATTATTATTATTTTATTATCAAGGTTAGTATTATATAATTTTATTATTATTCCTGGTGATATTGTATTTGTCAAATGAACGTGATATATATATGTATATTCGGTTATTATTAATAGGCCCTATAATAGAATATATTGGGATTTTATTAAAATTTTATGGAAGGTATTATATAAGTATATATAGAAATATATGGATAAATAATATATAAGTATATGAATATATATAGATATAGGATAAAGGGATTGATGAATATATATATATATATATATATATAATATATATATATATATATATATATATATATATATATATATATATATATATATATATATATATATTTATATATATAATATATATATATATATATATATATATATATATATATATATATATATATATATATATATATATATATATATATATATATATATATATATAGTATATATTGGGAAGCAACAGCACTTGTATAAAGCGAATTGAAGCAGTAGCTTCCCGGTCGGGCCCGATTAATCCCCACACCAACTAAACAGACACCCCCTTCAGCTCGGTTTAAACGAGCTTATGTTTGCCATTAAAATTGTTTGATTGAAAACTTTAATACAAACAGAACAGTGTTACAATGTAGGACTTAGATGTAGTCCTAGGAGTACACTTTTGTTTAAGCTGGGTCCTTAGTGCCAATGGAGCGAGTGGTAATGCGTTGACTCCGTTGACCGGCTGACGACGGTTATCGGTTCTCTGAAGGTGTGGATTGCTCTGGGTGCTAGAGCTTGCTGAGAGGAGGAAGACGTTGAGTGTCTGTATCTGCCTCTCTGATGATTCCTTGTATGTTCGTTGTAGATTCTGTGTGTGTATGTGAAGGAGAAGATCCCTCTATTTATAGTTTTGCAGACTGGCTGCTCATGCGCGCATGTAGGATGCGCCGGTGTGTGGGGACGCCACGTGGAAGTTGCTGATGGGGGCGCACGGATGATGCGCCCTGATTGGGAGGTTGAACTCTTCATACTGCTGTTGTGAGCCGACACGTAGCAGAAGAGAAGATCTTTCTGTTGCTGAAATCTTGGACGAGTTAAGTCAAAGGACACATGTCGTCGACTCATAGCTTGAAGATCTCGGATTTGGGGGGGGTAGTGATCTGGTGAGCTGCGCCTTGGATCTGGGCGCAGGAGGAGGCTACGGCTCATAACCTTTATGAGTTACAAACCATTTAGGGCGCATGGCTTTTGAGGCGCATGCAGGTGACCTTCCTTCTGTCTTTCGGGATCAGAGATCGGTCTGGGGCGCATGGCTTTTGAGGCGCATGCAAAGCTTCAACTGGAGGCACTTTTTCTGCCTTTAGGGATCAGTGAAGGGTCTGAGGCGCATGGCTTTTGAGGCGCATGCTGGTTTGGACGCATGGCCGTAGAGGCGCATGGCGATTTAGACGCATGGCCGTAGAGGCGCATGTGGATGGCCACGTGGCAGTAGCCGTCGGAATAGAGTCATGATGATGCTGACGTTGCCGACGCTTCGTTCTCTGAAAAAGCTGTCAACTGTTCAGACTTTGGGAAGCGTGCTGCCAACTCTGGTGTCAGTTCAGCATTTAATGTTTGTGACGTTCGATGGACAGCTGAGTGGACACATTGGTTGGTGTTCCACTCGGCATGGAGATATGAGGGGGGCACATCCTCTGTGATGCGTCGGGTACTGTAGGGCGCGTCTATGTGATGCGCCTGATGCTGGAGGGCGCGTCCGTGTGATGCGCTGTTTGGCTGGCGCATCCGACATGTCCTTTAATGACGCGGCTGTCTCGCTCCTCGAGTGCTATAAATAGCCGTTTGGCTGAATTCGAGGCGTCCGGTTCATCCATTTAATGCAAATTCATTGCACAGAATTCGGAGAGTCATCCACTTGGCGCGTGGTTTTGATTTGCTCGGCCTATAAATAGTGGCATGGAGAGAAGGTTTGCTCCTCGTTCCCTCACATACTTCCAATATGAACTTGGATATATGGGTGCATTCTGTTGACGAAGTGCTCCCGAGGGTAAAGATGAGACGTCGTGTTGTCTTCGATGCACTTGAAGGTGACTGTTACATCCAAAAGACGGAGTCGAGGGCTTCTGAGGCAGGCGGAAGGTGCCTGTTGCATCCAAAGATAGGGATGTTCGGGCCTCATCTCCGTTGTTCCGGAAGAGCCGTAGATCGGAATGGTGGTGCTAGGCTCTCTCTTCCTTCAAAGTGGGTGCCGCCCACTTTGATTGTGTTGAAAGCTCCTTGTGCCATGATTTCGATCACAGTCTTCCTTGGTCTTTGGAGGCTCTTTCGAAGCCTCCCCTGGCCACAGCTTTGCCGTGCTCTTCTCTTCCTTGGTTCCAGCCAGAGGGTTAAATGCTTTGTGTAATCGAAGCACTTATCAGGTGACCCTGGCTGGAAGAGCAGCACATAACTGGGCTCTTCTCGGCCAGGTGAGCCTGGTTGGAAGAGTTGCTCATAACTGAGCTGCTGAAGGGATGCACATAACTGAGCTAGATGCACATAACTGAGCTGCTAAAGAGATGGTAGGATGCGCCTGGCTGGAGGCGCATGACATCTGCTGCGCCTGGCTGACAGCGCATGGTGACTGCTGCGCCTATCGGAAGGCACATGGTGGCTGTTGGCTGTAGATCTAGGATCCTTCCTTTGTAGAAATTCTCCTTTGTACAACCTTTTCTAGACATGTAATAGACTTTTATATATATAAATAAAAAGTCCTTCTTCGAATGTCTATGGCTTATTTGATTAGCTGTCTGAGTTCTGGCGCATATAATGCCTGGCGCATGGGCTTTCTGGTTGTGAAATTCCATGCTTCTACAAGACCCCCTTCAAAGTTTTCAAAACTTTTGAATAAGTTTTGGAATACTTTGAATAAGAAGCATGGAGGTCAGGGCGCATGATTTTTGGGCGCATGCTTGTTCGGGCGCATGCTCCTTTCAGTTGATGATGATGACACCTTGGTAACCCAAAAAGATTAATGATGATCTTTTGGTTGTATTTGTTGTTATCTCCTCACGGAACCCGAAGCGACGGCTGAGATTACACGTCGTCGGTTCACGCGTGCGACCAAGCCCTATAAATAGGTAAGGGTTGGAGAGAGAGAGAGAGTTCATCTGCTCTGTGCCTTTGCTTTCTTTAGAGTTTTTCTTCAAAACCCTAACTTTTTCTTTTCTGAGAGAATGGCTCCCAAGACTCCTCGCGGTGGTGCCGGCAAGGGGAAGGAGAAAGCGAAGGAGCCGGCGAAAGTTGTAACGGCTGACGTTCCCCGACGGCCTGTCGAAGTTCGGCCGGAGGTGGTTGGTAAGTCTCGTTTTTCCGTACACCAACGCACATAGACCTTGGGTCTTTAATGATGTGCCGCGGTCTTTGTTCGCCGACGCGCATGGGTTTAGACCCTGATGATGCGCCGAGGCTGCTGACGCGCATGGGCTTAAACCCTGATGATGCACCGAGGCTGCTAATGCGCATGGGCTTAGACCCTGATGATGCGCCGAGGGTGCTGACACGCATGGGCTTAAACCCTGATGATGCGCCGAGGCTGCTGACGCGCATGGGCTTAGACCCTGATGATGCGCCGAGGCTGCTGACGCGCATGGGCTTAAACCCTGATGATGCGCCGAGGCTGCTGACGTGCATGGGCTTAGACCCTGAATGTGCCGAAGCTCTTCTTTCTCTTGTTGCTTCTAACATTTTTCTGATCTTTGCTAGTGTCAGTAGCGATCCCGCCTTTGAATGAAGTGTTCTTGGAGGCTGTCTTCAACCAGATGGGAGTAGAGTATGATGAGGAAGTGATAAACCCCGCTCAAGAGGCTCTTATGCTGGATCAGCCTCCCGAGAGAATGACCCAAATCCGTGAGCAACAGTATGGGTTCCTCAAACGGATGATGGATCCAAGTGGGATAAACTGACACTCTGGATCTTGTCACGGTTTCGGACCGAGCTTCGAGAGATTGGATTGACTGCCGCGATCCGTGCTACCCAGGCGGGTGTTGATCTCAACAGGCACATGTTCCTCGCACTACTGGAGATGTTTGATGTCCATACCGGGACCTTTTTTACTCCGGTGGAGGATATTAGGGTTCGCACTTCATGAGATGTACGAGGTGTCAAAACTCCCTTGGGGGTCGGAACCCTATGAAGAGTACTTTCCCACCAACGAGGAACTTCAAGTCCTGGGGGACAGGGCTGAGGAGATGACGGCCGTCTTCAAGGAAGTGGCGAGTCATCATTACTATATGCAGAGACGGGATAGGAACGGGACGCAGCCTCATGTGACCGCTTGGAGAGATTATATCTTTAGACAAGACAAGGAGGATCTCTCACAATTTTCCACTCCACCGGCGCTCTCTCGTAGCGAAGTGCTGTCCGAAATGAGCAGGTTAGGGGAGAAAAATCCCCGAAAAAATGAGGACCAGCAGTCAGATGCACGCTCCTACAGCTGCTTCTGGCATCTTGCTTATCGGATGTCACCCAAGGCGGTGTTGGCGTCCTACCTGATGATATGGCTCCGGGATTGCGTGTTCGCGGGCGGATCCGGTACCGTAGAGAGGGTAACCCGAAACTTAATCCTGCTAGCCGTGAAGCTGGTCTTCGGGCGGCGTTTGGCTCTTCTCCCCGCAATGGTATATAACCTGCAGCGAGGTTTGAGAGAATTTGCTAGAAATGTGATTCATGACAGAGGCCGAAACAATAATTTCTCGTGCGCCGAACTGCCGTTTCACTATTTAATGGGATGGCTGATTTTGCATCATCCCAGTATGATGAGTCCAGGCTCGGAAGAAGATTATAAGGCTGGAGATGCACTCCTTCGTCGTTTCAATCGGAGGAGCTGGTCACATACTGGTGTCCCTGTTTGTAGAAAGGTTTTATCCCGTCTTCAGGGTTGGGAAATTACCAAAGTTGGTCCAATCTACTTGGGCTTTGAGGCCAACGAAGATCTAAGGGATCTGGGCGAAGGTACCACCACTCTGCCTCAATGGGGATTCCGCTGGTTGTAGAGTATCCGGCCATCTCATCTGGTATACCGGAACAGGAATCAGTGCTACCTGGAACCATATTTGCCAAGTCGCTTTGCGCGGCAATTTGGTTATGTCCAGATGATGTTGGATAACCCCAGTATTTCTCTGGGGTATATTAGAAGTTTGTTGGATGGTGCACGAGCTTGGCATTACTATAATACCGGATGTACCGGGGCTCATTTTACGTTGTCCGTCCCAGATCCGCGGCCGCCCATTCTTTACTCAGCCGCCAAATTTTACTGTGCTATGGCTGCTGCGCCCTCCGGATATGACAAGGAGACCAGTCTTATTGCAGGCACCCAGTTAGCGATGACCAAAAACGTGTCGGTGAAGGCCCGATCGCATCGTCCGTCAGGGATAGGTCACCGGAGTGCCCCTTCCGCCTCTCAAGCAGAACCCTCGGGCGATCGATCAAAGCGATCTGCAGACGAAGGGATTGAATCTCCTGTACCGAAGAAGCAGAAGAAGGCGTCATCACCGACGGCATCATCGGATTCAACGTCCGCAGAGGTAAAGGCATCCCACATAATCTGATTTTGGTTCTACTATTTACGAGGCTTCATCTTCTCTTGTAGGAACCGTTAAAAAGAAAACCTCGCACCCCAAAGTCAGATGGGAGCAGGCGAGAAGGGACGGCGGGCTCGTCTGAAGTGCGTATCCCGCCGACCATGATGTCACCCATGGAGGAAGATCCGGAGGATGCTGTTGACGTGGAGATTCCGGTATCCCCAGATTATGTCAGGAGGGAAACTGAGGGTGCAGCAGCTTCCGAGACGGCAAAGGCCAGAACGGAAGCTTCAAGTGCCGAAGGTTTAACAAGCACGCCGTTTCCTGGTGGTAAAGAAGAATGGAGTTCGTCGTCTTCCGATGACGTTGCTCCAGAGCTGCAAGAGCCTGTTGTGGAGGCAACAGAAGTAGTTGAGACAGAGGAGAGGATTGATTCCCCTCCTTATCATGATGAGGGAAGGTCGGCTGTATCATTGCCGAGTCCTACCCCGGCTTCCACCGTGGAAGTTGAGGCGGCTACCACTCAGGAGGTAGCGACAGATTCTGTCCCTGTTGAGGGACTCGATGATGAGACCCGTCTGTCAGTCAAGACCACTGCGACGGGTCAAGAGACAAGTGATAATCTCCCTATTCTGCCAAGGGAGGTACCAACCGTTGATAGGACGTTGGGGGTAGAAGAGGTGGCCGTTGACGTCGGAGGTTCCTCCGGGCTTGAGAAGGGTAAGGGTGTAGAACCCTCTGTAGCTCCTTCTACTTGGGGGACCATCTCGACGCCTGTGCCGGCTCCTTCTGTTGCTTCGGCTCCTCGGGCTAGAAGTCCAGCCCCTGTTGATGAAGAGCCCATTGATGCCGAGGTTCAAGCCTCGCTGATTGAGGTTGGCGGATCTTCTTCCGGTCCGCAAACTGTAGTAGCTCCTCCAACTCCTGCCATGACACCGCAGGTCTTGGCGGATGCAGACGAGTATGTGAAATTCTTCGTCGAGGGGGTGTACAAAATATTACAGAAGGGTGTATCTGCTGTGATGGATGCCAATGGGAGTTTTGCGACGGCAAAAGCTCTGGCAATGCCCTGCATCGAGCTGATTCGTATTCACCAAGGCCACGACCATATGGCCGAAATTCTGGAGGCTTCGGTGATTGAGCTGGATGGACGGCTCGCGGAACTTTAACGCATCCAGCGAAACGACCTCTCTGTCCTGATAGATGCGGAGAAGGGGAAGCTGATTGCCGAGATCGAGTCTTCATACCAGGCCACCGTGGGCGTTTGGGAGCGCAAGGTGGCTGAGACTGAGGCTGCGGTAGAGCAGTTGTCTCAGTCCATGAAGACGACGGTGGAAACTCGAGCTGCATTGGAAGCTAATATCACGGATATCGACACCCAGATGCGCCGCCTTGAAGACCAACGGGCCCGACTCCAGTTAGAGGTCGAGCGTGTCCGGGCTGAACATGCAGCATTTAAGAAGGATGAAGCAACTTTTACTCAGCGGACTCTTGCCTTGGCGTAGCAACGACAACAGCTTGATGAGAAGCATGCAAGTGATACTTCCGCTGGGGCCGTTGAATTGATGTGCCAAGAAGCAGAGCGACGAGTCCTGGCGACGGTGAAGGCCCGCGCAGTCGACTTAAAGCTTCGAGTCAGGGAGCTCTCAGCCCATCCTGGGGAGATTCAAGGACCATAGCTTTTTCCCTTTTTCTTTTGTGTTCTTTTGTAACCCTTACTGGGGGATGATGTAGCTTCTTGTACTCCTTTTTTCAGAAAAATAAAGAAGTCTACAACTTTTTTGTGATGTGTTCATCTTTTGTTGTCATGAACTTGATGATTTGTGTGGACCTATTATCTTTTGCGCACCTTGGTTTTCAGGTACAGATAATAGGTTTGAAGGAACCATTATGTTTGTTCAGAGGTAATGTGGACATGGCAATCATTGGGTTCAAAATGATAGAATCTCCCTACTCAGAGGTATTATGGACGTGGTAGGAATGATCTTGGGGGATACGCTGAACAACTCAGAGGTTATATGGACGTGAAAGTTCTGCGATCAATGTACAATAACGCAGGGGTTGTTTGTACAAGATGTTTACTCAGAGGTAATGTGGACGTGGTAAACATGAAGGGTAGCGTAGGCTTACGAAGTGTAAGATTCTGCCTTGTAGGGTGTAGAGAGACAACTCAGAGGTAATATGGACGTGGTTATCTTTCTACTGGAAGATGCCACGGAACAGCTGGGTTCCGGAGGCGTATGAGTTTGTGGAAAGAGGTTGTTTGGGGAAGTACATGTCTGGAGGATGTCAAGAATAGTACTTCTTTAGGAACTTGCCGTTGATGGGCATCATGAACAAGTCCCCATTGGGTTTGGCGAGGCGGTAAGCACCGTTTGAGTATACCGTCTCTATGATGAAAGGTCCTTCCCACTTGGGCTCGAACTTTCCTGGTGTCTTGTGGGTCAACACCATTGGTCTTCTGACTGCTAAAACCAGGTTGCCAACTTGGAAAGTCCTCTTTTTGACCTTCTTGTTGAAAGCCTGTGATATACGGGCTTGGTAGAGCTCGATGCGTTGTTGAGCTAGGAGACGCTTTTCGTCAAGTGCCTCCAGTTCTCGCAGACGATGACATTGATTATCCTCTTCTGTGAGTTTGTTTGTGATTGCTACGCGGAGCGAAGGTATCTGTATCTCGAGAGGCAGTACTGCTTCGCTCCCGTAGACCAGGAAGAATGGAGTGTTGCCTGTTGGGATTCGTACCGTTGTGCGGTAGGCCCAAAGGCATTCGCCAAGCTTTTTGTCCCAGTCGCGTTTGTTGGATGACACGACCTTTTTGAGCAGCCTAACGATAGTTTTGTTGAATGCCTCAGCCAATCCGTTTGCTGCCGGATTGTAGGCGGTTGAGGCCACGTTCTGAATACGATTCTTGTCACAGAACCTGCTGAAAATATGGCTGATAAACTGAGGACCATTGTCATGGATGATCTGCCGGGGTACTCCGAAACGGTAAATGACATGGTGTTTGATAAAGCTGACCACCCTGGAGCTTTTTACTTCTGCCAGTGGAACTGCTTCCGTCCATTTGGAGAAGTAGTCGGTGATGGCCAGGATGAAACGGTGTCCTCTCGATGAAGGAGGGGTGATTGGCCCGACAATGTCCATGCCCCAGGCTTCGAAGGGCCAGGAGGTGACTGTAGGATGTAGCGGCTCCGATGGTGTATGTATGAAGTCTACATGAAGTTGGCACGCGTGGCACTTCTTAGCATATTCGACAGCGTCGGCAGCCATGGTTGGCCAGTAGTAGCCCATACGTCGCAGTCGATCTTGCAACTTAGGACCGGGTTGATGAGCTCCACAAGTTCCGTCATGAGCTTCTTGAAGAGCTTCGGCTGCTTCTTCGTTGGACAGGCATCGAAGGAGGAGCCCATCGAAGGAGCGTCGGTACAGCGTTTTGGTAGCTGTATCGTAGTAGAATCGAAGAGAGCGTCTCCTGACTGAGACGGCTTCCTTTGGGTCCTCTGGAAGGATTTCGTAGACAGCAAAGTCGATAAACGAGAACCTCCAGTCTCGGACATTAACCCCAGTGTTCGTCGGTATGGCATGGGCCACCTGCAAGCACAGGTTGTTTCTGGGACAAATCAGATCTCGTCCTGTTTCCGTGATATAGTGTTGAGTCCCAAAGGGCGCTGCTAATGAGGCTGCGAGGCCGGCCAGAGCATCGGCCTCCAAGTTTTGTAAACAGGGGACATGTTCAATGAAGAACCCGGTGAAGGTTGAAATGATGTTCAATGCGACTTCATGATAAGGGATTAAATCTTCATGGCGAACTTCATATTGTCCCCGAACCTGGTTTACGACGAGTTTTGAGTCGCCGTAAGCTTCCAGATGGTCGACCCCCAGCTGTTGTGCGAGCTGGAGTCCCATGACGAGTGCGTTGTACTCGGCAACGTTGTTGGAGCACGGCTTTGAAAGAGAGTACGCACGCTGGATGACTAGCTGATCGGGGGAGACTAAGACTACCCCCACTCCTGCGATGATTTGGCCTTTGGGGCCTGTTCTCGAAGCGTCGTCGAAGAACATCCGCCAAACGGAGCTTCCTTCGGTGATGTTGGATTCTTGGACCTCATCCGGGATATCTTCATAGAGTTTTGAGGATTCTGGGATGGGGTGTGCAGCTAAAAAGTCAGCCAGAGCTTGACCCTTAACAGCTTTTTGTGGCACAAACACCATATTGTACGGTGTTAGCAAGATCGCCCATGTAGCCAGCCGGGAGTTCAATGATCCTGGCTTCGTCATGAGGACTCTGAGCGGATTGACTCGGGAAATGACATGAATTGTCTGACCCGAGACATAATGACGAGTCTTCTGGATGGCAAACACCAAAGCCAAGCACTCCTTTTCGACGGGGTTGTACCAGTGTTCGGCCCCGATGAGTGTTCGACTGAGGTAGTAGATTGCTTGCTCATAGCTTGTATCGCTGTTTTGAGCCAGCAGAGCGCCAAGAGAATGATCCATGGCACGGACGTAGAGGAGAAATGGTTTGCCGGCGACTGGCGCTACCAGGACTGGTGGGCTTGTTAAGTAAGCCTTGATGTCGTCGAAAGCCTTTTGGCACTCCTCTATCCAGACGTAAGAGACTCCCTTCTTCATGAGCTGAGTAAAGGGTTGACATCTACCGGAGAGGTTTGCTATGAACCTCCGGATATATGCCAGACGTCCCTGTAGGCCCCGAAGTTCTCGAAGGTTCTTCGGAGGGTCCATGTTGAGGATGGCTTTGGTCTTCTCAGGATCAACATGAATGCCTTTCGCTGTGATGACAAAGCCCAAGAATTTGCCGCTAGAAACCCCCAGAAAGGATTTAGCGGAGTTCATTTTGAGTTGATGTGCCCGCATGAGATCGAAGACCGTCTTCAGGCCCTTTAGGTGATCTCTTTTGAGGCGGCTCTTGACTGCGATGTCGTCAACATAGCATTCGACTGTCTTGCGAAGATGTTGACGGAAGATGGTGCTCATAGCTCGCTGGTATGTCGCACCGGCGTTCTTCAAGCCGAAGGGCATTACTGTGTAGCAGAAAACACCCTTTGGAGTCCTGAATGACGTGTGTTTTGCGTCATCGGGGAACATCTTGATTTGATTGTAGCCTGAATACCCGTCCATGAAGGACATGTGCTCAAAGCCACATGTGTTGTCGATCATCACATCAGTGATTGGAAGCGGGAATTCGTCCTTCGGGCAAGCAGAGTTGAGATTCCTGAAGTCGATACAGACTCGTATCTTTCCGTTCTTCTTGGTGACAGAAACGACGTTGGCTACCCAATCCGGGTGTTGTTCCTCACGGATGAAGCCGCTGGTCAAAAGTTTGTCTACCTCCTGATCGATGGCATTCATGATGTCCGGACGGAAGCGTCGCTGCTGTTGTTTGATAGGTTTGGCATCATGTAAGATGTTCAACCTATGCATTGCAATCTGTGGATCGAGTCCCGGCATGTCTTCATAGCTCCAGGCGAAGACGTCGATATACTCTTTAGCCAGTTGGATTAAAGATTCTCGATCTTCTCCTTCCAGGCTTTTACTGATGAAGATGGGTTTGGAAGAAGACCCCTCCCCGAGGTCGATCTGCTCGACTTCGTCTTCGGTGGGAGGTTCACGAAGCTCAAAACGAGATTCCTATTGTTTCCCTAGGCGTTGGGCCCAGGGTTCTTCTTCGAAGGGTTCTGGCACTTGGTCTTCGCCTTCACCTTTTTGAGGTTGTGCTGACGTCATGTTAGCTGACAGCACTTTCCTGAAGACTGATCCGATACTGGTATCGGAATCCCAAGTCGATGCTTCGGACGAGTGGGAATGTTTTATGTCTTCTGCATCTGAACTCTCTGGGGTTGATGGCGGCGTGACATAGCCTAACCCTCGTCCAGTCCGATTATAATAGTCCTGTGGCTTTCCATTGGGCATCGAAAGCCGGACAGGGAGATGCCGACCCTTGCCGTAGTTTAAGCCTTTGTTGCTTTTCAGGTCGTAGCCCATCTTTTGGATGATGTGCTTTGCCGCATCCGTGTACCGATAGACTTGTACTCTGCCGGTATCAGGTTCGGGCTCGATTGACGGGAGGTCCCGATGACGCTCGACTTTGCCCGAGATGATGGTGCCTTGGTCTCGGCTCCGTGGAGGGACTATGAAGACTCTTTGAGACGGGACTACTCGATTATGGTAGACGGTCGTTATTTGTGTTTGCAACGACCGTAGAGCATTGTCTAATGTATACATGGCATTCCAGTGTGGAAGACAAGAATAATTAAAAGACACTCTATTATTGATAAAATACGAGATCTTATCCCGTAGGATTACATTGTCAAAGGAGGGTGCCTCTACATCAGCCAAGATATAATCACCAAGCTCCTCGTCTGTAAGAACTGGGGGCAGACTAGGAGAGTCCAACACAGCTTTGGGGTCTGAGAGGGTTATATGAGCCTTCTCTGATACCTTGGATGACTGCGGCGGCTTGCCCTTGAGACGCACTTTGAGAGGCGCCTTGGCTGCGCCTCCGGTGAGTGGTGCCTTTCCTTGTAATTTTGCTACCAGGGGAGCCGATGTTTGAGGTGGCTTTCCCTTGAGGCGTATCTTCAGGGGTGCTTCGCGAGCCGGCGCTTTCCCTGATAGCTTGATGCTCATTGGAGGCGCCTTCTGGGGTGGTTTCCCCTTCAATCGGATTTTCAAGGGGGCGTCGGGAGTCGTCTCAGGCTCCATGTTCGGCTCTGCTGCCGTCTCTGCCTCATCATCAGCGTCGTTGGCTTCCTCCTCGTCGATGGGCTTGTACAAGTCGGAATCGGTAAAGTAGGCTTCAATCCCTTTGAAAGGATCGATGTCTGCAAACTCCGTCCGGATGACGCCATTGGTGGATACATACTTTATGCACTGGTGGAGCGTGGAGGGCACCACCATGTACTCATGTAGCCATGGTCGACCGAGCAGGATGTTGTAGTTGACCTCGGCATCTACCACATAACAAGTCACCTCAGTTTTGAGGCTGCCAATGTGACACTTCAGTCGGATCTTGCCCAATGGCTCGCTCTTGCTAGCATTGAAGCCACTGATGGTTGTATTGGAGGGCGCCAGCCGGTACATCGGGATCCCCAGCTTAGATAGCAGCGCCTTCGGAATGATGCTTAGGGAAGACCCAGGATCAATCTGAATCTGGCTCACCTTGACCGAGCCAATATACCCTGTATAATACATCGGTCGGTTATGTCGGTGATGCTTGAGCAGCATGTCTTATTGGGTGAAAGTTATGTTTGGGATAACTTCATCCGCACAATGACAGTGCGCACAAGTAGTTGGGAGGTCTTCAGGCTGCTTGACCTGACTGAGAAAGGATTCAGCGTCCTTCAGAGCCTCGCAGAGAGCTTCTCGGGAATCTTTAGAAAGACGCAGGAGCTCGAACAAAGACAGGCGCGCAGGTGTACTGGCTAATTGTGCCAAAATGTCGAAGTTGTGAGGCTTGGACAGCCCCGAAGCATTCTCCTTCCGTAGAGGTCTGTCAAAACGGGCCTCCACCTGCTTCTGCTTATTGGCTGCTGAGGGCTTAGATGGACCCTCCTCAGGGATGGTGCTAGGAGGCACCACCTCGGCGGTGGCTTCGCCAGATTGGGAGCTCTATTGTGCACGTGTCTGCACTGGAAGTGCCTCTTCTATTGAAGAAGAGACTGTGCGGCAAGACTTGATCTTCCTGCCTTTTGATTTGGAGGTAGGATGTACCTCCGATTGAGTCACCTCGGAGACGAGGTCGGGGTGAACCCAGAGGACCTCTCCTCGAGATGTGGTGAGCGGGGTGAGTCCACTCACATTGTCACGAGTAGGTGGTAAGTTTACCACCTCCATTGTCGCCTTAGGGATGGGGACGACGCCATCTTGTGTGGTAGTTGGCGGCAAGGTGCCGAACTGAAGTGAAACCACATTGGCCGACATCGTCTTCTCTTCATAGTCGACGGAGATTACATCCGCATTGATCATGCGCTGGATGTAATTCTTGAGGATGTAGCAGTCCTTGGTCGGGTGTCCAATGAACCGATGGTAGTGACAGTACCTTGGGTTGTCCACTTTCCCAACTTCATCGGGCCGCTTTGGGTCCGGTAGCTTGATCTTGTCACCCTGCTTCAGTATCTCAAAAAGTTGTAGGGTGTCGTCATCATTGAATGAATAAACCTCCTTGGGTCTCGGTGCCAGTGGAGGCTTCTGAGTAGGCACAGATGCGCCTTTTGAGGCATTAACAGTCAATGCCTGTTTCCCCTTTGCTTCTCGTCCGGAGTTGTTAGCTGCAGACTTTTTCCCCTTATCGTCAAAGGCGGGGAAGCTGACACCCAGAAGACGTGCATTGGCCGCCTTCTTTTCTGCAGCTTCAGCTTCGATGATCAGGGAGCTCCAGTCAGGAGGGGAAGTAGAGTTGAGCCAGAGCTTTACTGCAGGCAACATATTCATACTGCAAGCGGAGAGGAGCGCATGTTCTGGCATGCCTGAAGGTAGCCTGAAGCAAGCCTGTCGGAAGCGTTCGATGAACGCCCGAACCGTTTCCTTCTCCTTCTGACGTATCTCTATGAGAGACGCCATCGTCATGTCCTTCCCGCCGTCGTAGAAGCGGTCAAGGAAGAGGCGCGTCAGGTCGTCGAAGGACGATATAGAATTGTCGGGGAGGCTGCAGTACCAGTCATACGCTACTCCTTTCAGGGCTCCGACAAAGATACTGGTGAGGAGCACATCCTCCTTCGGAAGATGCCCTGTCTGTGACTGGAAGTACGTCAGGTACCGTCGCGGAGAGTCCTTCCCGTCGTATGGGGTGAGTGTTTGTGGTTTATACTTTGGGGGATAAACCACCTTGTTCCACTCGAGGGGATAAGGCTGGGGAATGCCCATCTTCTAGCGTTCCTCTTGCCTGTTCTTGGACTCGAAGCGCTCCCGCAGGTCTTTGATCATTTCGACCACATCCTCCGTAGAGCTAGGAGTCGGGGAAGGAGGTACCATCTGGATTGGAGCGTTTAAGGGCTCCGAGGTCCGAGGTGCTTCTGTATCCGAGGGCGCCCGTTGGAGGGGCACACTCGACTCCCCATTAGCTCCTGGGTCAGGACCAGTTGAAGGTGTCCTGATCAAGGCCGACCGCATCTCAAACACTGCTTGAGTCAGTGCTTGCATAGAGGCAGAGAGGGTTTTGAGTCCTCCCTCCAATGAGTCTATGCGCTGGACTATGTCCTGTGACGGCGCATCAGACTCGACATCATCCCCAGCCATGTATACTGTCCTGACACGGCCAGGAGTGGATAGATTGGTTGAGGCTTCGCTTTCGGCCTCACTCTCGTGCGGAGGAGTCACTTCTCCTGGTGTTGGGCTACCCCCAGCCACATTCTGGAGTTCATCTCCAATAGGCGCATCTGCAAGGGTCTACTTGCCCTCAGCTCCGTCTTGAAGGACCTCTTCGTTTCCAGAACTACCCCCGGCAGTGTCCTGGAGGACATCCTCATTTTGAGGGGCTTCAGGGAGAGTAATCTCGCCTTGATGATGAAGATCCGCCGCAGCTGTGCTTTGGACATCTTCGTCTTCGGAAGAAGGCTCAACAAGGGTCTGGCTACCCCCAGCTTCCTCCAAGGACTTCTTCCTCAACCGAGTGCCTTCAAACACTCCAGAGGTCGAGACAGCTGCCTTGGTTTTCCTCGACTGGCTTTTGGATGAAGACGAGGAATTGGCAGTCGTCTTTCGGATTGATGAGGAGTTGGAGACCACGTTGCATGAAGCAACCTTTGGCTCCTCTTCGGCTGACACCTTCGTCCCAAGGCGACGTCGGAGAGGTGTCGATGATTGCAGTCGTTGGAAGACCGACTGTCTTGGTGGAGCTGCCGCCTTGCAACAGCAGTTGATGGTGACCAGCGCACAAGTATGCCCCGTAAGAGACGCATCGTGCTTGTTGGTCGACTCTCCTGACCGGCGCTTGTGAGTGATCACGTTGCGCAGGTCGTTGGAGGAGAGTGGTGCCTTCACACCCCCTTCAGACGTATGGCAAGGCCAAACGCCGGGGTGGTCAGGTGAGTGCTGCGCCCCCTGATCTAATACCAAGCAGGCATCACGATCAGTAGTGGGGGAACCACAACATTTAAAGTGACTTGAACGGACCTCAAACGCACAACCAGAGGAGGCGCGGGAGTTCAAGACCACTGAGTTTGCCTCTCTCGACTTGGTTGTGCACGCAGTAGATGCGCCCAAACGAGATGAGGACTTTGAAGATCGACTCGTTGTTGGTACAAAAGCACTTGAGTCAACCTTGTACAGCTTGCCATCGGCAGCGCGCGTGATGACGAGCGCGTGCCTCTGGCCGGCTGCTGGCATAGCACGTTTGTGGCGCATGGCCCGTGCCGCCTTGGATTTCGTACCAGCCCGCTGGGGCGTATAGTACTCAGCATCCAAATTCTCCTCGCCATTACAGCGAGTGAGTCTGTCAAAGACAGAGGCTTTTTGTGACGCATCAGAGGTGATGCGCGGGGCATTGGCTGCGCCCCTGCTCCGTCGACGTATCTTCCTCGCCTGAGAGGGAGATAGCTGGGGAACGTGGTCGGCCGTACGCTTCCCCAAGAGATACGCTGCATCGGCGGGCGCACCTTGGTTGCTGAGAACGTCAGCAGGAAGGGAAGGCTGGATTGCTGCATCCCCTTCAGTGGTGGTGCCCGAGGCGTCGACCTTGCGCACCCAGGCCGTGCGGATCTTCTTCGACTTTGGTAGCCGCTTCGAAGGACTCGCACTTCCTTCAGAAATGAACTCCTCGTACGCCTGTTGATTGAGGCGCACGACCAGCATCTTGTGGGAGGAGCCCACCTTCACGTCGTCGGCCTGTGACACGACTTTCTCGGAAGAGGAGAAAGAAGTCCCCAGCAGAGTCGCCAGCTTGTTTGCCATTAAAATTGTTTGATTGAAAACTTTAATACAAACAGAACAGTGTTACAATGTAGGACTTAGATGTAGTCCTAGGAGTACACTTTTGTTTAAGCTGGGTCCTTAGTGCCAATGGAGCGAGTGGTAATGCGTTGACTTCGTTGACCGGCTGACGACGGTTATCGGTTCTCTGAAGGTGTGGATTGCTCTGGGTGCTGGAGCTTGCTGAGAGGAGGAAGACGTTGAGTGTCTGTATCTGCCTCTCTGATGATTCCTTGTATGTTCGTTGTGGATTCTGTGTGTGTGTGAAGGAGAAGATCCCTCTATTTATAGTTTTGCAGGCTGGCTGCTCATGCGCGCATGTAGGATGCGCCGGTGTGTGGGGACGCCACGTGGAAGTTGCTGATAGGGGCGCACAGATGATGCGCCCTGATTGGAAGGTTGAACTCTTCATACTGCTGTTGTGAGCCAGCACGTAGCAGAAGAGAAGATCTTTATGTTGCTGAAATCTTGGACGAGTTGAGTCAAAGGACACATGTCGTCGACTCATGGCTTGAAGATCTCGGATTTGGGGGGGTAGTGATCTGGTGAGCTGCGCCTTGGATCTGGGCGCAGGAGGGGGCTGCGGCTCATAACCTTTAGGAGTTACAAACCATTTAGGGCGCATGGCTTTTGAGGCGCATGCAGGTGACCTTCCTTCTGTCTTTCGGGATCAGAGATCAGTTTGGGGCGCATGGCTTTTGAGGCGCATGCAAAGCTTCAACTGGAGACTCTTCTTCTGTCTTTAGGGATCAGTGAAGGGTCTGAGGCGCATGGCTTTTGAGGCGCATGCTGGTTTGGACGCATGGCCGTAGAGGCGTATGGCGATTTGGACGCATAGCCGTAGAGGCGCATGCGGATGGCCACGTGGCAGTAGCCGTCGGAATAGAGTCATGATGATGCTGACGTTGCCGACGCTTCGTTCTCTGAAAAAGCTGTCAACTGTTCAGACTTTGGGAAGCGTACTGCCAACTCTCGTGTCAGTTCAGCATTTAATGTTTGTGACGTTCGATGGACAGCTGAGTGGGCACATTGGTTGGTGTTCCACTCGGCATGGAGATGTGAGGGGGGGCGTATCCTCTGTGAAGTGCCGGGTACTGTAGGGCGCGTCTGTGTGATGCGCCTGATGCTGGAGGGCGCGTCCGTGTGATGCACTGTTTGGCTGGCGCATCTGACATGTCCTTTAATGACGCGGCTGTCTCGCTCCTCGAGTGCTATAAATAGCCGTTTGGCTGAATTCGAGGCGTCCGGTTCATCCATTTAATGCAAATTCATTGCACAGAATTCGGAGAGTCATCCACTTGGCGCGTGGTTTTGATTTGCCCGGCCTATAAATAGTGGCATGGAGAGAAGGTTTGCTCCTCGTTCCCTCACGTACTTCCAACATGAACTTGGATATGTGGGTGCATTCTGTTGACGAAGTGCTCCCGAGGGTAAAGATGAGACGTCGTGTTGTCTTCGATGCACTTGAAGGTGACTGTTACATCCAAAAGACGGAGTCGAAGGCTTCTGAGGCAGGCGGAAGGTGCCTGTTGCATCCAAAGATAGGGATGTTCGGGCCTCGTCTCCGTTGTTCCGGAAGAGCCATAGATCGGAAAGGTGGTGCTAGGCTCTCTCTTCCTTCAAAGTGGGTGCCGCCCACTTTGATTGTGTTGAAAGCTCCTTGTGCCATGATTTCGATCACAGTCTTCCTTGGTCTTTGGAGGCTCTTTCGAAGCCTCCCCTGGCCACAGCTTTGCCGTGCTCTTCTCTTCCTTGGTTCCAGCCAGAGGGTTAAATGCTTTATGTAATCGAAACACTTATCAGGTGACCCTGGCTGGAAGAGCAGCACATAACTGGGCTCTGCTCGGCCAGGTGAGCCTGGTTGGAAGAGTTGCTTATAACTGAGCTGCTGAAGGGATGCACATAACTGAGCTGGATGCACATAACTGAGCTGCTGAAGAGATGGTAGGATGCGCCTGGCTGGAGGCGCATGACATCTGCTGTGCCTGGCTGACAGCGCATGGTGACTGCTGCGCCTATCGGAAGGCGCATGGTGGTTGCTGCGCCTATCTGGAAGGCGCATGGTGGCTGTTGGCTGTAGATCTAGGATCCTTCCTTTGTAGAAATTCTTCTTTGTACAACCTTTTCTAGACATGTAATAGACTTTTATATATATAAATAAAAAGTCCTTCTTCGAATGTCTATGGCTTATTTGATTAGCTGTCTGAGTTCTGGCACATATAATGCCTGGCGCATGGGCTTTCTGGTTGTGAAATTCCATGCTTCTACAATATATATATCTATATATATATAAAGAGCCGAGCGATCAGAGGGTAGAGTTCGAAACTCTAAACCCTAAATCCAGCAAACCACGGACCAGCCTCCGACCCCCTCCCATGGATGCAACCCCACGCGAGCGCTCGCCGCCGGCACCACCGCCGCGCGCGACCACGGACGCGTGGAAACGATGCGCGCGCGTGCGTAGGCCAGGAAGCAACAGCAGCAGTCGCTGTCCGGCGAAGGCAACTTCGCAAGACTTTCTCTCGACGCATGGCGAATCTTCTTTCGAACTACTTCTTCTGGTACGATCTCAACCTAACCGACTTCAACTTCCTCTAACTAGTTTTAGGTTACACGAACCAGATTGTCCGATAAATCGACGTGAAGTCGACGGAAAAATCTGTCCAAAATAGGACAGAAACCGTTCCAAATACCCAACTTGGCGGCGAATTTCCCGTCAAACCATCAACAGTTTTGAATTTGTGTTTGAAGAGACTTATAGATGACTTATAGGAGATTATAACCCATCTTGTAGAATTTGAAATCATCAAATAACCGATCCGAAAATAGATTTCGAAGTTAGAGAAAAACCTGTTTTGAAAACTTGAAAAACTCTCCACACGACGTGCTTCCCGCCATTCCAAGCGATGTGGTCGCGAACCGAAGGCATCGAAAGCTGCGTAATGGCTTCGTGGTCGTGTGGGCTTTGACGGAATTCAAATTGGTCGCGTGTGCGCGACGAATTTGATGCGTATCCGTCAAAATTTACCGTATCGTGCACTTTGCAAGTTTCTCAATTACTTCGTGCATGCTCGTCAGATCGAGACGAAACTTGTGCCAACAGGACCGTATCATTTTTCTGGTTCTGTATGCCAAGTTTGGTCCGATTCTGAGACCGTTGATAAAATCGTCGTTTTGCGGGCCCCACGGTCCCACTCAACGGGCGATTTTGTGCACGGCCCGCCGAAATCCAACTTTGGACATACGGTTGGGATCGTATCGGAAAACTGGATCCGTAGACATATAGTTTGACAACTTTAGAGACCGTTGACTCTGGCACGCTTTTCGGTGCAAAGCGGGTCCAACGGCGGACACCATTTTGGCCTGAAATTACCGTTTAGCCCCTGTGTCCAGAATTGGACTTAAGGACAGGCAATCCTAGCTAATTTGACTATTCTGAGATCGTTGATATTGTATATTTCAGCATCCGGAGACTGTTGTATGGGTTTAGACTATTGTGGCACACCGAGTAGTTCGGATTGTCGGTTTCACCAGCAAAGGACCACAGGCGAGTACAGTTTATTGTCTGTATTTCGATATTGATCTTTATTATATTTCATTGATTAGTCATTGGTTATGTGATTATTTTCTATTATAAATTGTTGAGTCAGGAATGAGAAGTACCAACGATGTGTGATCTGACCTTAGACCGTGTAGACCGTGTAGACCGTGTTGCATTTATTTCTTGTAGACAGTGTAGATAGTGATTTATTTATTTCTTGTAGACAGTGTAGACAGTGATTTATTTATTACAAAGTAGACAGTGTAGACCGTGATTATTACTGCATTTAAACTGTGTAGATCGTGGTTATTATTTTGTAGACAGTGTTTCTTTATTGTAATATTATCTGTAGACCGTGTAACTATAGACCGTGTAACTTTAGACCGTGTAGACCGTGTCGCATAATTATTCCGAGACTGATCACATATCAAAGGTACTTCTAACAGTTGGAGAAAGTATTTGGTGTCTATTTATTTACTATTAGTTTTCTGTGTTTCCTATTTATTTTCAAACTCATGATTGATGTCTAACCTTTGTCTTATAGTCATTTTCTTTATTTGAAATTGCATTCAGTGAATTGTGCTCGTTCCAATCCTGACTGAAAACCAACATTTTCAGGTTAGCAGCGGATTCACTTAGCTTGGGGAGTGACGGGAATATTGCAGACAAAAGCCTAGAGACTAGATAGATAGTTGAGTTGGAGTCATTCATTTATTTGTACAAGTTTATATTTTTCTACAAATGTAAAACTTGTGATCATTGTAAGTTAAATTAACTATGTGAATGAGCATTATTTGTGATTTTGATCTTCATGGCCGTGACAGCGTTCTACCGCCGACACTGCGGCGTAGGCTGGCTTGGACACGTCTCATATCCGTTAAAAAAAATGGGTGCGGGTCGTGACACTTCGTGAGGACGGAATTTGCTGATATCGATCCCTTCAAAGGGGTCGAATCTTACTACTCAGACTCCTGCCTGTATGAAAAATCGAAAAAGCATCTTGGTGAAGGAGATGTACAAGCTAGTACCGAGACAACCACAGGATCAGAAGAGCCTCTGACGATCCACCTCCAAGCTCGCAAACCGGGCAGGTCCGTACCTCTTACTGCCACTCTACGGAAGGACGCAATCAGCCTCTCGGCACAAGAAGAGCAAATGATAATCCGGCTGCCAAGGTCCGGCCAAGTGCCAAGACCCACAACGGGGCCAATGACAATCAGACTGCCGAGAGTCGGTCAGCCCCAAACGGAGACGCTCAATCCCTCCGACAAGCCATTGACGATACGCCTTCCCAAGAAGGGTCGTCATCCCGATGCAAGGTCTGATACTTCTAGTGAACCAGCCACTCCTCGCCCCATATCGAGTACCAAACTGGGGATCGCTAGTCTGCCAACAACTCCACGCTCTGCTCCATCAGCTGAACCTCTGACGATCAAGCTGCCCAGGTCGTCCTCTCAGTCTTCATTTACACAAGGGGTAGCCGAAGAGGAACCGGAGCTAGCCAAGTATGTGGCTGCCCACACTAATGTTCCTTCCGCAGATGATGTAATCCCCTAGAAAAGATACCTTACTTCATCAATAAAGGGCTATCTTTGAACTACCTCGAGCTTAATAAGCTTTGTACAATGTACGCTATGGAACACGGTATAGGCACTCACCTACACACACAGGTGACAAATGTCTACACCATAATCCAGCTTACTCCAGCGGAAGACGCTTACCGCATAATCGAGGGAGGGGACCATCCAATCATCTTTGGCCGGAAGGACGATCCACATCCCTTCACCATAGAAGAAGTTGACCTCGGATCAGATGCTGGAAGACTGTCTCTGTATCTTTATAGCCTCAAATCTAAATATCTCATGCAAAAATAGGGGTATGATCTGGAAACGACGTCGGTTGAACTACGGTACTGGACGACGATTACCTTTGAAGCCCCCGGTCCCGGCTAGCAAACCACGGGACTACTATAGCAAGACTCGATGTGGATTAGGGTATGTAACACCCACGACGACCCCTGAAAGTTCAGATGAAGAGTGTGACTGGCATTCACATTCGACCGGGTCACCAACTTCTGATTCTGATACCAGCATCGGAGATGTATTCAGACAAGTCTTGTCAGTCAACATGGCATTCGCCGACGCTTATGTAGAAGACGAAGACATCCCCGAAACCCTCGAGCTAGAGCCGTGGGCCCAACAATTGGATGCGCAATCAGAAAAGCGGTTCGAACTGAGGGAACCTCCTACTGAAGATGAGGTTATCCAGGTCGACCTCGACAGCGAATCTTCCCCAAAACCAATCTTCGTCAGTAAAAGTTTAACAGACAAAGAGCGAGAATCACTGCTGGAACTTGTCAAAGAATACATTGATGTGTTCGCATGGAGCTATGAAGACATGCCGGGGTTAAATCCCGATATTGCTCTTCACAAACTCAATATTCGGTCGGACGCAAAGCCAGTCAAGCAACAACAGCGACGCTTCCGCCCAGGCATCATGGATGCGATCGAAACCGAAGTCAACAAACTGATAGCCAGCGGCTTCATTCGTGAGGAACAACATCTGGATTGGGTCACCAATATAGTACCCGTCCTCAAGAAGAATGGGAAGATTCGAATCTGCATCGACTTCCGCAATCTGAACGAGGTATGCCCCAAAGATGAATTCTCCCTCCCTATCACGGACATCATGATTGACAATACCTGCGGCTTTGAACGTATGTCATTCATGGATGGCTTCTCGAGGTACAACCAAATCAAGATGTCTCCTGACGACGAAAAGCACACATCATTCCGAACACCGATTGGCACGTATTGCTACACAGTCATGCCCTTCGGTTTAAAGAATACTGGTGCCACATATCAAAGAGCCATGAGTATCATCTTCAGGGACCACTTACGCAAGACGGTGGAGTGCTATGTTGATGACATCGCCGTCAAGAGTCGCTGTAAGGGAGACCATCTGCAGGATCTGAGGACGGTATTCGACCTAATGCGAGCACACAATTTGAAAATGAACCCTACGAAGTCCTTCCTGGGCGTATCCAGCGGGAAGTTCTTGGGTTTCATCATCACCGCCCAGGGTATCCATGTAGACCCTGAGAAGACAAAGGCAATTATGGAGATGGGTCCCCCGAGAAATCTCCGCAAACTCAGAGGCCTCCAAGGGAGGCTAGCGTACATCAGGAGGTTCATTTCTAACCTCTCCGGGCGATGTCGGCCATTCACCCACCTCATGAAGAAAGGTGTCTCGTTCGTATGGGACGAAGAATATCAGCAGGCCTTCGACAGCATCAAAGAATATTTGTCGAACCCTCCAGTTCTGGTGGCCCCGGTTGCTGGGAAACCATTCCTGCTCTACGTACGAGCAATAGAACATTCCTTCGGGGCTCTGTTGGCACAAAACAACGATGCAGGCCATGAACAAGCCATGTATTACCTCAGTCGAATGATGATTGGGCCAGAGCACCGATACACTGCTGTGGAGAAGGAATGCCTTGCCCTAGTATTCGCCATTCAGAAGACGCGACACTATGTCACCGGACAAACGATACATGTGATCTCACGAGTCAACCCTCTCAGGGTCCTCATGACTAAACCAGGGGCACTCAGCTCTCGCCTCGCTACATGGGCAATATTGCTATCCCCCTACCACATGATCTTCATCCCACAAAAGGCGGTCAAAGGTCAAGCCCTGGCAGACTTTTTGGCAGCCCACCCGGGCTCGGAGTCGTCCAGGATATATGAAGAGATCCCAGATGAGGTCGCCGACTCGCATGCAACCTCTCACGATGATATATGGCAAATGTTCTTCGACGGCGCTTCGAGAACTGGACCTAAGGGCAACATCGTCGTCGGAGTCGGGGTGGTGCTGGTTTCTCCTATCAGATTGGTGATCAACCGTACTTACTCTCTCACAGAACCCTGCTCTAACAATGTGGCCGAGTACAATGCTCTGGTCATTGGCCTCCAACTTGTAAGAGAGCTGGGGGTAGAATATCTTGAAGCGTACGGCGATTCTCAGTTAATCGTCAATCAAATCCGGGGCTCATACGAAGTTCGCCACGAAGACATGATCCCCTATCACCAAATAGCAATCAACATCATCTCGTCGTTCGAGGGGTTCTTCATCAAACACGTCCCCAGACTCCGAAACATCGAAGCCGATGCCTTAGCGGGCCTGGCCGCTTCCCTAGCAGTGCCAAATCATACTCATCAATCGGTAGACGTAGTAGGCCACGAACTGGTCTGCCCCAAGAACAACGTTCAATTCATGGCGAGTTATTCCACTCAGACGATTAATGATGTCCCAGATTGGAGACAACCATTCATTGACTTCGTCGTCTACGACATCCTTCCCGAGAACCCGAAGGAAGCCACCTCCATCAGACGGTATTCTCTCAGATTCTTCTACGATACAGAGACGAAAATGATGTATCGCCGATCCTATGATGGAGTATTGCTTCGGTGTCTGTCGAACGCAGAAGCCAAAGAAGCCGTACGAGAAGCTCATGACGGTGTCTGTGGGGCCCACCAACCTGGTCCTAAATTGCAAGACCGTCTTCGCCGAATGGGCTACTACTGGCCCACGATGGTAGCAGATGCGATAGATGTCACGCCCCAGAACCAGAATACTGGAGAGCGGGGGCAGACATAGCCAGCTACGTATAACGGAATGGGATCCACACCGCTATACGGTCACGGCTGTCTAGATATGTGAGGGTTTTACTACAATCCATCAGTCTCTTAAGGTCATAAAATAGCCTATTGTCTCAATCTCAACCAACTAATAATAATCACAAGATATCAGATCTCCAAATATACAATTGTAAGGCGTCCCAAACATTATATATCCAGATGATCATGAAGCTAGTCGTTACAAAATGTGAGGACTAGCAAGAGTTCAGTCATACATGATCAACCCCCGGGGCTTGTCAATCATGTTACAGCCCGTAGACAGACAGTAAGTAAGTATAATCGAGCTAACACTTGCTCGTCGGCTAAACGCCTCAAAAGAATAATTTACAATATTACAGTGGGAGAACAAAAGAAACCCACTCGATGCCCTGGTTACGCCTGGTGACCACCATCGGGCTGGAAAGCAGGAAGATCCTTTGGTGCTGCTCCGGTATCTGGCCATACAAAACCAGCTGGGTCAGACCCCAGAAAGAGCAAGTGCCACAAAGGAGGCTTCACTTAAGAACTAAAGCCAGCAAATTAGCACAATAATATAATTACATAATAAGATACAGTAATTTAAGAAAAAGCATGGTAGGTAATTATAAAAGACAATCTTGCATAGAATCACTAAAAGGCAGGACATATGGAAAAGCATGCCAGGATGATATACGATGAGATAACCATGGGACTATTCAGATAGCTAGGTTACAACCCGTAAACCAAACAAGGACCAGGATTGTAACCCTTCGTCTGAACGGAACTTGGTTTCTCTCACCATTTATCGGCAAGATAAATATAAGAAATCAGGTCAAGTAACAATCTGGAGTGACAATCATTATAGTGACAATTTGGAGTGACAATCATTATAGTAACAATCTGGAGTGACAATCATTCAATCATTCTGGTACAATCTTGCAATCAATCAATTCTAGACATTACCATACTGGACTAGACTCCATCCAATCAATCACGGCCAATCATTGCCTACGGCTTTCTACATTAACTAACTAGGGTTATCACAATCCTAGTTACTAGCAAGATGCAATAAAATGCTCCAAGTAGTCACAGGCCCTGCAGCTATCCAGGTTATCCAGGCAATCATTATAGTGACAATTTAGAGAGTACAATGCATTAGAGTGACAATAGAGTACAATCATTTAAGTGACAATGGCGGGTGCCCCATATAACAGTGGGCTGGAAATGTGCCCTACTCGTCGGCAGGCTACAAGTCCAAACATTTGCGGCCGGGATAACGGGATCGCCTGTAACTGGGGAACATCTCTTCATGTCTAGTAAATTATACTAATTATTAACCTTAGTCCATTTCAGTAGGTACTCCTGACCGTGGTACTCAGGAGTCCCCTCCTAGACATGATGCAAGACAGGACTGGATTATTTGTACAAGCACAATCGCCTACGGTGTTAGGATTAATTAAACAGATCATGTCATGTCAGGTAGCCGTCGCAACAGCTATTCAAGATATATCAGGTCAGGTTATCATGCCAAGTGTACTTTGTCAGGAGTGCGCCACGGCGGGCCGATATCATGTCATGCTCAATTATCAATTCCAAACATATCAAGTAAATTCATGATTATCAAGTTCAGGACAAAAAGGCGTAAGGATATAAAATGGACGTTAAATATCTAATAAAATATCAATATACAGGGCCATAGAAGATCAAGGGTAATCAGGCTACGCTCAAGCCAGGCTACGCTCAGGCTAGCGTACGCCCAGGTCTGCGTACCAAAGGATCCATACACTTCCAATGGGAAGCGTACGCAAGGGTCAGCGTACACAAGGGCACACTCAAGCTACAGGTCAGCGTACGCTCAAGCTAGCGTACGAAAGGGCCAGCGTACGCCTTCCTCGCTTAAGCTAGCGTACCAAGGCACGCGTACGCTCAAGCTAGCGTACGCTGAAGACACGCTGCCAACAGGCACCGTATCAAGGTGTCACGACCCGGTCCCAATTTCTTGGGTCGAATCAGATCATGCCCAGCCTGTACCGTTGTTGAGACGGCGGCAGTAAGCTGTATCACTCATGCAGGTAAATAAAATAACACAGTCTAATTGCCACAACTTTAATAATTCGAATAGTTTAAAACTTTTTACAATAAAATGAAAAATACATCTGAAGTATATTGCTTTCCACAAACATCATGAATTATAAAGAAGAAAAAAAATCTAGGCAACCAGCTCATCAGTCTCGAGATCATCGTCCTCTAGTTGGGACCTCGAAAAATATCGCAGAACAAAGCCTCATCAGTGATACCTAAAATGTTGGTTCTCCAGTCAGGAGGGAGCAAAGTACAATTCATGCTAATCTTGACAATTAATTTAACAATAAAATTATGCACTTTTAAACAGTTTGAAGATGAACAGTTTTGAAACAATATAGTACAGTGATGTAAATAGGCAACGTATATGACCGGCTTGGGTTACAGTAGTATCTAGCGATACGGTATGGCTTGTCCCCGTGTGAAGAGGGGAAAGCTAATACAGTCAGTTACAGTAATTTAGATGTGGTCATAAACATTACTCTACTCCCCCAGTCCCCAACAGTACAGTCAATACTCCCGAAGGAGTTCGTGTTTGAATAGTGGTTTAAAATTGCAGTGAAGTGATTATTAAATAATTGTAATCAATATAAATGTACTTGCCTTTGTTTTAGAATGACTGGATAGACGAGTCGGTACCGAGGAGGAACGTCAGGTGTAACTTCGAGTTCCTACAGTTGAGAACTCGACTTAGAACCTTGAATAACCAGACTAAGTGTGCTAGTTGCAATCTCTAGTAGTAAATCCTAGTCAGGTTTTAAGTTGTATTAATTTACAGCTAACGATTACGTCGCAACTACGTGCGTTGATTAAACTGATTAATTTGGTTATTTGAAAATAATAACAAGGACCAATTAACTTTGGAAAACTTTGTGTTTTTGTAATATATTTATAAAATTATAGTTTCTTATAGTGATAAATCATGAACTAGTTATTTACTAATATTTTATCCATTTAGTTAATTCTTGATTAATTATAAAATTATGCTCTAACTTACGATTTATACGTCTAATCAAAATACCACCCAAGATCAACATCCACCCAGAAAAATAAAGTAAAACCTACGCTAAACAATACATGGGCACAGCTAATCATCCTAGAGTTATGGGCTTATGCCCGGTACAATTCTTTTTACATAAAAAAATAAGAGGAAACGATTAAGTTACTAAATAAAATGCAGTAATTAAATAACTATAATAAATAGCTTAACTATTAAATAAAAATAATTTAAAATATAAGTTGGAGTCTCAGACTCGGTCCAACATCAAATCTAGCTAATACCTCAACGCCCGGTCGGACCGGTGCGTTTGCATTTCGCCAGGGCCCACAGACCGGTACGGTCGTCGCCCAAAAAATCAGTTTTAAATTCATTATTCCGAAAACCAATTTTGAAATCAAATTAAATAAAGTTTTGTAAAAATTTGGGCAGCATTTCCTCTATTTCGGGACAACCCAAAACTGGAAAATGCGCCACAAAACCTGCAATTGTTCCAACCAAAATAATAATCCCGAAAATATAACCACGGAAAACCAACCACAGAAATAATTTCCAACCACAGAACCTTCCCGAAATACCCGGGATTTTCGCAATCAAACAACAACATAAAAATCTCAGCAACCACATCACAAAAATCTCGCAAACCAACCACACCAAAAGCTAACGTAGCTAACCGAATCTTCTACGTAGCTAACCAGATTTCCCAAAGGGAAACCGGGGACCGATTATCATCATAGACTCTACGGGAGGGACGAACTACTGTGATTAACAGGAAAATTTACCGAGAGGCTCGATGACGGAGTCCGAAGGGTGGCCTCGGACTCGGGACGCACCGTCATGGACTCGAGAGTCTCCGGACAGCGTTACGATGCGCTGCGAACGTACGGGGAAGCTCAGACAGGAGGATCAACGCACGGGCAACATGCGGACAGCGGATCAGGGAGCCGTTGAGCCGCGGGAAACGGGGACAGCCAATGGGCACCGCAGAGGGCACCGCAGAACTTGACGACGCTGGAGGCTCGGGGTCGGCCGGGGACGGATCTGAACAGCGGGGAAGCGAGGGTGCCGGAGCTCGGGACAGCGCGGGAAGATCCGCGCGCTGGAGGCGGCGCTCGGCCGGAGTAGGTCGGGCCGCGGGGACAGAAGGGGCGCGGTCGGCTCGCCGGAGAAGGGGACTCGCGCGCTGGTGGCACGGGAGAGGAGCCGCGGGCGGCGGGGAAGCCGGAGAAGGTCAGCGCGGACAGGGACCGCGCTCTGGGCGGTCGAGGTCGCACGGTGGGGAGGCGTCGGCCTCGGGGAGAACGCACGCGCGCCGGAGGGAAGCTCGGCCGCGGGTGAGGATTTAGGGGGTTAGGGTTAGGGCTTGGGTAGTTTCTCCAGAGAGGAGAGCTCGATGAGAGAGAGAGAGATTTGAGCTAAGGGGGTTCTGTGAGGAAAATAATGAGGAAGAGGTTTTTTGTTTACTCCAGAGGGAAGTTTCCTTCTGTTGACGAGAAGAGAGAGAGGTGACATGATGAATACATGGGAGTAAGGGAAGTTATAATGGGAAGAGTAGTGGGGGTGTTACATTGGGGAGACAAGTGGTCAGGAGAGAAAGGGGGAAAACGAATGGGTAGCAGTTTACCAAGTAGTGGAAAAGTTGCTGGTCCTTCGGGACCAGCCTAAATAATTTTTTTTTTTTATTAATAGGTAAACCGGGTCAAGGATCAGGATTGAGAAAATAGAATAAGGAATGGGCTCGGGCCTGGGTCTGGGCTCGAAATCCAAAAATCCAAGTTGTTATAATTTTTAAAAATTCTTTTTCACCCAAAAATAATTAATAATAATATTTAATAATAATAATTTTGAAAACGTTAATTAATAACACAAAATTCTATTAAATAAATAAATACGAAAATGATGGGTTTCACACAAGGCTAGCGTACGCTCACTAGAAGGCAGCGTACGAAGGCTAGCGTACGCTCACTAGAAGGCAGCGTACGAAGGCTAGCGTACGCTCACTAAAGAGCAGCGTACGAAGGCTAGCGTACGCTTGCTAAAGAGCAGCGTACAACTCAGCGGCGTAAGCTAAAAAGCTAGCTCACTATTCACTGTCTTCTCCAAATGGCAAGAACAGCAAGAACTCTAAGGTTAAATCTAAGCTTCAATTGTCCAGATCTTGGTCAAAATAAGGCCGAATCCAACTTTCCAAAGGTCAAAATTGGGTAGAATGAAATTCTCTACAGCATGGAACCATAAAAACTTGAAAACAAGGAAGCTGGATAGATCAAAACCACCAAAAATTCGAAAATAGCAAAACTCTAGATCTACAAGAATCAAAGTCTCAAAATAGAAAATGACAAGTTCTAATATGGTTTAGAATCATGAGAAGAAGCTAATGGAACCATAAAAATGAGTTCTCTTGTGGAAGCAAGTTGCACTTGCCTATGGTTGGGGAGTTGTGGAGAGAAAGGAAGAAGAAGAAGAAGAAATAAATGAGAGTTATGGAGGAGAGAGAAGGTTGGTGGAGAAATAAATATCATGGGTGGTGGTAGGTAGGGGGTTCACCTTGGTCCATGATGGACCAAGCAACCAGCCGGCCAAACCAAGTCAACCCAAACCGAGAGTAAACCAAGCCCAAATAAACCAATGAACCATTAAAACTAATTAAACTATTAATGACAATAAAACCAAGCCAATGCAATGGCAGAGGATATGGCTCTGGGGTAGGTAGCTCCCTGGAAGAAGGCCATAGCCACTTCATGGATGCCCTTCTTAATTCTAGCCCAACACTCTCTAAAAAAGACCCCCGAGAACCCGTCTGGACCCGGCACACTGTGAGCGTCCAGGGCCCAGACCGCGTCTTTCACTTCTTGCTCGGATGGAGGTAGATCCAGCTGGATGTTATCGATGTCGCTGATGAGGTATGGAATTTCAGTCAGAAAGTTATTGTCTCAGTGAACCCACTATTTGGAGAACAGCTTGGAGTAAAATTTGGCGGCCGCCTCTTGTATATCCCGTTGGTTGCTGATGGTGTTGCCAGATTCATCTTTTATTTGATGAAAGGTGAGTTTCTGTTTGCGGCCGTTGACGTATGCATGGAAGTAGGCTGAGTTTTTGTCCCCCTCACTGTCCCATTTGAGCCTTGCTTTCTGCTTCCAGAAGTCGATTTCTTCTTTTAGCCAGAATTTGAGAATAGCCTTAGTAAGATTAAGGGCGGTCCTGGCCTGTGGTGACTTGTCAGTGATGTATAAGGCCTCGGCTCGGGTAACATCATCTTTCGCGACGCGGACCGCCTGAAAAATGTCTCCGTACGCCTGCTTACTCCAAGCCGCCGAAGCTTTCCTAGTTGCCTTAAGCTTTTTGGCCACCCGAACGAGCACGTCGGAAGAGTCCGCTAGGTTCCAAGCTTCCTCAACCACGTGTTTAAATTATGGGTGTTTGCTCCAGAAGTCGAGGAACTGGAAGTTCTTCTTGATTTGATCGAAAGTGCTCCTAATCTCAACCAGTAGGGGCGTGTGGTCGGATTCGATGGCATTCAGATGAGACAGTCTGAAAGTGCTTCCCATGCCTTGCCAAAGGTTGTTTGTGAGAGCTCTATCTAGGCGGGAGCATTGCCGGCGATCATCTTCCTGTATGTTGCACCAGGTGAATTCGTTGCCAGTGAATTGGAGCGGAGCAAGGTTGGCGTTGAAAATAAAGTTGTTAAAATCTTGCATAACCGTGTGGGGAGGTAGACGGCTATTTCTTCTCTCTGCAGGTGATGGCGTTAAAGTCTCCAATGCACAGCCAAAGGTAGTTGATGTGGTTGAGGTAGAAATCGAGGAGATCGTTCCAGAGATGTTTGCGTTCTGCAATATCACAGCTGCCGTGAACCGCAGATAGAGTGGCACGTTTGGTCAGAGAGGGATGCTCAATCCAGCACGAGAGGGCTTGCCTCGAATCATGGAGGACGTCATTCTTGACATCCTTCGAGCAGAGGATCCAAATGTCGTGGTTGCCAGCCACAGCGGAAGTGAATCTGAGCTGCATCTGAATAGACTTTATTTTCTTTGGGGGGATCCTTGGTTCGATGACAATCAAGATGTCAATTTTATGAAGTTTTTTGAGACTGGATAGTTGTCACTTGGTTGGTTTGTTGGCTAGGCTACAGACATTCCAGGATAGGATGTTAAGCATTAAAGGAATTGGTAGATGAATTTTTTGTTTGCTTGGTTGCGGATCTGGTTCGCATGGTCGACATTTTCGAGGCTTCTGTTTTATCGTTATTCCTGTTACTGATGGAAGCCCTCGCCATCGTTTGGATGGCTAAGGTTGACTCTGCGTCAGTGCTTGGGGGGATGTCCGCGGTCGAGTCGAGCCTTTCTCCCGCTGAGTCTAGGCTGGCCTCTTCGGAGGTATGATGAGGGTGTCTTCTAGATCTGCTGCACCTCAAACTGGTACTTCGGCTGATAGGAGTGGGAATCCTGTAGCCAAGACTTGTTGACCTTTGATGACCTGATCCGGCCCTAGGATTGCTAGGGCTTCAGCAACGGTGATCTCCTCTGTCGGATTATGATCAGAGAAGATATCGGATGGGGCTGCTACTGCAACAGGTGCCGTAGCGTCAACCAAGGGGATTTCCATGGATTGAGCCAGCTCTGAGTTCTATCGAAAGGGTTCTAGAGTGTCTTGAGAGACCGCGAGGGTGAGATCGTTGGCATCCGGTTCCAGATCTATGAACTGGTTGGAGAGAGGGAGGGAGTGGAAGGTGTGGGCTGCTTGATGTTTGGCTATCTTGGCAGGCGAGTCTTCACCATCACTGAATCTGACGTGGGAGTTCTGATGCAGTAGCAGGTGCTTCGGCTGTTCTTCCCTGATCGGTTGTTGATTCTTGTAGGCTTTTGCCACTGTGTCTTTTTGGGCCTTATTCCTCTTTAAGTCGGGGTGAAGGCGGAAACAGTGTTCTCCTAGATGACCCCGCAGATGGCAGTATTTGTAGAAAATGATATGATTGTCGTAGACTATGCGCTGCGTGTGCGTCTGATTGTATAGCTCGATAAGAATTTGGTTGGGAGGTTCGATTGATAGATCAAGTTCCACACAGATTTTGCCATAGTGGGCTTTAGTGAGGTTGCTAGTCTCTGCTGCCGTAGCCACATACGTCCCGAATGAGTTGGCGATCCATTTAAGGGCCGCGGGAACAAAGTAGATGAGGGAAAGGTTGGAGAGGGTTATCCAGGCTGCAACCGTTGCCCAATCAACCTTGGTGTTAAAGTCCGGAGACCACCGAATAATCTTCATAATATGGGAGTCAACCCTGCCAGTCCCTTTTGACCACACGGTCCCGTGGTCGGTCTCGGAGGATAGGTGCACCAGTAAGTGTCTGGGGTCCATGGGCGTGACCCGGTAGCCTGCGGTCAGCCGCAAGCTGGCTATAACCTCCTTAACCCTATCGAGCTTCGGGCAACCGTTGGAGAATTTGAGGACAAAAGTGTGGTGGAATGAGAAAGAGAGGGAGGAGAGCTCCTGGGCTGAGAATGGAACCGTCGGGATCTGGGACTCCGTACTATACACAATCTCGGGTAAGGGCACGTCGGATAGGGAGGGGCCCTGCGAGGAAACACGGTCCGACCGGAGCTTGTCGGCGAAGGACGGCGCTGGGACACCAGCTGAGGGGGGCTGGACCCCGCAAGGGGGCGCCTGGGGGCAGGATGACGGTGAGGCAACCGGGAGGCTGGGAGCTGAACCCGGGGGGGCACTAACCAACAGACGAGGTGATGGAGCAGAATCGGGTGAAGAAAGGGCTGGCTCCAGGAGGAAAGGCACCGACGGGGAGGGGGGACGGAGCCCTCATGAGCGAACCAAGAGCAAGGAGGTCGTCCGGGATCACGCCAGCGAAAGGTGGCGAGGGGTCAACGCGCGAAGACGAAGGATAGGAGGGTGCTGCGAACTGGTGGTCCTGGAGGGGAGGCCTAGAGCCTGATGCAGGAGAGCAAGCGCCCGTGCCAACGGAGACAGGGAAGCGAAAACAAGGGGTCCATGGAGAGCGGCCCGACAGCCCAAGGCTTGGGGTCATGCGCCTACGCCCGGGTGCCATACGCCCAAAGCCGGATCTAGAGACAATACGCTGCCTGCAAACGAGAGCTGGAGCCATACGCTGAAAGGTGGGTGTAAGAGATGGTATCGGCAGGTGGGAGGGACCATGCACCCAAAGGGGAGGATCGAGCCGAATGGGGCCATGCGCCAGTGGGGCAAGAGCTGGTATCGGCAGTTGGGAGGGACCATACGCCCAAAGGGGGTGACCCAGCTGAATGGGGCCATGCGCCCAAGAAGGGTGGGTGCCATGCGCCTATAACTGGGGGTTGGAGGGCCATGCGCCCAAATGGGCGATGGGCCATGCGCCCCCATCTGAGCCTCCCTTATGGAGCACAGAGCTCAAGACGAGGTCGATCGGCGGGATTTTAAAATTTGAAATCCACGGGCGGGAAACCTGAGGATCCGGAAGCAGCTCTGGCTCGGGGGCTGGGGAGCCCGTGGCGGCCACTACCACAGGGGTGGGGGGAGGACCACTGAAGGGGGGAGGAGGCCAGGCTCCACTCCAAGCCGCTGAGATCGGGGCCGCCAGAAGAGAGGGAAGGAGGGTGGAGAAGAAAGAAAAAGGTAAAAGTGGGGAAGGCGGGGGAAGAAGGAGTGATGGGGCGAGGGTCTGGCCAGCTAAGGAGGAGAGGACGGAGGGGGGGCGGGGATGTGCGGTGAACGACTGCGCCGGAGGGTCGACGGTGGGGGCGGAGGCGGAGGACGGCCCGAAGCGCGACGGAGGGGGCGGGGATGCCGGAAGAAGGCGGGAGGAGAGGGCGAGAAGGTCGGGAGGGTGGTCCATGGTGGCGGAAAGAAGGGGGAAGGAGGAGTAGCTCCTGCCGCTAGCTAGCGGCGGAAGGAAGCGGCCACCGCATCGAGTGCTCGGGAAGGGGGGGGGCAGCTCCGCAAGCATTCTGTTCTCTCTTATGTATATATATATATATATATATATATATATATATATATATATATATATATATATATATATATATATATATATATATGAGGAAGGATCAATATCCCCACACTTTTTGCATCCCCAAGCATTCTTCTATTTACACCGTTGGATGGTGCTTTAACTCATCTAATCTTAACCATTGGTAAATCAATGGTTAAGATTAGATAACTTAAAGTACCATCCAACGGATGTAAACATGGGGATGAAAAAAGTGTGGGGATCTTGATCCTTACACACACACACACACACACACACACACACACACACACACACACACACACACACACATATATATATATATATATAGCAAATGACCTCTAGCCTAGTGGTTAAGAGAGATGCATGCAGCCCGAGTGGTCAAGAGTTCGAATCCCAGTGGACGCGATTCCAGAAATTATTTACCTGGTTCCAAATATATATATATATATATATATATATATATATATATATATATATATATATATATATATATATATATATATATATATATTAAAAAACCAAAACCGGTGGACGACTCCACCCGACCGTGGCCCGGAGGCCGTGGCCGCCGCCACCCAGCCACCTCCGTGGGAGGGAGGGCTCGAACCCGGCCCTCACCCTCGGTGCACGGTGGTGTTACCAGTACACCACGACTCGATGTGCATATATATATATATATATATACTTCTTAGACTCGTAGACCGAAGTTTAATCTACATATGTTAAATTAGTTCTATAGTTTTTTTCTATTAGCAATTTCATTTTGGTTCACAATCGTTTAGTTGACAGTGACTCGTGTTTTTCAACGTTGATTGTCACATCTTAAGGATCTTGTAGATTTTTTATATTTCTTCAAAATATGCATTTTTGTGGTTGAGTTTGGTTTGAGGTTCCTATATTTGATCATTCAGACTTGCTTTCCTGTGATATCAGATTTAGGATTCATGCCCTTCCCTCATGTATGATAGAGTTCCTGTGATATCAGATTTAAGTGAGGCATAATAACAATGTCGAACATTTAATGATAGCCCATTATAAGAAGTAAAATTTGCTTTGTGTAACCAAGTCTGCATCAGATTTACTATTAATGTTGTAGAGTCCCAGTGAATTGGAACTATGCAGGCAAAGTCTTCATCAGATTTTTCTATTCGTATATTTCGTATATTTTTCTATATTGGCAGTGTTGAGATAACTTGCTGATGGTCTTATGACTTTGTTGTATTCCTCATCAAATATGATGTGTGAAGAGGCACATTTTCATGATATGGGATTGGAAATAACTTTGAGCCAACAAGTTGACAATACTCTAGTGAACTATGATCAATTAATCAATAACTACAAAAAAAGTGATTTTTTGGGACATCCTAAAATCCGTGTTAAAAAGTGTTTAAACCGTCCTAAATTATTATTTGGGAAAAAATTTAGGACGGATTGAAACAGTGCTATTAGGGTGGGGTGGCAAAAAGTTTTAGGACGGAAAAATCGTCCTAATTAGATTTTAGGGTCGAAAAAACTAATTGTCCCAAAAGTGTATGAACTATCATATTTTTATGACGAATCATTAAATCATCCCAAATTATAACTATTTGTGAGGAATAAAAACCGTCCTAAAATTTATGAACACAGTCACAAAAGGATGTTTATTTTTGGGACAATTACATATTTGTCCCAAAAAGTAATAACAATTGTGCTAATTATTATGAAACTATTATTTCCATGTTCCACCTATAAAACATACAATTAAAAGAAATAAATAAATAACAAAATCTATTTATAACTATACAAGTTCAATTACATATTGTAGTATTGCATTAAAAAAAATTAGTATTTATAAAGCATCATTAAACGTACATCTAATCGTTCACAAAATAAATCCAAAGTACTTTACATCATTGAGCGTCTACAAAATGAACTAAAAACTCTTTGCTTCGTTAAACATATACCAAAAAAATTTACATCGTTACTCATATCTACCTTCATTTACAAAATGAATCCAAAACGCTTTACATCATTTAGCGTCATCTTCCATTATTCTCAAAATGAACCCAAAATACTTTTGAAGCCAGACATAAAAACTTGTCGAGGTTGCAAATCTCAGTTTTGCAAGTCACATAACTTAGTCTCCTAAAACACAAATTGATATACAAGTGTTATCGAAACAAAGTTTCTATGGGGAAACTCTCTTAGGACAAAGAATTAAAAAGTTAAAAGAATGAATCCATTCATATATTACCTTAACAAGAAAAGAACCTAACTGACAAAATACAATGCACATATCATGACATCATTATAGGATGCTAAAGTCCCATGAATTTGCATTAACTGTGATATAATAAGTCAGATTATTCATAACATATAAGTAGGTGAACCTTAAGTATCAAATAGACAAACACCCATTTTTTAAACTCAGCAGATTTTTCTTTGTCCTAACGTACTTATTTAGTTGTCAGTCTCAAGTAAGAACTCTAGTTCTGAGATCCTTCCAGACCGAGTGAAACAAAATTATGCAACACCCTACTTTTTTTCACCCCTAAAATTTCTTTCTTTGATAACATTATTGCCCATTGGTATCAATTATTAACTTTCTCCATGGTTAAGTTCTAACCTTGTTGGACTTGAAAGATAAAATTTTGATTTAATTCTTCATCTTTTTGCATGGACTAGCTGCACATACTACATATTCCTTTCAAACATGATCATACACTTATGTACTTAACTCATTTCTATACACATTTAGATCATATATGCATCTAGTTGATTATAAAATCTACAGGTTACTCAAGAAAATGATCACATTTAAAGAAACTCATTTGTATGCACATTTAGATCATAATGTGTCTAGGTTATAATTATGCAAGCAACAAAAGTTACTCAAGAAAATTATTACAGCTTAAGAAACTTTGGTAAATTATGTTCTAGTTGCTTCGCTTCTATTTTCTTGGAGGGAAATACTCCAGAACAGGCAAGAGTCTTCGAGTAATTGTTTTCATCTAACTGGATAGATTGGGGTCAGATGTTATGACATTGTGATGGGGTCGCCATGTAGCAAATTAAAGCTATTGAACTTTCTTTCAAGCAACTCGGGCATTCATGTCCTCCCTAGTAATTCACTTCAGGAAAGAGCTCTTCAAGAAAATTCCTTTTATGCTAAAAAAACTGACCAAAATTGTGTTTCCTTAAACCACAGTATGTGCGATATTCTCTAGATAGGCTTATCTATATGAATGCTCATTCGACTTGATATATTTGCAGGAAAGACAACAAGCCAAAGAAGAAAAAATTCTTCCAGTGAAGCGTCAATCAGCAGAGTTTAGAGAACTTCACCGGGATCAAGATTTCATGAGCGAAGAAAGCAACAAGCCCAGATTGTCAGTCCACTAGTTCCTCTATCAAGATATCCACCTAAGAACATCACAACTCTAATAGAGCAGACGCAGAAGGGTCAATATGATAAATTGGGTCTAGGTTCGCAAAAAATCAGCTGATTATCAAATAGGCATAAAATAGGAAAAAGAACAAAGTTTGAAACATAGTAAAAGAAGAAAAATATTTAAGTTTCATGCTAAATTAAACACCAATTGACAAAAAATATTCAAGGTGTATTACAAGGTTCAATTAGAGTTGAACTAGATAAAAGCATATGCCTACCTCCAGGTGAAATTTTATGTAGGGTAAAATAATTATATAAACACAAACTCTTTCAAAACTGTCCATATATGTGAGACTCGTCTCACAGTATCGGTATTTATATACGGATACGTATTTTGTAGTGTACTTCGTATTTTCTTGATTTTCGTAATGTCTTAAATTTTTTCCTAAACTTATAGATTTTTTTCTTGGCCGGCATACCGCCAGTATACCGGAGTATACCGACGGCATATCATCCAGACAGATTTTCTACATTTTAGATATTTTCGATTTCAGATATTTTCATGAATAGTGTTTCGGATATTTTTGTGAATAGTATTTAGATATTTTCGTAAATAGTGCTTAGATATTTTCGTGAATAGTGTAGAAGCACTCTATTATCCAATGGACAATTGGTTTTGTTTGAATGGCCATGATTGACCTAGATTTTTACATGGATCATGATCCAACGGCTAAGATTAATTCCCCCTTCTATATATACCATTTTACTTCCTCTCTCCTCTCTCTTTTCATTCTCTTCACTCTCTTTTCATTTCTTCTTCCCTTCTCTCCTCCTTGGAGCTTGCCAAGAGCTTGGCCTTGAGGCCTAGAGTGTGGTTTCGTACCCCTCTTGGTGGTGGAGTAGAAGATTAGGCTTGGAGCTTAACCTAGGCAAGTACATCTTGCCAAAATCTTGAAAAAAAATGTTTTTGTTGTCATTTTATTTCCCTTGGTAGTAAATGCTTAGAATTTTCCCAAACTTATTTTGTTAAATATGTTTTCCTTATGATTCTCGTATATATGCTTGTTTCCAAAATTTATTTAAGCAAGGTTTTGATTTTCTGTTAAAACCCAATATGGACTTAGTAGAAAACTTGGTATCAAGAGTGATACTAGCATTACCATTATGGATCTTGGTCACATATACATATATGAGGCCCTCACATAGTTTGTATATCATGGATTTTGAGTTTGGTGGCAATCGGAATCCGTTTCGGTGTCCCGAGAACCTCTGTTTGGGAGTATTTTAAGGTATTGATCTATCAAATGTTTTGATTTGTGAAAACTAATACTTACATGTTGTAGGAAATTCAATTCTATTCAATTTTGACTTTTGAAAATCCGAATTTCGATTTAAAACGAAGTTTTTATGGCCGAAACAAGTTTTGGCAAAATTCTGAATTTTGTTGCTGTTTGAAAAACCGGTATACCGCCGGTATACCGCAGTATACCGCCGGTATGCCATTTTTTGCACCAGAAACCTTCTGTCTTTAGGCCGGTATACCGCCGGTATGCCGCAGTATACCGCCGGTATGCCGTTTTATGCTGTTTTGGTCTGTTTTTGCCCGTTTTGGTCCGTTTTTCTCCGTTTTTGATATTTTCTTCGATTGTAATGATTTTTTAACATGATAAGATGATCTTGCTCAGTTAGATAATGATTGTACACCCTATATAGACTTGATACTAGCACATGTTCAACCATTTTATGAAATGTACTTAGCCTTGATTATTCTTCTCCACATGCCATGATATGTCTTTTGATAGATTCTTTCTTACAAGCTATGATAATTGTTGCCATGCCTTCTTGCTTACTTGACAGTGACCCATCGTGGTGCACTCTTGAACATGTCTTTTTCTTGCTTACATGATAGTGGCCTGTCATGGCGCACTCTTGATTCTAGTACATGTCTTGCTCCTTGATAGTGGCTCGTCGTAGCGCACTCTTATCTTGATATTGTCATATCCTGTTGTGGCTTGTTGTGGCTTGTTGTAGTGCACAATCTTGCTTGTCTTGTCCAGTCTTGCATGTCTCATGTCTAGGATGGATTCTGCGGAATGCCACACCCGGAATCCAACAAGAAAATGTTAAGGACTAAATAACTAGCTTGATTACTTAGATCATTGAGAATTTCCCAGTTACCTGTTACCCCTTTGATCTTGGCCATATATATATACTTGGGATTTGGAGCTATCTGTCATGATGAGCACTCTTCCAGCACACCGTCGAGTGGGGCACCTCTTTAGGACACATGTATCTTACTACAGTGTGTCTGCTATACTTCTTTTTTTTTGCTTGGATCATTCAGGTAGTAGCAGGCAGGTGCTGGACTTGGAATTCTCAGACTTGCATATGTTAGTAATTAGGATTGTGACAACCCTAGTTAGCTAAAGTATCAAGCCGTAATCATTGCTTGGCCGTGATTGATGGATGGAGTCCATTCTTGTCTAGTCTAGTCTTGCTCCAGTTTATCTTATTGTAGTACTTAGCTTCCTGTCATTCCTCACATGCTATTCTTTCTACTACATGCTCGGCTTTATCACATACTCACATGCTCCAGTTACATAACATGCTCACATGTCCCGACTACTTAACATGCTCACATGTCTAGTTTATCTTTCATGTTCACATGTTTCCTTTTCCTTACATGTACACAGTTTACATTCTGTCACATGTCCTTTACCTTATGGTACATGTTGCTTTACTCATTGTCTTTCCTATTCTCGGGATAAGTGCATTGGTAGCGCACGAGTCTCGATTTGCTTTTACTTATTTATGTCTCTATCCGTTGCTATGAATTGCATGCTGGTTTTAGTTCATAAGTTTGGCTTCCTTTGTGGTACTTGCTATTGGGGTTCTGACCCCACTGGTTTTGTATTGACCAGATCTAGTTGAGGAGCCCGAGGATCTTTCGAACCTTCCTCTCGATGGTGACCACCCGGAGCACCAGAGGACTTGAGTGGGTGTTCTTTTCCTTAACCACTCTCTTCTGTACATATTCTTTTGAGGCGTTTAGCCACCGAGCACGTGTTTAGCTCGTGTTTTGGACTTGACATTTGGCCTACGGGCTTAGACATGATGTTATATTTCTAGACTGCAGCTAGTGCTGATCATGTATTACTTAGTCTTGCTAGTTCTTCATTTTGTATTACTAGCTTCATGATCATCTATATATTATGGTTTGGGACGCTTTACTGTCTTATATGCATGATGATCATATTCTTGTACTTTACTTCTTGTCTGAGACTGAGATATCTAGGATCATGTGACCTAGGATTGACTGTTGGTTTGTAGCAGTGACCCCCCATCTATACAGCTTATACGTTGTTTCGGAGTACTGGAGTACTTTGCTATACGTAGCTGGCCTTGTCCGTCCCTACTGGCCAGTATTCTGGTTCTGGGGCGTGATATAGGTTTTAGTGGTGGCCCATGCAGGTCTGATTTATCATATATATGGGGGTGGCTGGTAGTTATCTTAGTCACAATTTTTCTCCATTGATATCCTTTGTATTACTCTCTACCCTTGATATTTGACCTGGTATCTGCTTTGATCGTTGATCTTTCCTGTTCCCTCGACTTAATCCTTGTGTCCTTAAACTTTCAGGGGCACTGTTCCTGGTCCTTCCGATCAGATTATTCGTATCCCAGCTATGGCGGGTCAGCTTCCGCCAGTTCTTTCAGTTCAGGAGGAGCATCCTCAGTATTCGAGAGCAGAGTCTAGAGTGGACCGAAGGGCAGAGTCGCCAGTTCCTCCTGTTCAGCCAGCAGTACTAGTTCAGCCAGAGCAGCCAGAGGGTGTTGTTCAAGCACTAGTGGATGTTCTGAGAGATCTCATGGCGTCGCAGCAGCGTCAGAGTGATGTTCTCACCCATTCTGTCCAGACGGCTTTGGACAGAGGTGGTGCTCAGGTCTACAATTCTGCAAGCAGCTTCAGGCGTCTCCATCCCCCGTACTTCTATGGTACAGAGGATGCTATTGCGTCTGATGCGTGGCTTCAGGATACTGAGGCCATTCTGGAGGCGGCAGGGATTCCG
Organism: Iris pallida; assembly: GCA_029216955.1. Classification (NCBI taxonomy): domain Eukaryota; kingdom Viridiplantae; phylum Streptophyta; class Magnoliopsida; order Asparagales; family Iridaceae; genus Iris; species Iris pallida. The sequence goes on from JANAVB010000194.1 coordinate 5,949,138, forward strand.
GCTAGGGAGCGTGTGGCAGTTGTCAGGTTGCAGCTCTTGGATTTGGCCCGTGACTAGTGGGCGGCTTATGAGGTGTCTCTTAGGGCACCAGTAGCCTGGGCCGATTTTAGCGAGAGGTTTCAGACTCGCTATTTTGATGCGGTATCACGTTATGATCTGCAGCAGAGGTTCATTGGCTTACGGCAGATGAGCAGGACCGTTGACGGCTATGCGGCAGAGTTTAGCAGGCTCAGTCGGTTTGTCCCTTCCTTAGTGGCGACCGAGTTAGACCGGGCGAGGAGGTTCCAGCAGGGGCTTCATCTGGAGATCATATTGGCAGTTGAGCAGCATGAGTTCCAGACTTTTGATGCAGTGATGAGGGCGGCTAGGAGGCATGAGTACACCTCGCAGAGGATCGTTGATAGAGTCGGAGGTCAGAAGAGGCCTCACATTCAGAGGGGATCTTCTACCCAGTCGTTAGCACCAGCACCAGCAGTTAGGACATTGGAGATTGGATCACCTAGAGGAGCAGTTCCAGCAGCTTCCTTTCAGCAGTCATCTCAGATGCAACCTCAGCAGCAGAAATCGTCTTCATTTATTGGATGTTCTCATTGCGGGAAGCCTGGGCACGTTCTTTCTGAGTGCCGTAGGGCACATGGGTTATGTTTGGTCTGTGGAGCTTCAGACCATATGATAGGATCTTGTCCACGGAGGGCTAGTTCTTCCTCAGTACATCCAATTCCATCGGCTACCCCGGTAGTCCAGCAGTATAAGGCTCAGGTACTGGTTCAGCATCAGCAGACTCAGAGGCATTTACCAGCGCAGTCCCGGATATTCCAACAGCAGAGGCCTCAGCAGTATGTGCAGGTCCAGGCCCAGAGGCAGCAGGGCCAGCAGCCGGTTAGAGCAGCAGTTCCGAGGCATGGGCAGGCAGAGTTTAGTATGTTAGAGCAGGTTTTGGCCGAGGATGGTCATGTGGTAGGTACTATCCTATTCTTCTTCCAGACTTATTTATTTCTTTGGGTTATACATAATTGGCGAGTATCTCGTCTCACTCTTCTGTCTTCGTATCTTGAGATACATGATATTTATCGCATGTCTCGACTATGAAGATACGTCCTAGGTAGAGTCATGTCTTGGATTAAGTCATTGGTACCGGCTTATTTTGAGACTTGACTTTTATCTAAGTTGTGGAGTCAGCGTAGGCCTGCTCTTACTCAACTGACTCAGGAGACATATTTATTCATATGCCTCCAGCCCTTCCTGATTGTGGTTGTGTTACTGCTTACGCATTTACTTATATTACTGTTGTCTTTATCTTACCAACATGCCATGCTTTGTTTTGATTGACATGACTTTTCAGCTCTTTGGTTTGGTTTTCATGCTTGACTAGATTTAGGAAATTCCGAGGACGGAATTTATTTTTAAGTTGTGGAGAGTTGTGAGACTCGTCTCACAGTATCGGTATTTATATACGGATACGTATTTTGTAGTGTATTTCGTATTTTCTTGATTTTTGTAATGCCTTAAAATTTTTCCTAAACTTATAGATTTTTTTCTTGGCCGGCATACCGCCAGTATACCGGAGTCTACCGACGGCATATCATCCAGACAGATTTTCTACATTTTAGATATTTTCGATTTCAGATATTTTCATGAATAGTGTTTCGGATATTTTTGTGAATAGTATTTAGATATTTTCGTAAATAGTGCTTAGATATTTTCGTGAATAGTGTAGATGCACTCTATTATCCAATGGACAATTGGTTTTGTTTGAATGGCCATGATTGACCTAGATTTTCACATGGATCATGATCCAACGGCTAAGATTAATTCCCCCTTCTATATATACCATTTTACTTCCTCTCTCCTCTCTCTTTTCATTCTCTTCACTCTCTTTTCATTTCTTCTTCCCTTCTCTCCTCCTTGGAGCTTGCCAAGAGCTTGGCCTTGAGGCCTAGAGTGTGGTTTCGTACCCCTCTTGGTGGTGGAGTAGAAGATTAGGCTTGGAGCTTAACCTAGGCAAGTACATCTTACCAAAATCTTGAACAAAAATATTTTTGTTGTCATTTTATTTCCCTTGGTAGCAAATGCTTAGAATTTTCCCAAACTTATTTTATTAAATATGTTTTCCTTATGATTCTCGTATATATGCATGTTTCCAAAATTTGTTTAAGCAAGGTTTTGATTTTCTGTTAAAACCCAATATGGACTTAGTAGAAAACTTGGTATCAAGAGTGATACTAGCGTTACCATCATGGATATTGGTCACATATACATATATGAGGCCCTCACATAGTTTGTATATCATGGATTTTGAGTTTGGTGGCAATCGGAATCCGTTTCGGTGTCCCGAGAACCTTTGTTTGGGAGTATTTTGAGGTATTGATCTATCAAATGTTTTGATTTATGAAAACTAATACTTCCATGTTGTAGGAAATTCAATTCTATTCAATTTTGACTTTTGAAAATTTGAATTTCGATTTAAAAGAAGTTTTTATGGCCGAAACAAGTTTTGACAAAATTCTGAATTTTGTTGCTGTTTGAAAAACCGGTATACCGTCGGTATACCGCAGTATACCGCCGGTATGCCATTTTTTGCACCAGAAACCTTCTGTCTTTAGGCCGGTATACCGCCGGTATGTCGCAGTATACCGCCGGTATACCGTTTTATGCTGTTTTGGTCTGTTTTTGCCCGTTTTGGTCCGTTTTTGTCCGTTTTTGATATTTTCTTCGATTGTAATGATTTTTTAACATGATAAGATGATATTGCTCAGTTAGATAATGATTGTACACCCTATATAGACTTGATACTAGTACATGTTCAACCATTTTATGAAATGTACTTAGCCTTGATTATTCTTCTCCACATGCCATGATATGTCTTTTGATAGATTCTTTCTTACAAGCTATGATAATTGTTGCCATGCCTTCTTGCTTACTTGACAGTGACCCGTCGTGGTGCACTCTTGAACATGTCTTTTTCTTGCTTACATGATAGTGGCCTGTCATGGCGCACTCTTGATTCTAGTACATGTCTTGCTCCTTGATAGTGGCTCGTCGTAGCGCACTCTTATCTTGATATTGTCATGTCCTGTTGTGGCTTGTTGTGGCTTGTTGTAGTGCACAATCTTGCTTGTCTTGTTCAGTCTTGCATGTCTCATGTCTAGGATGGATTCTGCGGAATGCCACACCCGGAATCCAACAAGAAAATGTTAAGGACTAAATAACTAGCTTGATTACTTAGATCATTGAGAATTTCCCAGTTACCTGTTAACCCTTTGATCTTGGCCATACATATATACTTGGGATTTGGAGCTATCTGTCTTATATGCATGTCTTATATGCATGATGATCATATTCTTGTACTTTACTGTCTTATATGCATGATGATCATATTCTTGTACTTTACTTCTTGTCTGAGACTGAGATATCTAGGATCATGTGACCTAGGATTGACTGTTGGTTTGTAGCAGTGACCCCCATCTATACAGCTTATACGTTGTTTCGGAGTACTGGAGTACTTTGCTATACGTAGCTGGCCTTGTCCGTCCCTACTTGCCAGTATTCTGGTTCTGGGACGTGACAATATAGAACCTTCTACATTATGCTTCTTAACTTCTTCCATTGAAATGTGCCTCCTCTTTCTATAATAGATGCAAATCAGACTCGCCAAATTTGTATGTGTTGGTATAATGATGTGCCATATACAGGGCCGGCCCGAAGTATTTTAATGCCCAGGGCAAAACCCAAAATGATACCCCTTGTTCGGATATATTGAAAACAAAGTGTTAATTTTTTGGAGAAGATTCATTGTTTCATTATCATGAGCGCATTTTACATTTAGGGTATCGTTAAAACATCGTTTCTCTTGAAAAAATTGTACCATAGAAATTTAATTAGAAGCGTCTTGATCACGTTTAAACACAATATCATAAAATATTCTACAAAATCAAAAAAACTCCTAGACACAAACTCTTGCACCATTTTTCATATAATCGAATAATCAAACAACATAACTCATTCCAACTCAAGTTCGACTAAACAACATCTAAAAGCTAGATCAATCTAAATATCAAATTGGCTTTTCCGTAATGGTTAATTAAACCAATGAGAATGACATCTTTGTAGTGAACATTTCGCTCCCGCACATGGTCCAAATCTAAATACCAAATCCAGCAATCCTCAAATCAATCCAAATACCGAATTCAACAATCCCCAAATCATCTTATCACTAATATTTGTTAAACATCCACTACGTAATACAATATTTTAAAGTATGTTATACAAAAATTGAAAATCAGTTTACTCAAAATTTAATAATTCATCAGTGCAACTCAAGATCATTAAAGTTATTGTCGCTATTAGCATCACCAATAATAAAGTTCATCATTAAAACTCGAATTTCAGACCTCAAGTTCATTATCTGGAGATTGTTCAACGGAACTTGCGTCATCGTTTCAGTGAGCAGTTGCTGTTGTCTTAGTCGCAACTCACGTCAATTCAACGATTATAAAATCCTAATTCTTAACTTCAAATCCCTAAGTAGATTTTAAAATTATGGACAATAGAAGAGGACATGAAGAATAAATTGAAAGAAAAATAGGAGTTTGGGATTCAATTATAAGTAGAAGAAAGAAGGAAGCGAGAATTAAAATTAACAATTTTCAGAAACACTTATCGTTGGCCATCAATTCGCCTCTGGAATTGGAAGACAAGAAGTTCTTCTTTGGAATCGGAAAGGACAAACTTTCACTACTGTAAAAGTAATTGCCATTTTTTTCTTTTACCAACTCTTTTATTATATAATAATATTATATAATATATATTACTAACTCTTAAAATTATTTGGGGCCCTTTGGATCTTGGTGCCCCGGGCCCACGCCCCGTTTGCCCCTCCCCCGGGCCGCCCCTGGCCATATATGCATCAGTGCAACATAGAATAGGAACAAAGCAACAAATCAATTTCATCTCTACTATGGGATTAGAGATTCATAAAAAACCAAAGGGTTAAAAGTTTAATCTATATTTAGTTTACAACAAGTACAGCATTAAACATTTCAATGATCCAACATACAATAGAAATAACTAAAGAAGACAATTTAGTTCATTACAGATAGTAACAAGCTTTGATATCTTTACAAAATGTTGTAGACATATATATAGAACTTCAAGGAAATAGGAAATTATACATGAAGCTTCCTCGGTAGAGTAGAAAGATTCTCAATTTGTTAATTGATCCTAAGACAATAAAGAAAACATTGTTGAGAACTAATAAGGGACTTTAGTCCCACATCGGAAGTTGTATTGTGAAGAGGAGGTATACTCTCTATAAGTAGTGGCAGGAGCCCACCAATAAAATCATCTGAGAAATTCTACTCATTTCAACTTGGTGTCAGAGCCAGGTTCCAAAAAAAAAAATTTCCTCCCTCCCTGACGCCAACCCCCCTCCAAACCCCCCCATATACTATTCCATCTCCTTCCCCCCCGGGACCTGCGGTGCAGCACCCCGGACCTGACCTTTCTCCCTGACGCCAGCCCCCCACCCCCCGATCCACTATTCCAGCTCCTTCCCCCCGGACCTGCGGTACAAAGCCCCGGACCACCACTCCCTCCCTGACGCCAGCCCCCTACCCCCCGATCTACTATTCTAGCCCCCCCAAACCTTGACCTGCCCCCCCGAACCAGCTGTGCAGCACCCCCGAACCTGCCCCCCGGAACTGCTGTACAGTGCCCCAATTTTTTTGTACCTTCTTTGGAAGTGCTTGCAAAAGTTTATTATTTTTGCACAGCTCCTACTCGGAGTTCTGGAAATATCGATCATGCACGAAGTCACGGTCCAATTTCACGGTCCAATTGTTTATGCTTGCACTATCTACCCTCGTCATCATGACGCGATTCTAATTGCTCGTATGCCTGAAGAATTTCTGTGAGGAGGCCACTTGTTGTTCCCCCTGGTCTCTATAGTTGATGACATAGACACCCGAGATCAGGACACCCAACAGTTAGCAGACGACGACGAAGACGACGATTAGGGATACAACAAGACCTCCCTACTCACAGTTGAAGATGCCATAGATTCTATCAGTGGTAAACTGACGGCAGAAGAGATGAAGGCCCTGGTTGATGAGATCTTATCAAAAAGATTAACCGAGGCAACCCCACGGGTGACCCATACTGATGTGGATCCATCACCCTATAAAATGGGGAAGTTGGAAAAGCTGGAGACAAAGTTGGAAGGAACGTCCAACTACTTGAAATTGGCGAGGCAGGCAATGCGGACGCTGAAGGGACGTAGCTTGGTTGGCTATATCAATGGCCACTCGAAGGCGCCATCTGATCCCTCCTCAAAGGAGTTTGCTATCTGGGAGATTGTCAACAACGTCTTAGCTGGGTGGTTGACAGCCTCCTTGACTGACCAGGTGTTGGGTAATCTCGAGGCGATGGAGGTTGTCGCTGATATATGGCAGACTTTGAAGGATATGTACTCAGGCTCGGGAAACCCTATGCGGGTCTTCCAACTTCAGAATAAACTTGATAGGGCAGCCTAAGACGACTGTACCACCTTTGAGTACGCAGCCCTGTTGAAGAAGTACTGGTCTGATCTGGATCACTATGATCCCCTTGGGATGGAAGATGCATAAGTCGAACCGGCATTTGCGAAGTATTTACAGATGTTCCTGGCTTATATTAAGCGACATCGAATGATGAAGTTCCCGAAGGGGCTCAACCCTGTGTTTGAGCAGAGAAGGAATATTCTCCTTTTTCAATCCACGCTTCCAGCCTTGGAGGAAGCTATAGCTGTTATGACACAGGAAGAAGCTCGTTTAAAGTTGATGCCCAACAAGGGCTCCTTCCAGGGGGACTAAGTCGCGGTTGAAATGTCTGTCCTTGCTGCCTTCACTCAGCCTCCATCTGTGACGGGTGTGTGCCACAACTGTGGTAACTCCGGACATTATATCAGATTTTGTCCAAAACCCCTGCGAAGTTAGTCTAGTGATCGTGAACGGGGATATGGAGGACGTCGTGGTGTTAGAGGAGGATATGCTGGTAGAAGAGAAGATTATTTTGGAGGACACAATGATATACAATGTATGCATGAAAGTATATAATGAATGCTAGATATGAATGCAAGGTATATATGTAATGATAGATATGATTGCATAATGTATAAATATTGTAATACAATATATAATGATAACATGTATGGTAATATAGAGTATATGATGCAAGCATGAATGAATGGAGGAAATACAAGTATATAGGTAATATAGAATGTAATATATGAATGCAAGAATGCAAGATAATGTATTGTATCCATATATGATGTATTCAACTTAAAGATAATATAATATATAAAAGGAATGAATGATAATATATAACATGATATGTAAGGTAATGCATGGTATGAAATATATGATGTGTGCATGTTTGTATGCCTCTATGTTAATGTATGAAATGATATGCAATGTATGCATATGTATAAAATATGTAGGTAATGCATAGATGCATGAATGAAATGAATGTATGCAATATGTTAATATAAATGCAAGTATCTAATATGCATGAATGTAAGTATAATGTAATGCAAGTATACATGTATGTATCATGTAATGTAATATACATGATATGTATGTATACTTGTATACAATGTAAGTATGTATGTATGCATTTCTATAAATTGAGTTAACCAATAACCTTTTACACACATACATTCATACACCCTTTGACATCATGTATCACATGTCACATACACCTACCTATCACTAAATTTTAGAACATTAACACATAGCCTTTCACACACATGCCAAACGTACACATACTCACTTACTCTTTTACCTCTCTTTATATATATATATATATATATATATATATATATATATATATATATATATATATATATATATATATATATATGTGTGTGCCTATATATATAGATTTCCTATATATATCTATGTATATGAATATGTGAATAATATATATACATTATATGACTAAGTTTGTGTACCTTGTTAGCTTATGATTTAGTTTTGTGCTTGGTTTAGTAAGTGACTTAGGCTATGAGTTAGTAGCTATCTTGGATACTTGATTTGCATATACTTAGTTTGTTTAGACCTAGAATTGACTAACCAAGACTAGTTGACCATTGTAGACCCAATCCTAGCTAGTTGACCACAGTTGACTAGAGTTGACCTAGTTTGACTTTATTGTTGACCAAAGTTGACCAAGAGTTGACTTTGACCTAGATTGACTTAGAATCATGTAGATTGTATTATAATTTCAATTACCATATAAATTAAACTCTTTATAACCTGTTTTGCTATAACCAGGACTCTGTGACTCCAGTTGGCCATCTTTTCATATCAGCTGTTTAGGGTATCAGGCGAGTACATTCTCTGACCGTTTCATACTTGTCTGGATTTACATTCTTGCTTTAGATTACTGTACTTGATGCTAACACGATTGTTATCACGGATTGGTACTATATGGATCTTCTTTTGAGATGTTATCCCCTTGTATTCACTAAATACATATTATGATATGCATTTCACTTACATATTATATTTATCGAATACCCTTATCCTTGTATACTCATTGTGCATATTGTACTCTCATTATCACACAAGTCCCATGGATAGACCATTGTACAACTATTGTATAATATTGTACATCTATTGTATAACATTGTACACTATTGTATAAGATAGCGTAACTGGAGTGGATCCTTGTGTATTGATTGGAGAGGGGGAGTAGAATTGGTTATGTAATCAAATCTTATTGTACAACATTGTATAACTATTGTATATGTCCATTGTGCACTCACGTACAATGGAGTTACCATTGTATTGTCCTAAACCGTTTACATAACCATATTGTACTCTAAATCATATATTGCTTACAACTCTTACTTATCATATATAGGTATTTCCTATTATCAAATCTCTGCTGTTTTTCATTTACATTCTTCTTTCAGCGTTTCCTGTATCTTACTCTATTGCATACTTTATATTTTTTAACTTGATATGAACTGCATGAGATGTATTGTGCTCTTTTCTGTCCTGACTTGACCCGTTGAAAATATTACGGGTAACATAGAGATTCACAGCTAGTCTAGAGGACCAGTAGAGCTTGGAGTAGATTGCTAGTTTATGGTTTAGTTTTCTCTGTTGGAACTTGTATTGTAATAAGTGGAGATTTGAGTTGTATTACGTTTTGTTATTGTGTCGTTTAGACACTTAGACTTATTTCCTCTTCTGTTTGTATCTTCCTTTGAGATTTTCATATCTTTGATATCGTGCTATTTCTGCCTTAGTTGTGATTGAGACTGTATTATGTATTGTCACCTCCACTCGGAGTGTATATACTATAAAGGTACCTTATATTGTTAGATGTTGTGACCTAGGACAGCGTTCTACCGCTGACACTGCGGCGTAGGCTGGACGTACCCACTTCTCGTGCTCTTATTCTAGGGTGCGGGTCGTGACAGACTACATATACGCCAATATTGAGGCACATTCGTTAGATGATATAATCCCTCGGGATAAAATTGCATATTTTATTAATAAAAAGCTATCTTTAAATTACTCCTATGCACATTGGAATGCTATGTATTTCTTAGATAATGCTCAACACATGTTACAAGCGCAAGTGACAACCGCAAATCTTGCAGACCGAGTTGTCCCATCCCGAGACGCTTATTTTGTGGTTCCAGCAAGGAAAAAAGACGAGGATCCCATAATCTTCGATCGGTTAGAATGTCCCCACAGACTCACTTTTGTCGAACTAGAACCCGATAACAGCAAGAAGCAACTCTACCGTTACACCACTCATGCTAAACATCTTATACAAAAGATGGTTTATGACTTGACCAGCGGCAGAGGGCTAAATTATGGCAAATGCCGACGTCTTCCCTTACGACTTCATGTTCTAAAAGGAAAAATCTTAAAACTACTATCAACGTACTCGTCGGAGGTTGGGTTATGTTACACCCACGATAACTCCGGAGAGTTCAGAGCCGAAGGTCATGATGCACTCTCACTCCTCCAATTCCTCGGCCTAGGATTCCAATACCAGTATCGGCCACGCCTTCAAGAAGATACTGTCAATCAACATGGTCTCTATAAACCCCCCAACGGAGGAGGAGGACCAGACACAAAAAATCTTTGAGGAAGAACCCTGGGCTCAATGCTTAGGATCCCAATAGGAGTGGCATTTCAAACTGAGAGAACCTCCCACCGAAGACGAGGTCGTTCAAATCGACCTAGGAGATGAGGCTTCACCGAAACCCATCTTCATTAGCAAAAGCCTGAAGGGATAAGACAAAGAATCTCTGATACAACTTATCTGAGTGTACATCGATGTCTTCTCCTAGATCTATGAAGACATGCCGGACTTAGACCAGCAAGTTGCAATAAACTGGCTCAACATTCTGTCCAACGCTAAGCCTATTAAACAGCAACGACGTCGCTTTCGTCCCAACATCACGGACGCTATCGAGAAAGTAGTCGACAAACTCATAGATAGTGGCTTCATTCGAGAGGAGCAACATCTATATTGGGTGGCCAACATCGTTCCGGTCACCAAGAAGAATGTGAAGATTCGAGTCTGTATAGACTTCGAGGATCTCAACTCGACCTATCCAAAAGACGAGTTTCCTCTTCCCATCACTGACGTGATGATCGACAATACTTGTAGCTTCGAACGTATGTCCTTCATGGACAGTTTTTTGGGCTACAATCAGATTAAGATATTTTTTGACGACGAAAAACACACTTCATTCTGGACTCCAAAAGGAATTTACTGTTACACAGTGATGCCTTTCGATTTAAAGAACGTCGTGGCAACATATCAGCAGGCTATGAGCTCTATATTTCGTAAATACCTCCAGAAAATAGTGGAATAATATGTTGATGACATTGTCGTTAAAATTCGAAAAAAAGCCAACCATCTGGATGACTTGAGGATCATGTTCGATTTAATGCGGACACATCAGCTGAAGATAAACCCAACCAAGTCTTTCCTGGGCATTTCCAGCAGTAAGTTCTTGGGCTTCATCATCACAGCCAAGGGTATTCATATTGACCCTAAAAAGACCAAGGCTGTCCTGGACATGGCTCCCCATAAGAATCTTTGTGAGCTTCGAGGCCTCCAAAGATGCTTGGCATACATCAGAAGATTCATAGCAAATATCTCTGGGCGATGCCAACCCTTTACCAAGCTAATGAAGAAAGGGGTTTCTTATGTTTGGACTGAAGAATGCTAGCGCACGTTCGATGACATCAAGAAATATCTCACCATCCCCACAATCTTGGTAGCACCAGTCATGGGGAGGCCCTTTCTACTATATGTCCAAGCCATGGACCATTCTCATGGCGCTTTACTAACCCAGGAAAGCAATGAAGGCCACGAACATGCAATCTACTATCTAAGTAGGACTATAATTGGTGCCAAACATTGGTAAAATCCTGTCGAGAAGGAGTGTCTTGCTCCAGTCTTTGCTATCCAAAAGACGTGCCATTATGTGGCCGGATAGATGATTCACGTCATCTCTAGAGTCAATCCCCTCAGAGTCCTTATGACTAAGCTAGGGGCACTAAACTTGTGGCTAGCCACATGGGCGATCCTCCTAACGCCTTATGACCTGGTGTTCGTCCCATAAAAGGCTATTAAGGGTCAAGCATTGGCAGACTTTTTGGCCGCACATCCTGTACCGAAAATATCAAAACTTTATGATGGTATTCTCGATGAATTCCTAGAGTCCAACACGATCATGGACAATCCTGTGTGGCGAATATTCTTTGAGGGTGCTTCAAGAATATGCACCAAAGGCGAGATCATTGCTGTAGTAGGAGTAGTCCTTGTTACTCCCGATGGTCTAGTCATCCACTGTGCATATTCTCTCATGGAATCATGTACCAATAATTTTGCTGAATATAATGCTCTCATCATTGGACTCCAGCTTGCCAAACAATTGGGGGTCGACTACCTCGAGGCCTATGGCGACTCGAAACTGATAATCAATCAGGTTCGTGGCAAGTATGAAGTTTGACCTAAAGATCTGGTCCCTTACCATCAGACAGCAAACAACATCATCTCCACCTTACGGAGTTCTTTATAGAACATGTACTTGCAAAACCTGGAGGCCGACGCATTCGTCATTCTTATCTTTTCTCTGGCAGCTTCTGTCGGAACCCAGTACCACGTCACCGTGATAGACTGAGAGCTGGTTTTCCCAAAGAACAATCTGCATACGTGTCTAAGCAACTCAATACATATAGACACCAATGTTGACATTCGGGATTGGTAATTCCCGTTCATAGACTATGTGGTCTACGAAATCCTACCCGAGGACTCGAAAGAAGCCACTTTTGTCAAGTGGCGCTCGCTTCGGTTCTACTATGACATAGCTACCAAAATATTGTATCATCGTTCATATGACGGACTCCTCCTATGTTGTCCATCTAATACTAAAGCTCCAGAGGCACTCCGGGAAGCACACGACGGCACGTGCGGAGCTCACCAATTCGATCCTAAGTTGCAAGACTACTACATCACATAGTCCACTACTCGCCCACCATGATGGCAGATGCCTTTGATTATGCTAAGAAGTGTCGCATATGTCAGTTACATGCCGACTTCATCCACCAACCTTTTGAGTTCCGATACCCTACTGTGACCTCCTGGCCGTTTGAAGAACGGGGAATAGATATCATCGGGCTGATCAGCCCTCCATCTTCTAAAGGACACGGTTCATCCTCACCATCACCGACTACTTCTCCAAGTAGGCATAGGCGATACCATTAGCTAAGGTGAAAACCTCCAATGTGATCAACTTTATCAAACATCACGTTATCTACCACTTTAGAGTTCCTCGAAGGATCATCCACGATAATGGCCCCCAGTTCGTGAGCCATACATTTCATTGATTTTGCGATAAAAATCAGATACAAAATGTATAATCGACGGCCTACAATCCTGTAACGAATGGGCTAGTCGAAGCATTCAATAAAACAATAGTCAAGTTACTCAAGATGGTCGTGTCTTCCAATAAGCACGACTAGAATGGAAAACTCAGCGAATGTCTAAGGGCATATCACACGACTGTTCGGACACCCACTGGCAACACGCCATTCTCTCTCATCTACGGGAGTGAGGTGGTACTCCCCCTGGAGATCCAAATTTCGTCTCTGCGGGTGGCTGCCACCAACCCACTGACAGACGAAGACAATCAATGCCATCGGCTACAAGAGTTGGAAGAGTTGGATGAAAAGCGTTTACTAGCTCAGCAACTGATTGAGCTATATCAAGCTTGAATTTTCGCAGCCTTCAACAAAAAGGTCAAGGAAATGACATTTCGAGTGGGCAACCTCATCTTATCAGTCCGAAGACCGATAGTCATGATTAAAAAAAATAGCCAGAAAGTTTAAACCCTAGTGGCAAGGACTGTTTCTCATAGAGACAGTCTATTCCAATGGTGCATACCGTCTTGCAAAACCTTTGGAGATCTGCTAATGATGCCGACCAATGTCTGAGGCCTATCAACATATATTTCAACATCCCCAGGGAGTGTTTATGAATTCAACAAATGAATTCATTTTCCCTTGATCATCGTATGTTCCTGGAGCCCAGCAGCTCTAGACATTTTTTCATCTCCCCAGTAGAAAACATTCAAGTCCATATTATCCCTGAGTTGTTTTTCTACACCCCTAAAAAGTATAATCTTACCTTTAAGTAAGATGCTAAAATAAGTGTTTACCATGTCCACATTATCTCTGAGTAAACACCCAATTCAACAACCCTTGTGTTGTTACAATTTCATATTTAGAACACCTATGTCCATATTACCTATGAGTTGTTCTCCGTATTCCCCCAAGATTCTACTCTAACCATGTTCGTATAACCTCTAAGTGAGTGAATTCTACCACAAAGTTCATAGTTACCATGTTTGCATAACCTCTGAGTAAATGCTTCTACACATATCCCTAGCAAAAGTTTATATCAGATAAACAAACAAAGAAGCAAAATACTTTTATTCTTTCATAAGGAAACAAGTATTGCTAAAATAAATAAAGACCTCTCCAAGGAGGGGGACAAAAAGAGAATAATTAAGCTGTTATCTAAAAGGGCCGACGGGTCAGGTCGCTGATCCGATTTTGCAAGAAGGTGATCCTGGGTTCAACAGACTCTTTGGCTCTGTGCACTACTTCTTGACGTCTGGTTGTCTCGTCCCTATGCTGGGATATGCTTGGTATGCAATCTCCAGCGCGGCCTGACGAGCACTAGCACTCTCTTTCTCCTGAGCTAAGGACTCGGATCGCTGGTGAAGGGACCCCTGTTGGTCTTTCGACTTCTCCCGCTCATTCTTTGCGGTGGCCAACGTCTCTTCCAAATGTCAAATCTGTTCTCGCAGGTTTTCATATTGCTCCTCTAAGGTGGCTTGATGACAGACCTGGATTTCTTTGGCAGTAACCACTTCTCCAACTTCTACCTCAATCTCAATGATCCTGCGGGCAATAGTTTCTCGCTCTAGTTCATGTTGAGAGAATTCAACGGACATTTTCTCTAGGTCTGCATCCGCTATAGCCGAAATATAACACTCAAGACCTTGAAGCTCTAGAGCAATAACTTCTAACTCCGCCAGAGAGATCTCTGGGGCATCAACTTTTGCCTTATACCCAGGATATTCATACAGTGCCACCAACTGGGACCTTACAGTAGACTAAGCCAGTGCAAACGTTTGCTTTTGCTCCAAGACAATCTCTACACCGTGCTTAAAATTATTGGAAATGGTGTCGAGGATTAGGTTAGCAAAATAATCATTATCAGCCATGGTCATTGTGGTCATTGGCACAACAGTGACAAGAATAACAGCAGCCGCAGTTACTAGATGATCAACGGTTGTTGCCGAGGAAGGAGTAGCCATAGCCAAGGCAGAAGGCACCAAAGGAAAGGCAGCACTAGCTTCAGATGCTGTTTTATCCATCTCAGGCACCACTGTTTCAGCGGCAGTCCCGTGCGTAGTTTCCTACGGGACATACATTTGATTGGGACTTTCCAGAGGAGAAATCCCTCCATCTCAGAGCCAATCTCCATTCTTCCAGCGGGCGAAGGCGCTTAGGATACTTGAACAGCTGGTTCATTAGCCCGATCTCTGATGGCCTCTTCGACCAACTTAGCAGCAGTTTCTCTGACAAATTTGCCAGTTTGATTATCAACGGCCGCCTCGGCCAGCTCTTCAATGGCCGTATCGACCGACTCTTCGATGGCAGCATCGACTGGATCTTCGATGGTCGCATTGACTGACTCTTCAACGGCCTCAACGGCTAGCTTTTCAATGGGCTAATCAACCGACGCTTCGATGGCCGCATCGACCGATTCTTCGACGGTCGCAACGACCAACTCTTCAATGTCCTCATCGACTTCCGCTTCGATGGCCGCATCAATCGGCTCTTCAATGTCCTCCTCGTCACAAGGGCCTCCTGGACCAACTTTTTAATGGTTTCCCTGGCCGGCTCTTCAGTGGTCTCCTCGACCAGCTCTTCAGTGGTCTCCTCGACCGACTCTTCAATAGCCCTCTTGGACGGTATTTCAACGGCCTCCTCTGCCAACTCTCCAATGGCCTCTTCGTCTAACACTTCATTAGCTATCTTATCCTTATCACCTTCCTGAACGTCAATGGTCTCTTCAGCCATTTCACCCATATGGAGAGGAGGTTCGATAGGGGAATCCCGGACAATGCCTTCAGTATCGTCGGCCATTCGACTATCTCGGATACGGGTTCTCAGGCCACACCTTTGGTCACTGCAAGACCAACCAAGGGTATCACGACAGACTCATCCGCAGTCAGCCCCACGGAAGCCTCTTTCTGATACGAAGCCATCAGCTCCAAAAAGTCCTGAGTTTCATAGTCAAAAGGAGCAGGAGGACAAACTTCTTCCGAGTCAGCAGCCTTAGTATCTGTTGTAAACCCCCATATTTTATGCAAATTTTTTTTATCAATTCTATTATTTTTATACATTTTATTCATATAGTTGTAGTTGAGGTATGTATATATATATATTATTGGTGTGTACGTGTTATACTATTAAATATTAGTCTTCAATATTATTTGGAATTTTTAGATAGTAATTTATAATATTTTATTTTTGGATGCTAGCTAATTGCCTAAGTTTCATATGAAAATGTATATATATATATATATATATATAATTAGTTGTTAAAAAAAATCAATCTTGCATTTACTGTTCACAACTGTGAACGGTAACAGCCAAGGGCCCGACACCCCTCCCAGCGGCAACCCGCAGATGGGATGAATCAAATCCAAATTTGATTGAATCTCCTCCAAATCCTTTCCAAATCATATCCCAATCCAATCTCTTCCAAATCCATTATAACCTGAATCAATTTCGGACCCTAAACCGAGAACTATTGGGATTTAAAACCTATACTTCGCCTTGAGCTGCGGGGATCCTATCACCAAAAACTCATCAAACCTTCATCTCAACCCAAATCTTTTGATTTTCGAGCACCCACACCCTCTGGCGAATCACCCCGACCACCTGAGCGCCATCGTCGACGACCGCACCACCAGGGAAGAGCCCCGACCGACTGGAACAGAATAACTCTGTTCTGAGTTCAACTCCAGGTACCTAACTTCCACTGCAGATTCCTCCTTATTTACTCGATTGATTTCGATTATATGAACTCCGGTAGAGAGTTTATATGACCCTTTCAGAATTCCAATAGATAGTTTCATGATTCGTCGAAAAACCAACCCGTGGCATCGACGTAAAGTTGATGGAAAACCCTGTCACATTGACAGATTTGGGATTTCAGGTACCTCTGTTTGTAGATAGATTGTGACCAACCTGGTAGAGATTCCTGGAAAATTTCTGAACAACATGTTAGACAACCTATAGTACTTCATAACCCTTCTGTTACTTTAATTTTTTATCTAACAAATGCAAAAATATTTGATTTCAAAGTTGAGGAAAAATTGATTTTTAAAACACTGAAATTTTGAAAAAAATTCTCGATACGACATGCGTCCCGCCAAACCAGACAACGTGTTCACGAATCGAAAGCATCGAAAGGTGCGTATCAGCTTCGTGGACGTGTGGACTTTGACGGAATTTAAATAAGCCGCGTGTGCGCGACGAATTCGATACATATCCGTCGAAATTTACCATATCGGTCTATTTGCAAAAAATTTAATTACTTTGTGCACGTTCGTTAAATCAAGAAAAAATTTATGTCAGCAGGACCGTATCATTTTTCTGGTCCTGTATGCCAATTTTAGTCCGATTCTGAGAAGATTGATCGGAACGCCAAAATTGGCGGTCCCGTAACCCGATCAAACGGGCAATTTTGTGCACGGCTCATCGGAATCCAAAACTGGACATACCGTTGGGTTTGTCTCCTCAAACCGATTCTGTAGACATGTAGTTTGATGACTGTAGGGACCGTAGATACTGGCGCACATTTCGGTACAAAGCGGGTCCGACGGCGGGCATCATTTTGACCCGAAATTATGATTTTGCCCCTGTTTTGGAATCTAACTTTTGGACAGGCATTTTCTAGGTATATGTTTTCATCGAGAACATTTTTGATATTTGTTTCAGCATCCGGAGTCATCTGTGAATTGTATGTTTTGTGTTGACGCTTGCGACAGTTGGATTTGCCCTCCTCGCACCGCAGGCAAGTATACATTGCCATCGATTCTGATTGTGCTCATTATTTTCATTATATTTTATTATTGCATATTTCTTTTTCATATTTGTCATTTTGTTTATATTGTGCGTCCAAGTCACACTTGGGTGCAAGCGACTAGATTTAGTCATTTTCGTTATTTTATATTTTATTGTGCATGTCGACCTAGGGTTAGACGACCACCTTATGAGTGTAGAATATTTTCATATCTCCTATGGCCTTGACACATGTGTATCATGAGATGAGTGAGTTCATATAGGACACGGACCTGCATACTCGACTGGCCATCGATACGTATGGGTCATGCGACGGTTAAGAGGTAACTGCTACTAGTGTGTCGAGTTAGAAGCCGTAGCAGTTGCCAACTGGACAGGCTGTGGATACATCTTGGACAGGAGCATCGGAGGGAGGGGACAGCTACTAGTGTAGGGACTACATTTACTTCTTACACACATTTGTGGGACGATAGTGACTCATATGAGCGATACTTTCTACCCCTGGCCGATAGCGACTCGGATGAGCGCTACTTACTTCCATTCTTTATTTACTCTGCTGATCCTACAGCCCCTGCATAGAACGTTGTCCTCAAAGTATATCTCACATAGACGGTTAAGAGATCGTGTAGTGTCATAGTTGCATGATTACACATCCAGTTATTTCAGCATATTTTTCTGTATCTTGTTACGTCCCTCTGAGGACCTGGTGATCTCTCTAAGATTAGACAAGCAGGACTATCCCCAAGAGTACGGAGAAGCTTTGGATCCTTCTTACATCGATGACGAGGCATCTTCCATTGATACTTAGTTTTCCTCTTTATTATCTGAGACTATGTAGTGGACATCTTTTTTTCTTCATTTTTCTGTTTTGAGGAGGTTGGACTCCATTTAGTTGAGACTATTTTTCATAGCTATTTGGAGTGGGTATGTCCACCCGGCTATCTCTTGATTTCTCTTATTATTGAGACTTATTATTCATTCTGTGTTGAGCTGTAGATAAGATTTAGTTATTTATATTATGGCTTATCATGTTATATTATTTATAGCTTATGTACAAATACGAGGATACCATATATTAGTGTATTTTTTGTATATATGTAGCTGGCATGCCGACGTACTTAGTCATATGTATTATGGGACTGGGGTGTTACATATTTTTGTAGTGGCCCATACAGGTCTGTATAATATTGTTGGGTTACATGACTGTGCCCAACAAGCCTGCAAATAGAACACTATAAAAAAATGTCTTTTTGGGACGACACTATTAGGAACACTAGTCTAAAAGGTCCTAAAAGTGTAGTTCTAGGGTCGGCTAAATTCTTGGTAACAAAAAGTTGTATTTTTTTGGGACATATTGTGAAAATGGATCACTATTTGGGACTAATAAAACTTTCTGTTCCAAATAATTTATATTATCGTCCTAAATAGATTGGCGGGAATGCCAAACATTTGGCAGCTAATTGCCAAATTTTAGGGGGGGAACATTTCCCTTCACATGTCACCATCGTGACCATTAGATCAGATGACCTAAATCTAAATCGTCCATCACAAAATCATTCAGAACTTATTCACCATTTGATCAAAACCAACCTAAATACCTCTCTCTCTCCGATCAAAAACTATGGCTGCTGCTCTCTGACCTTTGCTCTCTCTCTCTCTCCGACCTTTCAACCCTAGGAGCTCCGATCTCACCTCTTGGTTCTCCATCTTTCTCCTCACTCCGCCACAAGCCTCGTAGCCATCCGGGAGGCTCAGGTCCTCTCGACCAACAGCCTCCCAAAGGATCCCCTACTTTGCTCCAGTTCGATCGTCGAGTAGGTCGTTGACAACGTGCAGGGGCGTAGGGAGAGTTACTAGAGGTCTGGGAGGGCAGGGTCATGGGCTAGGGGTCGGCGACACGTGATGGCGACGCTAGAAGGTCTCCGCTGCTACTGAAGTTGTTATCTTTTCTTCTACTATTACTGATGCTGCTGCTAGCTCTGTTTGTGGCATACGCACGCGCAAGCAGGGGGCTCGCGTAGGAAGCCCACAAGCGCGCATGGGGAGGGGTCAATTGGAGGGACAAGGGGGCCATCACCACGGTCAAGAATAAGGTTTGTTTGTTTACATAGGGTTTCTTCTTTAATTTGGTTTGGTTTTGATTTGTTGTTAATTTTTAAATTTTAGGGATCAACTTCCTGGCCACCTGGAAGCTGGAGACCCTCAGCAAGCTGCAGATGGTCGAATCAACCACAAAGTATTTTTAATTTCTTTCTCATTACCCAAGACAAAGATCTAGGTAAGGGTAAACCCCCTTTACCCTAAAATTAATTTGGGATCTGAACAGTTGTTGAAGTTCATGTCACTATTTTATGAAATAGATGAGCATATGTAGTGGGGTATCATAGATCTTTTCTACTTTCTCCGTTTGTAGCTTATGATTTTTATTCATTAAAATGAATTCAGTTTCACTCCACATTCTTCAGTGACAACATTTTGTGCACCACTTCCATGTTTACCCTTCTTTTTAGAAGCTAAATTTTTTAGGACTATATTGAAATCTTGTTGTGGCATCAATGGCTTCCTCTCAGATAAATAATGTCATTTACAATCCTTAGAAACATCAAGACAAGTTGAAGATAAGTGCAAGATTAACTTACTTTTGATGCTTTGCTAGGGACGAATCTAAATAGCATAATTTAAAACAAATGCCAATTCTTGAATGAAGAAATCCTATTCCGCATACAGTTTTGGAACAACATTGTAGTAATTTATGTTTATCAGGTAGAATGTGCTTTTCAATTAGACAAGTTATTTTCATATATAGTTTGCTTATATATTTTCTACATAGAACATATATTCTCAATTCTTCATACTATTTCATAATGAACATACCACATCATTCTGCATCTTTTATTGAGTTTAAATTATAGGTGTACATTTCATACTCTTTTCTTCCTTTTCTTTTGCAGACTTGAGTTTTAGCTTATACAGGAACAGTCAATTAGTGCACCAACGTCGTCTATAGTTTAATAACTATAGAGTTTGTCATGAAGCTTTGCTTAATTGCTTATGCATATGTAGCAGTTATTTATATTCCACCTGCTAAGCTATTCGGTAAACTCACCTCATTGAAGATTGAACACTTTAAATTGAATAGAACTCGATGCATGTTAGAGCTGTAGAATTGAACTCGCTATTATAAAATATAGCTTAAGTTCAAACTCAAAGGGCCCAAGCTTATCTGGGCTCAAGCTGTAAAGTGTAAATGGGCTTTCATTTAAAAAGGGTCAAAATAATGTATGACCCACTTGAACATGTCCAGGATTGATCAGCCTCAGCTTGTCCATAAGCCATAATTTCTTGGGGTTACTCTTGAATCTGGGATGATAGGCTGACATTTCGGATGGAGGCTCAAAGTTGCTTGAGAAGTTAGTCATAAGCGGCTTGAAGGGCCCCTGCTTGGGACGTTTAGGAACTGATGTTATGGCTACACAAATGCTTTTATCCAACTTGTTTGTAGGTTGATTGAATAATCAGGGAACGTATCATGCTGATACTTTGTACTCTATCAGCTTGTTTACAGTCTTCTTCTGATACATTGCATTCATACTGCAGAGGGTTTGGCTGTTTAAGATCAACCTATTTAGATGCTTTTTTTAAAATTTATTTACATGGTTATAAGAAAGTCAGATCTCATCATTTTAAGGCATACAGGTTCCCTTTCATGATGATTGCTTAAAAGAAACTGGCACATTCTACTGGAATAACATTTGCTTTTAGATTATACCTTCTTGTTCAACATAAACCTAACCTCATTTCAATGACGTATTGCTGTGCAGCTTTTGTTGCCGGCCAACTTTCCACTTATTGTTGGATCCGTGCGCTACTCCTATATATGTTAGCACATTTATGGTGACAAACAAAGAGAACCTTTTGTTTTCTAAGCTCAAAAATTGAGTCAGTAGATGCACTGATATCTGCAGTGTTGTATAAGATAAACTCGGAAAGTTTGTACGTGGGAGTGTGGCACAAAGGATGCAGCACCTCAAGTTTGATTTTTTCAAACTGAATGTGCATATGTCTGTATATAAGCTTTATCAATTTGACAAACTGTCTTTGCTTCCTCCGCTTCATTAAATGCAAGATAGAAGAGATTCACTACATTGGATTTTTAAGCAAGCTACTGGAAGCTAGAATCATGCAAGTTCTTCGCTTCAAACATGGACAGGTGTTCACTCTTAATTTACTTTTGCTCTTTTATTATGCAGCGTTAACAAGCAACACCTTTTATTTCATCTTTTTACTGTGTGAATCTTTCTGATATACTCAGTGGGTGTATCTGTCTTTTTGGGTGGCAATAAACCTTCAAGAAGTGCAGATGTCCGAGGTGATATAAGCGTGAATTTTTCATGTGATCCAGATGTCTCATCTCAGCTTGTAAGTTTGTATAACAAATCTGTTATATTTTGAAGATGCACTTAGCACCTTTTTTTGACAAATCAAGTTTTTCCAGGTTGATTTTACTTTAGAGGAGATAACATATCTTCAACATTATAGACCATCAGATCAGGATGTTTCATCTATTCTTGAAATTGAACAACATGCCCATGAAAATGGATTGCGGGTCACCCTTACAAAATTATACTCTCTTAGTGTAGCACGTAGATATAATGCTATTATTAGGTACTTTATACTTAAAAGTTATTGACATTTTATCATCTTGAAGTTTGTGTTATGTTCGGAACCAGTCTGTCACGATGAACATAGCCATGGTTCCAATTTTTGAGAGTTTTGTGCTTGCCATCACTCATGCCTATCGCGTCCTCACCTATTTTTGAGTTTTTGTGCTAATAAAGTCTTCGTACACCGATACCCTTTGTTAAGTAGGTAAAAGTTGCTTCTCCTTATAATGCAGCATATTCCTCTACTTCAATAATACGTGGTTATTAGTTATTGGTTCTCCGTGCGACCATTTTATGTTCCCTCTTGCAGGATCCAGAATTCTATTAGTATTTGAAAGATCATGATAAGGAGCTCCTGGAATTTGATGATAAAGATATTGATGTGAGTATATTTCACATTAATCTAACATTTAGTTGCATAATAGTCAAACTAAATGGACTTGCTCTTTCTTCTATATTGGTTAGCAGAACGCATGAACCGATCTGGAGGATGATGAGGATTCTCATTCTGAGATGGACATAGCTTTAGAGGAAAGGTATACAAAAGCTTGCCTCTTATCCATTTTTTTGCTTGTTTTCAAACTTCACTGATGTGCCTTGGAGAGATGATCAACTGGAATATCTCTGTAAAATTGCTGATGGGTAAACACCTCTTGACAAAACGTTTGCCATAGATTAAATGATTTTTTTGCAAGACTATTTCCCCTTTATGAAGATCTTGATGTCTACACCAGTGTGAACCCGACAACTAGAAATGCAACTAGGGACACATTAGATTTAGGATGCAGTTGGAAATTAGATTTTAGCAAGGATCCAGTGTTGTATTTTGCTAGATGTTCTTTCAGATATGAAAGACTATTAATCCATGGTACTTTATGGAGACTTCTAAAAGTTGATTGATGTTTATCTGGTCCTTGTGAGACTATTCTATTCTTTATTGGCATTTGCAAGTTGGAAATAACTAGCAAATTATTAGCAATTTTGTAGCTTGCAACAGGTTCTACTAGATATGTTACCGTCCAAAGTAGCTCCTGTTGTATCCTAGAATTCCACATATTTTGTGACAAAAGGAATAAGAACATCATCATATTCCAAGGTAGAAAAAAACTTGTGTTTAGATTTCAATGTTTTTACTGGTTAGAAGTTTGTTTTGGTGGATAAGTATGCATTTTATTCACAAGCTACTAGGAAATGATTAGACAAAATTAGTCATTTCTTGAGCATTTATTCAGTCTTGATATGATACAATAGATACTATATACACATTGGCACATTTTGATATGCTTCTTGAATGAGAGCTACTTAGGTTATCCTTGTATTAAAAAACTAATTGTTGGAAAGAGCTCTTCCAGCAGGCTGAATGACAACCGGGACTTTGGACACCTGGTTGTCCTGTCTGAGGAGTCTAAAGCCATATAGTTGGAGACAGAGGAGTTGACTCCACTTCAGAACATTGTCAACAAGTATAAAGGACATTTTGTTATGGTTAACCCTTTATGGGAAGTTAAGATGAGTCTTAAAAACGAGCAAGGCAAGGAGGGTAATATGAAGAAGATGCTAGCGATACGACCTCCAAGTTCGCGTATCACTAAAGGGTATCATGTAGGAGACTTATTTACAGATGTAGGGGATGTAAATTGGTGTATTTAGTCTTTAGGATAGTCACCTTGGCTTGGTCACTGGGTCTTAGTTAGTTTATGTAAGTGACACTCTTTTCCGATCTAACTATTTACCTTCTTTAAAAAAAAACCTTCTTCACAGGAGGACACTACTGATTGCATTACTAATGAAAATTTATGTATCATGAAAGTATTTGTCGCTCTATTTCTTAGAAGCTACATGGAGAACAAGACTTGGTGATACCTAATCTTGGTTTTGATCTGTATCGCAGGTATTTACTGCCCTTGTCATGGCCGCCATTGGTTTTGATCTGTTTGTTTCAGGTATCCGACTAGGCCTAATGTCCAGATCTTCGGAGACCTATGCTTGGCTATTCGTTCTGGAAAGGTAAACTATTATGTGAAATGATACAGACCCTTTATTTAATTTGGCATTTGAAACTAATTTAGTAACTAGTAGTTTAGATGTTGCCATATAAGTTTCTATCCATGCTTTCCTGAATCAAGTGTTTCCTTCTTTATGAACTTATAGTGGTTATCGTGAAGTACTATGAACTTATATTAAATTTGTATGAGAACATTCTTCGACACTGGACATCTAATTTTCCACATTGTTCCACATGGTATGGTATTGAGTTTTGAGTGTAGAACATATAGGAATTTCCAAATTCACCTTCTTTAGCACATTGATATTAAAAATTTATCCGAATTTGATTCAGCTATGCAACTTGGCAAGTGAGATCTCATTATGACTACAACTAAAGACTTCATAACATTATGCCTATTAGCCTAATCAATCTTTTTGAATCATATCCTAAAACATGCAGTTAATTCCTATGGAAAATAGATCACCCTTCAAACTTTGGTCATGAATCATGAGAAGTGGAAGCATCTTATTATAGAAAAATGAAGGTGGCCATCGGTTTTAACTTGGTTATAAGTTTTCTCATATCGAAGTAAATAAAGTGAATGAGATTTCCTCTATGTTATCAGCAGGCAAATCAATTAGCCTAAGGATCTGCTTTCTCTGTGTAGGAAAAAGGGTCAGAAGAGAAGATCATTTAGACTATGATCCGAGATAATATCGACACAACGACATGGATTTAGGAAATATAAGTCTTGAAAAGTTCAATATATGCCAAAAAAATTAATTTGTTCTCTGATACACTTGATATAACTTTCCAAGCAAACCATACACTGGCATATGATAGTAATATATGCCAATTTTTTCTGACAGTTGATGGTTGATATACTCTGATGCTTGACAGTTGATATAACTTCCCAAGTAATATATGCTAATTTTTTTTAAAGTTTAAATACTTTGATACAGTTGATAATTATCATTATTTTCCAAGACTTCTCATTACATATCTGGAAAGGAAATATTTTGCAACAAAGTAAAACAAAAAAAGTCAAACAAACCTAAGAATATAGTTTTGATATATTATATACATCCTGAACTTCTGCTCTTTAATTCTCCCGAGAAACACACACACACACACAAACACAAATATGTAACTAACATTGGCATCTTAATTACTGCATTTGCAAACTTATATTTGACCGGTGAGGTTGTCACCATCGCCTTGTGATTGGCAGCCCTACTGGAGTAATTCCTTCTGAATATATAGTTGCATGCTTCAACTTGTCTATAACACGTAAGATAAATACCATGTTAATAATTATGAACTTTCTTATGCAAGAAAGTTTATGGTGAATTTTTTTTTACTGCATCATAAGACTATTGGCTATTACCTGTTTGACAACAATAAGGTTACTGCTACAATTGGAAAGAGTTCAAATTTTGATTATAGTGGATGGACTACTCCCGATATATTAATTATACCCTTGATATATTTATAATATGTTCAGGATGATCAAAATTATTAAACACATGGAAATAAATCTCAGTAAACAAATATACTTGGATAATAGACTTTGTATCCTGGGATAATAGACTTTGTATTCAGTTACAAACATTTTTATTTGTATTCGATATCATGAAGACCCATAAACATTTTATTTGTATTTTTATTTGTATTTCTCTTTTGACAAACACCAGACTTTTACTATGCATGTACATCCTTTCATTTATTGTGTAATTATTACTTTATAGCTACACCTTGTTCAATGTGGTATTTACTGATGTGTTGCTAGTCATATTTTTTTTTCTTCTAATTCTTGTTTTATTTTCACTATGATTTTGTCTGGAAGGTTCACATAAAGAAAATATGCTGAATGATGGTCTTGAGTTGTTAGGTAACAAATAGGGAACTTGTCTCAATTAAAGCTTCCTTTTTCACTTGAAGTTTCCTTTGTCACTTGAAGCTTACTTTTGTACATTTTTTTTCTAATTTTTTTGTACGCAGGTCTGTACAATTTTTTTTAAACATTCACAAACTAATGTAGTCTAGTCTGTACAGTTTGGAAGAACTTGTCTTTCTTTTCTGGTTGTTCGTGTACAGTTAGCAAGTTGCTAATACATTGGCATATCTTCATTTGCAGGTCCTTCAAAAGCATTCTGGATATGCTAAAATGATGGACGACGATCTTGTGATGGAAAAAAATTTGGGTTAATTTTATGGGTTCATGTGGGATATACTAATGTTCAAAAACATGGTGTTGTAATGGGTTCAGAATTTTATATGTAATGGTGGAGACAATGGGTTCATTTTATAATTGATGGTGTGGGTGATGTATTGTGTTTTGGATTTATTTTGGAGATGGTGGTTTAGGATGCTTAATGTTAAGCTTTTTGTTGTTTATCAATTGATCATATATAATTATATATAGATTTTGTTGTCTTCTACTTAATGGTAAAGAATGTTTGATGTTGTTAAGCTTTTTGGTATTAGAGCTTTGATGCCTAGAGATACATCTGAGGACAAGCTTGACAACGTCCATGATTATATGAATTTATGTGTATTTAAATTGTATGTTTTATAGCTGAAAAATACAGACATTAATTTCATAAGTGTTACTTTTGGGACAGTTATGTAATTGTCCTAGATAAAAACGACATTCTTTTGTAACGCTGGCAAATTTGTTTAGGACGGGTGTTACTCGTCACAAACTCTTTTATTTTGGGACGGTTTTGTAAACCGTCGTAAACATGTAATAATTCAAACTCTTTTGGTACGGTTACATTTTTCGACCCTAAAACCAAATTAGGACGGCATTTTTGGTCCTAAAACTTTTTGCCACGCCACCCTAATAGCACTATCACTTACCGTCCTAAAATTCGTCCCAAATCACAATTTAGGACTGATTTGGGTCTTTTTAAGACGGATTTTTGGGGTCCCAGAAAAACACTTTTTTTGTAGTAGAAATAGGATATAGAATCTCATCCACTTATTAATACCTTCCTTGACCTCTTCTTAATTTCTCGTTTGACTGCTTGATTACATCAGTTTGATTTTGTTCTAACAAAAACTCAAATCTTCGTGCCAATATAGGATGAATCTTCGTAGTGGATGCGCTACTCCTCTCACCATTACTGATGGGAATACCACTGCTCAAGAAGGACCAGTGGGTCAGTCACCCATGTCCCCTACCACTCGAGCACCGTCCAGACTGTAGCCTGTGATGATACCACCTACTACTCAGCAGCAAGCCCCGGCACCCCAAGTGGGACAGACAGGCCCCAAAAATCCTGTATCTCAAGAAGAGTAACTGCCACCCTCGCCACCCTATCCACCACAGTATCCACCATCATATCAACCACAGCAGCCTCTACAGTATCCACCATCATATCCACCACAGCAGCCTCCACAGTATCCACCATCATATCCACCACAGTAGCCTCCACCATATCCACCCCAGTATCCTCCACAGTATGCGCCTCAGTATCCTCCCTCAAACCCACCACAGTATCCCCTCTCATATCCTTTATATCCTCCACAGTACGAGCCTCAGGGTGTCCTACAGTTCATGTCCCAAATGCCATATATGCCACCACAGCAGCCTATGCCTCAGGCTGGTGGGACTACTACAGACCAGATCCTCCAGGGCCTAGTATAGGCCCAAATGCAGCAGAGCGAGGCTATTAGGAGGCGTTTGGAGACAATACTGACCCGAGCACCCCAAGCCTCTGTAGGTACTATCGAAGGGTTCTGCAACATGAATCCTCCATACTTCAAGGGCAATGAAGACATCATCGGGATCACCAATTGGCTGGTTAAGACAAAAAATCTCCTGAAGGCTTCGGAGTTATCCGCAGATCTATGGATGACGGCAGTGAAGTTACAGTTGGAAGAAAATGCTTACGATTGGTGGGCCACAGAGAAGAGACGGCTAGGAGTTGATCAGACGTGGGAGGAATTCAAAAAGAAGTTGATCAGGCTGTTCAATAAGAAGTTCTTCTCCGATACTGCCAAGGATGCACTTTATGACCACTTTCTACACATGGAGCAGGGGATTATGACAGTTGATGAGTACGACACCGAGTTTAGTCTGCTGAGTCATTTTGCAACGGGGTTGGTTACGATGGAGCTGGAGAAAGCCAAAAGATTTTATAGAGGCTTGAGTATAGAGTTGCAGAGATACACCAGCTCCGAGTCGAGGGCCTCCCAGACAGCTGTTCTGGTAGAGGCTAGAACTCAAGAGGCCATAAGCAAGAAGGCAAACTGACGAGTTACTTCGACCATGGGATCAACTAAGACCACTACATGAGGGCCAGTGAGACGTCCTCCCACACATCAGCATCAGCAGAGGACAAGGCCATACCAGGCACAGGAGAAGGCACTTGCCAATACTGTGGCAAAGTTGGACATGTTCAGAGGGATTGTAGACGATGGCTGGGACATTGTTTAGCTTGTGGATCGAACCAGCACCAGACCAGAGATTGTCCATTTCAGAGGAACGCTCCACAGAATCAGCAGCAGATGTAACCCCTCTTCCCGAATTTTTTTAGGTTTATTAATTAATCATTTATTTTAATTATTCTCCTAAAACGTATTTTGCTTAGAAAGTAATCTAAAAATATATATATATTTATTCATAAAATCCCTTATTGGTATGATAAAAGATTTTGGGCTTTCAAAGCTATTGGCTTCAAGAAATGATCTGTAAATCCTACTTATTTTGATCAAAAGAATTCTGCCAAATTATGTTAAGATTTGATTTAGTAAGAATATATTTGAAATGATTTTTTTTGCTATTGCCAAACATTGTTTAAACTATTTGATAATTTCTAAATATTGGTTTAAACTAATAGTATTATCTACAAATGGTTTATAGTTAAATTAGTCTTGGTTTAAAACTGTTTACAACTTGACCCCAATAAAAGAATTATTATTTTTACATGAGGTCTTGATTAGTATGGATATACTTTAAAATAATTTTGCTAGCATCGAATGTTATCGAACTTTCCTTGATAAAGTGATATATTATTTGAATAATATTATCCAGTTTATTATGATATTCAATTATTTGATTTGCGGATTAAAATTCATATAATTCAAATTATTTGAATAATATTAGATGCTGGTTTAAATAAATGATATTATCTACTTATGAATTTTAGTAGGTTATGATTGATTAATATGTTATTATCTCCTAAGGAATTTTGATTTAAATTTACTTATCTAAATAAAATGGGGACTTATCTATTAGGACTTTTAGTCCTTATCCACCAGGAACCCTTCTCGTAATTTTCCAACAACAATTATATCATACTAATAAATTGAACCAATTCGACTTTCTGATTGATAACAATTCAGGTGAATATCTAAGATATTCTAAATGCATGAATCGATCCTATAGTTATACATGCCAACCGAAAATAACCAATTCAACTTTCTGATCTCGGCCTTATCTGTTCAGTCAAATCCTCCTATTTGTTTGCATATAACAGCATGTATATCAAAACCAAGACAATCGACTCCAAAGCCAAAACCTCCGGGACTCTTCCCTAAAATGTATCCGTGTGCTACTTCTCAAAACATCGAGACATACTACACTCTCCGTTGCTGGGAACGTCACCCGGACAATCTCGACAACCCTCAGAGGTTGCACTGCCATCAAAGGCCAGCCTCGGTTATTCACCATCTCCTCCGCAACCGCAACCGAACCACCGCCACAAATGATCACCGCCACCTAACCACCGTGTCCGGACCCGTGTGTCCGTGTCCATCTTATTCCATCTCCCATTACATTTACATCAAGACCATTATCGTGCCCGACCCACCAGACACGCAAAGCCACCATCACTAAAACAAAATAACCAAAGCAAAATACCTAACCCCTGGCGCCGTCGTAACCTGGTCGTGTCCCCGGAACCAACCACCCCGCCTCATGTCAGCGCCGGTGACCTCCTCCGGCCGTGCTCGAGGACCTCGCCGCCCTCTCGATCGCCTCTCCTCCGCCCGTCGCCGCCCGCGCGTGCAGAACTCCACCGCCGCCTCCACTGGGTCGTCTCTCCCAGACCGATCGCCAACGCCGAGTCGGAGGAGGCCAGCTCTCTCTATCTCGGCCACGTGGAAGCCCCAGCGTCCGCACCGGAGCGGCTGACGAAGCCGTACGACCCCGCGCTGAAGTAGCCGCCGGCCCTCCTCTCCCCGCGCCTGGCGAACGCCAGATTTGACCCCGACGTCCAACGTCTGTGGCCAAGCCGCTTCCCCGCATCCGCTGACGTCGTCCCTGTGCCGCGGAGCCACCGCGCCTTGGTGCTGGCGCCACGAGTCGCACGACGTCTCTCCGCCGGTCCCTCGCCGGCCGACGAGCTGCGCCGCCCTTCGCATTGTGGTCTCGCCAGCGAACGCAGCCACCACCGGATCTAGCCTCCGGTGAGCCCCTCTAATTTCCCCTCTCGATCTCTCTCTCATCCATCCCATTAGCCTCTCTCTCTGTCCTTTTTTTTCTTTTTAACTTTTGTTGTTGAGGGGAACAGCATTCCCATCGAGTCTAGCAACATCTTTTGTTTTTGTTTGTTTGTTTGTTGTTTTGTATTTTTATATATATTCTTTTGTTATAGTAAGCATAGAAGTATAATTGAGTTTAGAAGATGAGTGATAGACTGATAGTAAAAGCACTAGATATATTTTGTTACATAATTTTGGAAAAAGATACCAAAAGCACATGCCATAAGAATTACAAATATCTTGTAAGCTTCTGTATGTAGCTACTAACTCATGATATCAATAGATGAGTATTTCATGCTTCAATTGATATCGATTACATTTTTACTCCAGGATATACATCTGAATACTTTGTTAGCCAAAAAGGTTAAGCCTCTTACTATAGTAACCGAAAAAAACCTTACGTATTTAATTATTTATATGGAAAATATATAAAATGGCATGATGAATGAAGATATTATAGTGACCTGCAAAGTCTTGCCAAGTCTCATCTCATCTGCCAATATACCATTTAATTTATTTTTAATCAAGGAAAAATACATTAGTTAGTATACCATATACATGTATATTTTTATACCATTAATTATTATTTCCTATGTTAACTTTATTTGTAAATATTCAATATATTTTGTATATAATAGCGGGGCCCATGAGTATATATATTAACTTAATTAATTTTTGGATTATAGGTATAGGCCTTAAACCCGCTAGACAAATTAGGACTTTTATATATTTAAATTATCGGGTCTTTTTCCTGCATGTTAATTGAACGGATTGGGCTTTTATAAATATAGTTTTATTAGTGAATCAAGTTTAAGCCTTTTGGTTGTTTTCGGGCCTACATATTATTTTCAGATTTTAGTTTATTTTAATTAATATTGGGCCTTATTCTTAAATGTTTTATTTGGGCTTTTAAATATAATATTCCTAATAAGAATTCTGAAATGAGTTTCTCAATACATTTCGAAATTAAGTACTATCTTGACTAATAATAATTAATGGATTTTTATAAGTTACATTTTCTTAAAGTATATGTATGATATCTAATTATCTACTAGTCTTATAAATATATGATAAGTTGCTAGTTTCTAAAATAGTTGGTAAATATTTTATAATATAGAATCGAAAGGTGAATGATTTGGGATCCCAATTTATTAGCTTATAAAGAGTAGTTTGGACTTTAACTAATAGAGTCGTAAAATAGTTTCTCAAAATTTTAATTATTTATCAATAAATAATTTGGCTAATAAAAATCTTGTTTTAAATTTCAAAAATAGTTATATGATACTTACGAAATTCCTCTTTAATATTAAATCCTAAATCCTGTCTAATCGTATTCATATTTGTTTGTGACCTTGGACTTTTTTACATCAACTTAGCAATCAGACTATACTGGACTCAACAGAATTATTGGTTACACCAGCTAAGGACCTCAGACAAGTACACTCTCTGATTGCTTTTCGATTCATAGTAGTCTATACATTTCATGTTTATACATATGACTTGCTGCTTGTTGACACGCTCGTCACACGAAGTAGTCGGGAGGAAAAATATCTTAGTAGACATGTGGACTACCCAGAACTATCCCAATATGTCTATTCGTGAATAATAGCAGCTGCACACGACACGTGCAGGGTGCCAGATTTACCCCTAGCCGTTCACATGTCGAAACGAATATTTCACACCACAAAGGTAGTTGTATTTTATTTGTTTTCCTTGTCTTCTCCACTGTGCCATGTCATCAGTACTTCTAGTTTTCATCTCTCATATGTTATTTTTATGTCTTGTAAATTCTATTGTGTTTTCGCACTGTCGTCGGTTTGTGTGCTTGTTCCATTCCTGACTGGAAACCAACATTTTTCAGGTTTAGTCGTAGCTTCACTAGCGTGGGAGGTACGGGTGTACTTGCAGACCAAACCTAGACTTTAGATAGCTGTTGTAGCCATTTCTAATATGTAAGAATTTTGTATTTTCCTTTAAATATAAATGTTGTAAATCTTGTAAACTGTTGTAATAAATCTTAGAAATGTAAATGAGCAATAAATGTATATTTTGTGATTTTGAGCTTCTTGGCCGTGACAGCGTTCTACCGCCGACTCTGCGGCGTAGGCTGGCTTGGACACGTCTCGTATCCGAAAAAGTGGGTACAGGTCGTGACAGCAGAGGCCAGGAATTGCAGGGCCAGGAGCACCAGGACCACCTTTACCCCTTCAGACAGCCCAATTCCAGCAGGCTAGAGCACAGACGGGCAATCAGAGAGTTGGGAAGGCTTTTGCACTAGCTGCAAAGGAGGCAGAACCAGAGGTGGACGTCATAGAAGGTATGGTTTTAGTTGCATCATTCTTGCCATCACATTATTTGACACTAGAGCCACCCATTCATTCATAGCCACTAGCATTGCCACTAGGCACAGTATACCCATGTCATCTTCAGCTAAAAATATTAGAATACTCACTGGAGGAGGAGTTGTACCTGTTAGTGGTGTTTGTAGAGATTGTTCTATAGTGATAAGTGGTAGAGAGATGAAGGCACGACTTCTTGTATTTCCTATGCCGACATTCGATGTGGTTCTTGAAGAACAATTAGACAACTCTAGAAGGGGGTGAATAGAATTTATGACAATAATGTCCAATTAAAAAATTAAACTCTTTCACCAACAGTAAATAATCGGAGTAAATGCGGAAATAGTAAAGAGCGAGAAAGCATACACAAACACAGCCGATTTTAACCTGGTTTCCCTCGTGGAGGACTAGTCCAGGCCTGAGAACTCTAGCTCAGGATTAAATCCACTATTTGTGAAATAGTAGTTATACCCCGTGCCTTTTCTTCAGAAGAGCACGTCAACTTCTTACAGAGATCGCAGTGGCGATGCTTAGAATTTTCCAAGCGACTTCTTAAACTCTTGCACAAACTCCTAATTGAAAAGTACTGAGCACTTTAAGGCTTAGGGAGCTTGTGGCTAGTAGATGAGAAGGGTATGGCTTGTATAAGGCTTTTGAGAGAAGAGAAGAGAAGATTGGATGATTGAAAATGAGAGAATTCAAGGCCTATTTATAGAATATTAGGTAGGCAGAATTCGGCCAAAATTCTGGGTCAAATATTCAAAAATTTTGCCGTTGGAAAACTTGCATCAAGCCAACCCTAAAAATTAGGGTCCTGGATTTTAGGAGGCAGAGTTCGGCCCGAACTCTGTGTGGAGGCAGAGTTCGGCCCGAACTCTTTCTCCAGAGCACAAAATTGGTCCAATGGGTAAATGGGCCACTTGGATTTTTGTGGGGCTTTTTGGTTGGTGGTATAGGTATAGGCTAAGTCCCAATTTGCTCAGTACGACTCAGTTTACATATGTCTAGACTCAATAAAAGTGTAAAATACAGACTCAAAACTTTAAGCAAAACAGGTACGAGCTGTCGTCCGTCTTGTACTGAGTTCAGTCTTCATGTGTCGTATTGAAATATTATAAGTATCATGTCGTCAATTGTATCAATATTTGGTTGACTGTGATTTTGTGTCAACAATCTCCCCCATATTGATAATTGATAAAATGATATTTGTATATTCAATATTCATACCTGGACACATTAACGAGCAGTAGCGTAGCTCCCCCGCAATCAGTGCAGAGCTATCAATAGCTCCCCCGTAAACATTGCTCTGTTCATGTTGTCCAAACATTCTTTCCCAAAGCACAGATACATAATGATATGATGATGTAAATATGAATATAGCAGAAATATTTCTCTTCCTTTTGGCATTTATCAAATAACCAGAAATAATAACTGGCAAGCACACCAAAAAAATAATAGAAGAAACTGCATATAAACTGATAAACTGCATAATGTCTCAAGAGTCACAAATGAGAGAGAATTCTAATACAACAAAAGTGCAGAAAAACAACTACATCAACTAAAAAATCCACAATGCAGAAAAACATAAACTACGATCCTCAACAGCAGTAGCAAGTAGAAATCCACATCCATTACGGAGCACGTGAAGGCCCAGCGTCGTCGGAAGGATCAGTGAAGGAACGACGTGGGTCTACGAAAGCCGCATCCGGATCCAACTAGCAGATAACCCAAGGGTCATCGATACGATATCCATCGCACGCAGGGTACCGCTCCATAGGAATAGGCATAGAAGGATACCGGGACATAGAGTACCGAATGTCGTGCAGTGAGTTGCTGATTGCACTCATCTGCAGTGTGGTACGGTAGTCAAGCTGAGTCCAGCGACCATCCTCTAAAGTGAATCAATCGCGGAGCATAGTCTGGAGTGACTCAAGAATAGCAGGAGGAGGATGCATATCCTGTCCAAGAGCAGGTACGTCAGGCTGGTCGTCCGAGTGCTCAGAAGCAGCAGGTGACCCAACAGCAGCCTAAAGCCGCCGTGCCTTAGATAGAAAAGCAGGGGCTTGTAGGAATTAACACTCATCAAGTGGGACACGAAAGACACGAAAGACCATTGGGAGATAAAGAGCATAAACCAAGGATCTTGGCTTCTTCCTAGCACTAATCATCCTGTCCATCATGGTACGTAGAAGATTAAAAGGAACATAAAAGTGGAGATGATATAAAGCAGAGATTTCAAAGTATGTAACCTCATCAGTCGATCCCGCTTTGGGCAGAATCGTGTTGAAGACAATGCGATGAAGTTCATAGAAGTAAGGGTTGAGAAACTTGGCGAGAAGCTTGCGAGGATGTGTGTTAGGAGTACACAAATCGTCCTTAAAGCTTTCTAGAGATGAACCATCGGAAAATTAAAACTGGCGAGCTTCAATAAGTTTCTCCCATGAGTTTGGCTCCGGAATATCAAGGTATTCGGCCAAGTCAAAATCATCAAAAGAGATGTCAATACCGGCAACACGTGAATAAAGACGTGTGTCATCATGAGTAAGATTGCAGTAAAACATTTGGATGGCATTGAGATATATAACCGAATTGGTAGTGACAAGTTCATCAAGACATAGATCATGAAATAATGAATCATATTGCGAAAAGATAGTAAAATTTATAAGATGACCCGCATACACAGGACGTGATCGAAAATTCTAAACCACTCAATAGAAGCGTCTAGTGATGCAAATATTCGGTCATCATACGTGTCGGGGTTGAGTGGACGAGGTGGGTTGAACAACGGGTGAATAGGTTGTTGATTAGGTTGTTCAACGGGTTGTTCAACACGAGGAGGAGCATTTGAAAAGGACGCACCCTCGGTTCGAAATCTCTTCCCTCTATTGAACAACTTGGGAGCCATGAAATAATGAAAAAAATTAAGGAAATTTAGATGGAGAAAAGTGTGAAGATATACCTCAATTTGTTGATGAAAGATGAAAGAGAATGGTGAGAGCATCCTTCTCCTTGAATTTTGAGAAGAAAGATGCACTAGGATGGAAGAACTAGGGTTAGGGTTTGAAGAGAAATAGTTTGGAGAAGTTAAGAAGGTGGCAATGGAGGAGAGAGAAGAGGGGAACCCGGTTTTTAGTGTAAGGGTTCGAATGGTCGGAGCAATTTTGGACCATTGGATCAAAAGTTGATCAGCGGCTAAGCCCGCTTGCAGTTCTAGAAGGACCAGACCGAATTCGGCCCAAACTCTGGGTAAGGCAGAGTTCGGCCCGAATTTCTGGTTTCTGTGGCCAGAACAAAAATTAGGCTAAAAAGAAGTTTGATCAAATAAGTGAGACTAAGAGAAATACAATAAGGATAGATGTATATACAAAATGAGAAAACCAAGTAGAGAGTAGCAAAAAGTCAACGCTGAATCAGAGTAATGTTTGAAAATTTGAATTTTAGCATGTGATAAATAAAAGTATACCATGTAATAAACATGGAAATATGCCACAATTCAATATTTTGAAGCTGCCAAGGGGTAGTTGCAGGGGCCGGATCCCAGCTAGCGGAAGTCCAGAGGACTAGTGCACCGTGTCGCTTAGGCTTTTACGCCTTGTTGTCAGAAGGACCCTTTCGGCTTGTACCCATAGCAATTTTATCATAAAAAATCAAGACATAATCGATATTTACGCAGGTTACTTTAATGAATAACAGCTTTATCCAAAATTCCTAGTTTACGACAAAGAAAATTAAAACGCTCTTCGGATAGTGGTTTTGTAAAGAAATCTGCTAGCTGATGATCAGTGTCAATAAATTTTAAGTTAATAGTGCCATTTTGCTGGTGATCACGTAAAAAGTGGTGACGTATTTCAATGTGCTTCGTGCGTGAGTGACATATGGGATTCTTAGTGAGATTTATAGCAATAGTGTTGTCACAAAATATAGGAATGTGCATAAAAGATAAGTTATAGTCTTCAAGGGTTTGCTTCATCCACAGAATTTGTGCACAACAACAACCAGCTGCGATATATTCAGCTTCTGTTATGGATAGTGCTACAGAATTCTGCTTCTTGCTAAACCAAGAGACTAGAGCCTTTCCTAATAAATGACACGTGCCGTTCGTACTTTTACGGTCGACCTTGCATCCGGCGAAATCAGTATCAGAGTAACCAATGAGGTCAAATAATGTTGATTTGGGATACCATAGGCCCACTATAACCGTACCCTTAAGGTATCGAAAGATACGCTTAATGGCAGACATGTGTGATTCCTTAGGATTTGCTTGATATCTAGCGCACAGACAAACGGTAAACATAATATCAGGGCAACTAGCAGTTAAATAAAGTAGATTGTCTATCATACCTCGATACTTACGTTGATCCACAGGTTTGCCGCTTTCATCTGGTTCTAGTTTAGTTGTAGTAGCCATTGGAGTACCGATTGGTTTGACGTTGTCAAGGTCAAATTTCTTCAGCATGTCCTTTGTATACTTCGACTGACAGATGAAAGTTCCATTTGATATTTGTTTGACTTATAGTCCAAGAAAGTAATTGTGCTCCCCCATCATGCTCATCTTAAACTCGGTCTGCATACACTTGGCAAAATCTTCACAGAGAGTTTCATCAGTAGAACCAAATATATTATCATCAACGTAAATTTGCACTAAGAGAATAGTGTCTTTGAAAGATTTTATAAAAAGTGTAGTGTCAACTTTCCCTTTTGAAAAACTTTTTTCAAGCAAGAAATTGCTTAGCCGTTCATACCAAGCTCTAGGGGCTTGTTTGAGGCCATATAGCGCTTTCTTGAGCTTGAAAATATGGTCGGAAAATTTGTGATTTTCAAAAGCAGGAGGTTGTTTTACATAAACTTCCTCCTTAATAAATCCATTCAAGAAAGCACTTTTAACATCCATTTGAAACAATTTGAAATTTTGAAAGTTTAGCAAATGCGCAAAGCATCCGAATGGATTCTAGTATTGCAACAGGAGCATACGTCTCATCGTAGTCGATACCTTCCTCTTGGTTGTATCCTTGAGCTACTAGACGAGCTTTATTGTGTGTAACTGAACCATCTTCATTTACTTTGTTTCTAAAAACCCATTTAGTACCAATAATCGAGTGATTTATCGGCCTAGGAACAAGTTCCCAAACTTGGCTCCTCTCGAATTGGTTGAGTTCTTCTTGTATGGCAGAAATCCAAAATTCATCATTAAAAGCTTCTAAAATATTTTTTGGCTCAATTTGTGAAATGAAGGCAGTACTAGCAATAGAGTCTCTTAATGATGATCTAGTACTTACTCCGCGTGAAATCTCATATATAACCAAATTTTCTGGATGTGATGGCTTGAAAGAGAATTTCTTTGGCAAGCCTTCCAGAGAATTGGTTTCAGTGGTGGTATTCATTGGAGTAGAAGTTAAAGGCTCAAAATCATCATCAAGAGTAGCTGCTGCACTATTATCTTCATCAAAAGTTACATTGGTAGACTCTTCCACAATTAATGAGCGTTTGTTGAACACTCTATATACCTTGCTCGTGGCAGCATAGCCAAGGAAAATACCATCGTTAGCTTTGGGATCAAATTTACCTAAGTTGTCTTTGGTGTTAAGGATAAAACATCGACAACCAAAAAACTCTAAAATATGAAACGTTTGGAGTTCTTCCAAACCAAAGCTCATAGGGTGTTTTCTTCATAATAGGACGAATGAACACCCTATTTAAAATGTGGCATTTTATACTGACAGCTTCAGCCCAAAAATATTTTGGAAGTAAAAATTTATTCAACATGACTCTAGCCATATCGCCAAGAGTCCTATTCTTTCGCTCCACAACACCATTTTGTTGAGGAGTTCTTGGACAAGAAAACTCATGATTAAATCCATTTAAATCACAAAACTTTTCAAAATATGTATTTTCGAATTCGCCTCCATGATCACTTCGGATTCGAGTAATCATGTAGCCTTTTTCGTTTTGAACTTTCTTAACAAAAATTTTGAAAACAGAAACAACATCACTTTTGCTTGAAAGAAAGAAAACCCAAGTAAATCTAGAAAAGTCATCTACTATAACAAAGGCGTAGAGTTTTCCACCAAGACTGGCTACTCTACTTGGGCCAAATAAATCCATATAAAGTAATTGCAAGGGTCTAGTAGTACTTACAGAGTTTATGGAGTGAAATAAGGACTTGGTTGCCTTATTCAACTCACATTCGGCACATACCGTATCTTTTTTGAATGTGATGTCGGGGAAGCCTCTAACTAGCTTCTTAGTCGATAGCCTGGATATGGTATACATATTGGCATGACCAAGACGCTGGTGCCACAATAATCTTTCATCCTTGTGAGCATAGAGACATATACCTGCACTGTTAGTATCTCTAGATAGATAGAAAATATAGATGTTATCCTCTCTTATCCCTTCAAAAGCGATATCTTCTGTTGACCTATCATAAATGTAGCATTTATTTTGTCCAAAGCTAATATCATATCCATGATCAGCAAGATGACTTATGCTGAGCAGGTTATGCTTTAACTCGGTCACGCGGCAGACATCCTTTATTACAGGAGAAGGAGGATGACCAATAGTACCATTACCAGTAATATACCCTTTTAGGTTGTTGCCGAAGGATACATATACCCTTCCCTCTTCATCGATAGTGATGCGAAAAGATTTGTGTCTCCCGTCATATGTCGCGAGCATCCACTATCGAGAATCCACTTACTCTTAGTTGAGGAGGGAAGGTCCACCTACATCAAGAGTAGATGTGACCTTTGGTACCCAAGTTCTTGAGGGTCCTGAAAAGTTAGTTTTCGGCAACCATGCATATATGTTTCTATCTACTAATCTTCTAACTCTATATTGTGGTGAGATGTGTCCATGTAATCCATAATAAGTACAAATAGCATTCCTATTTATGTTAGGAGCATGTTGATGATGTCTATATGTAGAGTGGTGTGGAGTAGCATGATGATGATGTCTATATGTAGAGTGGTGTGGAGTAGCATAATGATGATGTCTATATGTAGCATGGTAAGAGTGGTGTGGAGCAGCATGATGATGACTATATGTGGTTGCAGGATAATGTTTATATCCATATGCAGTATAATGGTGATTTTGTTTATGTGCAACATAGTGATGATTGTATCTATGTGTAGTATGGTGATTATGTGTCATATGAGCATTATTTCTACGTGCATGTGGTTTGTGTGCCATATGAAAGTGGGTGTACATGTAAGCATGATTACGTGCTGCAGGTGGATGACGTGTTTGACTAGTATGAGTGGTGTTGTGCTTTGTGTGTGTCGCATGTGATTGGGTTTGAGGTTGAGCAACCTGTTTTCCTAATCTAATCTCTAATTTCTTAGAGACAGCGTGCAGTTCAATAATCTTAGTATTCAAACCATAAATCTTAGTGATAGAGATCTTGTGTCTATTCTTTTCTTCAGCAATTTCAGTGTTGAGTGTTGTGATCTCTTGTGTTTGCTTTTCAATACGTGCTTCGCATCATGTAGGCTTAATTTAAGCTTAGACACCTCATTTGTGACTTCTGTGGGTGAAGTGTCTCTAATATTATCAAGCAATGAAGAGAGTCTTTGAATCTCGACTTCATAACTTTTGATCTTCTCCTTGGCGTGTTTATATTTACCAATGAATTTCTTGTGGTCATTGAATAAATCATTGAATGCATCGCCAAGTTCATCAAAAGTAAAATCGTCGAGAGTTTCGCTTGTTACCTTATCGGATGTAGCCATTAGGCATACATTGGCGGTGTCTTGAGGAGATTCCTTTTCTTCCTCGGAGTCACTAGCTTCGCTTTTATGCCAAATGCTTGTGTTGGCATATTTCTTTGAGGAAGCCTTCTTGTATGGTTTCTCATATTGGTTGCACTTCTTTGCGAATAGACAGTCTTTTCGGACGTGTCCAGTCTTCTTGCAGCCGTAGCATGTTGGCTCTTCTTCGTCATCTTCTTATGGTTCCTTCTTTCTTCGGTTGAAACGAAGGAATTTCTTGAAATTTCGGACAAGGAGAGCTTGATCATCACCTTCCGAGTTGTCATCATCCGTCTCTTCAAGATCAGCCTTTCGTCGGTGAGCTTTAAGAGCAATCTCTTTCGCCTTAGGAGCAGGTTCCTCGAAGTCTTTGAGGTCAAGCTCATGAGTCATCAGCTTTTCCATCAAAGTCTCCATGGACATAGTTGTGAGATCATTTCCTTCTATGATGGCTGTCACCTTAGGGTTCCAAATCTTTGGCAGTCCCCTAAGAATCTTGCGGATCTTCTCGTGATTTGTA
Source organism: Iris pallida (assembly GCA_029216955.1). Taxonomy (NCBI): domain Eukaryota; kingdom Viridiplantae; phylum Streptophyta; class Magnoliopsida; order Asparagales; family Iridaceae; genus Iris; species Iris pallida. Next base: position 5,990,569 of record JANAVB010000194.1, read on the forward strand.
TATTGTTTGTCGAGAGAAGACAAGGGGTTGATGATGTCGAGGAATCTTGTAATCATTTGTGTGATCATCTCATTTGGCTTCATTTTGAAAGCCTCATATTCTTGAGTGAGATGACTTATTTTTGACTCCTTGACTTGGGTGGTTCCTTCATGTGTCACTTCTAGAAGTCTCCATACTTCATGAGAGGTGGTGTATGTTGAGACCCTGTTAAACTCATTCCTGTCTATAGCACAAAATAAGGCATTAATAGCCCTAGCGTCTAGAATCGCATGTTTCTTCTCCTCGTCAGAATATTTGTCATGTGGTTTCTCTACAAGATCACCATTGACAACTATCCTGACGGGCTTTTTGTAACCATCGGTAACAATGGTCCACAGGTCGAAGTCTAGCAACTTAAGATAAAAGCTCATCCTTGTTTTCCAATAGGTGTAGTTTGTTCCATCAAATAGGAGAGGCCTATGAGTGGACTGCCCTTCTCCGTGATTAAAAATCATGTATTGTGTGGTTGTCATGGATCAGCTCTAGGATGTTAGTCCTTATTGAGAGAACAGAACTCTGATATCAATTGAAGAACAAATAGGCAACTCTAGAGGGGGGGTGAATAGAGTTTATGACAATAATGTCCAATTAAAAAATTAAACTCTTTTACCAATAGTAAATAATCAGAGTAAATACGAAAATAGTAAAGAACGAGAAAGCATACGCAAACACAGCTGATTTTAACCTGATTTCCCTCGTGGAGGACTAGTCCAGGCCTAAGAACTCTAGCTCAGGATTAAATCCACTATTTGTGAAATAGTAGTTATACCCCGTGCCTTTTCTTCAGAAGAGCACGTCAACTTCTTACAGAGATCGCAGTGGCGATGCTTAGAATTTTTCAAGCGACTTTCTGAACTCTTGCACAAACTCCTAACTGAAAAGTACTGAGCACTTTGAGGCTTAGGGAGCTTGTGGCTAGTAGATGAGAAGGGTATGGCTTGTATAAGGCTTTTGAGAGAAGAAAAGAGAAGATTGGATGATTGAAAATGATAGAATTCAAGTCCTATTTATAGGATACCAGGTAGGCAGAATTCGGCTAGAATTCTGGATCAAATATTCAAAAATTTGGCCGTTGGACAACTTGCATCCAGCCAACCCTAAAAATCAGGGTCCTGGATTTTAGGAGGCAGAGTTCGGCCCGAACTCTGTCTCCAGAGCACAGAATTGGTCTAATGGGTAAATGGGCCACTTGGATTTTTGTGGAGCTTTTTGGTTGGTGGTATAGGTATAGGCTAAGTCCCAATTTGCTCAGTACGACTCAATTTACATATGTCTAGACTCAATAAAAGTGTAAAATACAGACTCAAAACTTTAAGCAAAATAGGTACGAGCTGTCGTCCGTCTTGTACTGAGTTCAGTCTTCATGTGTCGTATTGAAATATTACAAGTATCATGTCATGAATTGTATCAATATTTGGTTGACTGTGATTTTGTGTCAGCAGTTCTCGGAATGGACTGGTTGAGCCAGTATTTTGCTCTCATATACTGCCATAAGGGCAGTATTGTCTTTAGACCACCGAATACGACGGAGTTCGAGTTCACCAAGGAAGAAGCCTTAAGAAGCGATGAACCTATATTGGGGACTCACATGATGATGCATGACACCCCTCAGCACCCCGTTATTGCTGAGTTCGAGGATGTGTTTCCTGTGGAATTGCCAGGACTGCCACATGACCGAGACATTGAGTTTTCTATTAAGCTTATTCCCGGAGCCGATCCTATTTTATCTCGAGTTTATCGGCTAGCACCCAAGGAGTTGGTAGAGATGAAGACGCAGATTGATGACTTATTAGAGAAAGGCTTTATTCGTGCCAGTACGTCACCATGGGGAGCACCCGTTCTTTTTGTGCCAAGAAAGATGGGACGGTGCGTATATGCATCGACTACAGAGCCTTGAATGCAGTGACAGTGAAGAATAAGTATCCTTTGTCGTGCCTAGACGATCTATTTGACCAACTAAGTGGAGCAAAAATATTCTCCAAGATTGACTTACGATAGGGCTATCACCAACTGAAGGTTCGGAAAGAAGACATTCTGAAGACGGTATTTCGATCGAGGTATGGACACTACGAGTTCTTGGTCATGCCTTTCGGTTTGACCAATGCTCCCGCAGTCTTCATGAACTTAATGAACAAGATCTTTCATCAGTACTTGGAAAAATTTGTAGTCATCTTCATAGATGATATCTTGATTTACTCCAAGAGACTAGAGGAGCATGAGCAGCATCTACGGATAGTTTTGGCAATCTTGAGGAATGAGCAACTTTTTGCGAAGCTAAGAAAGTGTGATTTCTTTCTCAAGGAGGTTTCATTTCTTGGGCACATTGTTACTGGAGACGGTATATCGGTAGACCTTGAAAAGTTTACAGCAGTCAAGGCCTGGCCCGCTCCCGCATCGGCTTCTGAGGTAAGAAGTTTTCTTGGACTTGCGGCATATTACCGAAGGTTCATAGAAGATTTCTCTCGAATAGCAGGGCCTATGACTTGACTAACTTGCAAGGATTAGGAGTTTGTATGGACAGATGAGTGTTAAGCCGCTTTTGACGAGTTGAAGAAGTGCTTGACCACTGCACCTATCTTGACACTACCATCGGGCCTAAAAGGTTTTGTGATTTACAGCGATGCATTCGGGAAGGGATTAGGATGCGTATTGATGCAGTATGGTCATGTAGTATCATATGCATCGAGACAGTTGAGGGTGCACGAAAAGAATTATCCAACCCACGATCTAGAGCTAGCAGCGGTTATCTTTGCTTTAAAGCTATAGAGATAATATTTGTATGACGAGAAGGTGGATATCTACACTGATCATAAGAGCCTCAAGTACGTGTTCATACAGAAAGAGTTGAATATATGACAATGACGTTGGTTGGAGTTGATGAAAGATTACGAGATTGAGCTATATTATCATCCGGGCAAGGCTAATATTGTGGCAGACGCATTGAGCCGTAAGACCATGGCACACTTCATGACTACACAGAAGCAGTTGATCAGAGACTTGCAACAGCTTGGAATTGAGGTAGTATTGCCTAGAGCAGATGGCGTGTTAGCCAATCTCCAAGTAAAATCGTTAATAGTAGATCGGATCAAGGCGGCATTACCTGTGGACGCTAGATTCCGACGGCTTCGAGAGAGGATAGAGACAGGAGAGCAGACGGGATTGGGGATTCATCCCGATGGGACATTGTGATGTGGTGATCGTATTTATGTTCCTTATGGAGAGTTGCGGCAGGAGTTGATGGCAGAAGCACACAGTTCAACTTATTCTATTCATCTCGAAGGAACTAAGATATACCGGGACTTGCAGCAGTATTATTGGTGGCATAGAATGAAGCGAGAGATAGCTTATTTCATGGCCAAGTGTTTGGTATGCCAGCAAGTGAAGGCCGAGCACCAGAGGACGGCCAGATTATTGCAGCCGCTACCCATTCCCGAGTGGATGTGGGAGCACATTATGATGGACTTCGTCACAGGATTTCCTCGGAGTTCTAGTGGACGAGATGCAGTATGGGTGATTGTTGATAGACTTACTAAATCATCCCACTTCTTACCTTTTAGAGTGGGGCAGTCCACGAAAGTTTTGGCGGATATGTATATGAAGCAAATATTAAAGCTACACGGTGTACCAGTTAGCATCGTGTCAGATCGTAACTCGAGGTTTACCTCATACTTTTAGAGGAGTATGCATGAAAGTTTGGGTACACTTTTGAAGTTTAGCACATCGTACCATCTGCAGACAGATAGCCAGTTGGAGCGTACGATTCAGACGCTAGAGGATATGTTGAGAGCGTGTATGCTTGACTTTGGCGGATCATGGGAATACCACCTTTACCTTGTGGAGTTTTCTTACAATAATAGCTATCAAGTGAGCATTCATATGGATCCGTTTGAAGCATTCTATGGTAGGAAGTGTCAATCTCCTGTCTGTTGGAGCGACATTAGAGAGCGACAGATATTTGGTCCCGGGCTAGTTTTGATCACAGTAGAGAAGGTAAAGAAGATATAAGACCATATGCGAGCAGCACAGGATCGACAGAAGTAGTGGACAGATAATCATCGTCGACCTTTAGAATTCAAGGAAGGCGACCAAATGTTTTTGAAGATATCCCCCACTAGAGGTACGATTCGATTCGGAGGACGTGGCAAGTTGCGTCCAAGATACATAGGCCCTTTTGAAATCGTGGAGCGTGTGGAAGAAGTTGCGTATAGATTGCCCTTGTCACCGTCGCTAGAGGGATTACATGACGTGTTCCACGTGTCTCAGCTGAGGAGGTACGTGACAGACAGCAATCATATGCTTGATCACTTCGAGATCACAGTTGGAACGAGTTTGTCGTACAAAGAGCAACCGATAGGTATCCTCGATCGTCGAATGAACGTTTTGCAGAATCAATCTATACCGTTGGTTCGCGTGGCATGGAAGCATCACTCGCCAGGGGAGTCTACTTGGGAGCACGAGGACGACATTAGGAGTCGCTACCCACATTTGTTCGAAGACCAAGGTACGTCATTCATGATTAGACCCTTCCAATTTTGTATTGCATTTGACCCCCTACCTTAGTTTAATTTCTAGGACAAAATTTTCTTTAAGTTGGGTAGGATGTAAACTCCCATATTTTATGCAGAATTTTTTTTATCAATTCTATTATTTTTATACATTTTATTCATTTAGTTGTAGTTGAGGTATATATATATATATATATATATATATATATATATATATATATATATATATATATATATATATATATATATATATATATTACTGGTGTGTATGTGTTATACTATTAAATATTAGTCTTCAATAGTATTTGGAATTTTTAGATAGTAATTTATAATATTTTATTTTTGGATGATAGCTAATTGCTCTAAATTTCATATGAATATATATATATATATATATATATATATATAGTTGTTAAAAAAAATTAATCTTGCGTTACTGTTCACAACTGTGAACTGTAACAGCCAAGGGCCCGACACCCCTCCCAGCGGCAACCCGCAGATGGGATGAAGCAAATACAAATTTGATTGAATCTCCTCCAAATCCTTTTCAAATCATATCCCAATCCAATCTCATCCAAATCCTTTATAACCTAAATCAATTTCGGATCCTAAACCGAGAACTATTGGGATTTAAAACCTATACTTCGCCCTGAGCCGCGGGGATCCTATCACCAAAAACTCATCAAACCTTCATCTCAACCCAAATCTTTCGATTTTATAGCACCCCCACCCTCTGGAGAATCACCCCGACCACCTGTGTGTCGTCGCCGACGACCGCACCACCAGGGAAGAGCCCCGACCGACTGGAATAGAATAACTCAGTTCCGAGTTCAACTCCAGGTACCTAATTTCCACTGCAGATTCCTCCTTATTCACTCGATCGATTTCGATTGTATGAACTCCGGTAGAGAGTCTATATGACCCTCTCAGAATTCCAATAGATAATTTCATGATTCGAAGAAAAACCAACCCGTGGCATCGATGCAAAGTTGATGGAAAACCCCTGTCACATTGACAGATTTGGGATTTCAGGTACCTCTGTTTGTAGATAGATTAAGATCAACCTGGTAGAGATTCCTGGAAAACTTCTGAACAACATGTTAGACAACCTATAGCACTTCATAACCCTTATGTTACTTTAATTTTTCATCAAATAAATGCAAAAATATTTGATTTCAAAGTTGAGGAAAAACTGATTTTTAAAACACTAAAATTTTAGAAAAATTTCCTGATACGATGTGCGTCCCACCAATCCAGACGACGTGGTCGCGGACCGAAAGTATCAAAAGATGCGTATCGGCTTCATGGACGTGTGGGCTTTGACGGAATTCAAATTGGTCGCGTGTGTACGACGAATTCGATGCGTATCCTTCGAATTTATCGTATCAGCCTATTTGCAAATTTCCCAATTACTTTGTTCACTTTCGTCAAATCGAGACGAAACTTGTGCCAGCAGGACCGTATCATTTTTTTTGTCTTGTACGCCAAGTTTGGTCCGATTCTGAGAAGGTTGATCAGAACACAAAAATTGGCGGGCCCGCAACCCAATCCAGCAGGCAATTTTGTGCACGGGTCACCAGAATCCAAAATTTGACATACCCTTGGGTAAGTCTCCTCAAATCGGATATGTAGACATGTAGTTTGACAACTTTAGAGACCGTAGATACTGGCGCACATTTCGGTGCAAAGCAGGTTCAACGGCGGGCATCATTTTGACCCAAAATTATGATTTTGCCCATGTTTCAGAATCTGGATTTCGAAAAGGCGTTTCCTAGGTATATCTTTTTCACCGAGAACATTTTTGATATTTTTGTCAGTATCCGGGGTCATCTGTGAATTGTAAGTTTTGTGTTGACGCTTGCGACAGTTGGATTTGCCCTCCTCGCACCGCAGACAAGTATACCTTGCCATAGATTCTGATTGTGCTCATTATTTTTAGTATATTTTATTATTGCATAATTATTTTTCTTATTTGTCATTTTGTTTATATTGTGCGTCCAAGTCACCTTGGGTGCAAGCGACTAGATTTAGTTGTTTTCGTTATTTTATATTTTATTGTGCATGTAGACCTAGTGTTAGACGACCACCTTATGAGTGTGGGATATTTTCATATCTCCTATGGCCTTGACACATGTGTATCACGAGATGAGTGAGTTCATATAGGACACGGACCTGCATACTCGACTAGCCATCGATACATATGGGTCGTACGATGGTTAGGAGGTAACTGCTACTAGTGTGTCGAGTTAGACGCCGTAGCAGTTGCCAACTGGATAGGGTATGGATACATATTGGCCAGGAGCATCGGAGGGAGGGACAGATACTAGCTTAGGGGCTACATTTACTTCTTATACACATTTATGGGTCGATAGTGACTCGTATGGGCGCTACTTTCTGCCTATGGCCGATAGCGACTCGGATGAGCGCTACTTACTTCCATTCTTTATTTACTCTGCTGATCCAACAGCCCCTGCGTAGAACATTTTCCTCAAAGTGCATCTCACATAGACGGTTAAGATATCCTGTAGTGTCATAGTTGCATGATTACACATTCAGTTATTTCAGCATATTTTTCTGTATCTTGTTACTTTCCTCTGAGGACCTGGTGATCTCTCCAGGATTAGACGAGTAAGACTATCCCTAGGAGTACGGAGCAGCTTTGGATCCTTCTTACATCGATGATGAGGCATCTCCTATTGATACTTAGTTTTCCTCTTTATTATCAGAGACTATGTAGTGGACATCTTTTTATCTTTATTTTTCTATTTTGAGGAGGTTGGACTCCATTTAGTTGAGACTATTTTTTATAGCTGTTTGGAGTGGGTATGTCCAATGGCTATCTCTTGATTTCTCTTATTATTCATTCTGTGTTGAGCTATGGATGAGATTTAGTTATTTATATTGTAGCTTCTCATGTTATATTATTTACAGCTTTTGTACAAATACGAGGATACCAAATATTGGTGTATTCTTCGTATATGTGCAGTTGGCATGCCGACGTAATTAGTCCTATGTATTTTGGGACTGGGCGGTACAACTGCAGTCGTCGATTTTTCCTCTGGGATACTAGCCTTCTCAGCCCTTGTGGTCGTAAGAAACTCGACATTCGAGGGCCCCGCGATAGAAGTGGTTTCTTCTTCCCTCCTCAAAGGAGGCCCTTCGGTCAATACAGGGGCTGTAGCCCCAACTTCCGAACGCAACGGCACCCAAAGAGGCGCCCTGGTAAGAGGTCCTTCAGGAAATTCCCCAAGAACGTGGGGCTCGCGATCGATCGTATCACTCTTCGACAGCCCCGACTGTCTCTTTGCTTGTACAAGCAAAACATTAAAAAGTAGAAAGCTTGAGATTAAACTAGGGTAAAACTAGTGTGTACTTGTAAAGAAGACTCTGTAGGTGGAGTTTTCTTTCGCGGAGAAGACCGTCGTGCAGATCCGCTCAACTTATATGCGGTTAGCTTGAATTTCTTGGCAGGTGGAGAACTCGCCTCTGTAGAAGCATGGAATTTCAGGCGCATCCACAAGCCAGAATTCATATGCGCTCAATCTACATGCGCCACAAAGATCACAATACTTAGCTCAGCCAGACTGTAAAGTATGGACATCATAAAAAGGCTTTTTATTCATATAAAAGTCTATTACATGTCTAAAGAAAGCTTTACAAAAAGGATAAATTCTACAAAGGAATGATCCTCAAACTACGGTCGGACGCATCATCCGCCGGGAGCATCATCCGCCGGGCGCATCCCCCGTCAGGCGCATCATCAGCCGGTCGCATCATCCGTCAGGCGCATCGTCCGTCAGGCGCAGCATCCGTCAGGCGCATCATCCCAGTGTCTCAAGTCAGGCGTATCACTTCATTTAGCTCTACCAGGCGCATCATGAAGTCTAAGCACGTGCGCCCCGCCGATCAAATGCTTCGACTAATGAAGCATTTATTGAGCAGAACTGGAGTGGGCAATCGACCCCACTCTAGCAGGAGGAAGAGATCTCCAAGGCCTAAGGAAGAGGAGAGCACTGCAATCGACCCGCGGCAAAATGAGGCTTCCAACACAACCAGAATGGGCGACACCCACTCTAGCAGGAGAAAGAGCTCTCCAAAGCCCAAGGAAGATGAGAGCACCGCAATTCCGATCTGCAGCTCTTCCAGCATAACAGAGGAAGGGCCCGAGCATCCCCATCTTTGGATGCAACAGGTACCTTTCGCCTGCCTCAGAAGCCCTCCACTCCGACTTTTGGATGTAACAGTCACCTTCAAGTGCATCAATGAAGACAATGCGTCGCATCTTCACCCTCGGGAGCATCTCATCAATAGAATACGCTCGAGCAAACAAGTTCATTTTGGAAGAACGTGAGGGAACGAGAAGCAAACTCTCTCCTTGCCACTATTTATAGGCCGGGCAAATCAAACCCATGCGCCAAGTGGCAGGCTCTCCGAATCCCGTGCAATGAATTTATATTAATGGTAATGAACCTGACGCTTTGAATTCAGCCAAGTCAAAAACAACTATTTAAAGCACTCGAAGAACGTAACAGTCGGGCCAATAAAGACGTGTCATGCAAACCGATAAGCCGGCCAAGACTGCACATCATACTGATGCGCCCATCAGCACCATGCGCCTTATGAGGATGTGCCCATGCGTCCCCATGCGCCTAGTGGAACGCGGATCGACGCGCCCACTCAACAGCCCATCACCTGTCAAAGAATATTAAATGCTGAAAACTGACAGAGTTGGCAGCTCGCCCCCCGAGGACTGCAGTTGACAGCTTTTTCAGAAGACGAAGCATCGCCAATGTCAGCATCATCATTACTCTTCTCCGGTGGTTACAAGCCACGTGGCCGCCCAACCACTTCGCATGCGTCTTCACAGCCATGCGCCCAAACCTCTGCATGCGCCTCAAAAGTCGTGCGCCTCAAACTTGTCTCTGATCCCTAAAGACAGAAGTCGAAGTCATTACTGAAGCCCCGCATGCGCCTCAAAAGCCGTGCGCCCCGACTCGTTCGTGACTCCTGAAGGTTGCGAGCCCAAGTCTCCTCATGCGCCCAATCCCAGGCGCATCCCATCAGATTATTCTCCACCAAATCCGAGATCTCTCCCGATATCTCAGCAACAGAAAGATCCTCCCCTGCTATGTGCCAACCACAGACGCAGCGTGAAGGATTCAACCCATAAATGATGGCGCGTCATCCACGCACCGCCTTCCATCTTCAACCACGTGGCATCCCCACGAACAGGTGCATCCTACATATGCGCGCATGAGCAGCCAGCCTGCAAACTATAAATAGAGGGATCATTTCCTTCTTCTATACGCACAGACATATACATTCTAGACTACACAGAGACGAGCAGACACTCAACGTCTTCCTCCTCTCAACAAACTCCAGCACCCGGAGCAACTCAGGCCTTCAGAGAACCGAGAACCGTCGTCAGATCATCAACGGAGTCAACGCATTACCACTCGCTCCATCGGCACAAGGTACCTAGATAAACAAAAGTATACTCCTAGGACTACATCTAAATCCTATATTGTAACACTGTTCTGTTTGTATTGAAATTTATATCAAAGAATTTTAATGGCAAAAAAGCTGGCGACTCTGCTGGGGACCTCTTTCTCCTCCGCCGAGAAAGTTGTGTCGCAATCCGACGACGTGAAGGTGGGCTCCTCCCACAAGACGCTGGTCGTACGCCTCAATCAACAGGCGTATGAGGAGTTCATCTCTGAAGGCAGTGCGAGTCCTTCGAAGTGGCTGCCGAAGCCGAAGAAGACTCGCCGAGTTTGGGTGCGAAAGGTCGAGGCCCCTGGCGTCACCACCGAAGGGGATGCGCCCAAGCAGCCTACCCTTCCTGCTGACATTCTCAGCAGCCAGGATGCGCCCACCGATGCAGTACATCTCTCTGGAAAACGTGGTGCTAACCACATTCCCCAGCCATCTTCTTCTCAGGCGAAGAAGATGCACCGACGGAGCAGGGGCACATCTAACGCCCTGTGCGTCAACCCCGATGCGCCACAGAAGGCGTCTGTCTTTGACAGACTCATTCGCTGTCATGGCGAGGATAATTTGGACTCTGAATACTATGCGCCCCAGCGGGCTAGTACAAAGAAGTCCAAGACAGCACGGGCCATGTACCACAAACGTGCTATACCGACGGAAAACCAGAAGCATGCGCTCACAATCATGCGCGCTGCTGATGGTAAGTTGCATAAGTTTAGCTCGGGTGCTTCTGCGCCAGGAACGAGCCAGCCTTCAGAGTCCTTGTCTCATTTGGGTACATCTACTGCGTTTACAACCAAGCCGAGCAAGGCAAACCCAGTGGTCTTAAACTCCCGTGCCTCCTCTGGTTGTGCGTCTGAGGTTCGTTCAAGTCACATTAAATGCGGCACCCCCACTACTGATCTGAGCGTCTGTTTGGCGTTGGAGCAGGGGCGCAGCATTCACTTGACCACCCCGGCGTTTGGCCTTGCCATGCACCTGATGGGGGTGTGAAGGTGGCACTCTCCCCCAATGATCTGCGTAACGTGATTACTCACAAGCGCCGATCAAGAGAGCTGACTAACGAGCACAATGCGCCCCTCGTGGGGCATACATATGTCGTGGTCAACATCAACTGCTGTTGCAATGCAGCAGTCCCACCAAGGCAGTCCGTGTTCCAACGGCTGCAATCATCGACGCCCCTCCGACGTCGCCTCGACAAGAAGATGTCGGTTGAAGAGGAACTAAAGGTTGCTTCCTGCAACGTTATCTCCAACTCTTCGTCAATCAGAAAGGCGACTGGGAACTCCTCGGCCTCAGTCTCATCCAAGAGCCAGCCGAGGAAAACCAAAACAATTGTCCCGTCCTCTGGAGTGTTTGAAGGCACTCGGGGGAGAAAGAAGATCTTGGAGGAAGCTGGGGGTAGTCAAGCCCTTGTTAATCCTCCCTCTGAAGACGAATATGTCCCCCAAACACCTGGGGGTAGCCAGATTTCTGCAAATCTTCAGCCTGAAGATGAAGACTTCTCCCAGAACCCAGCTGGGGTGGTCAAGTCTCTGCAAGTCCTCATCCCGATCATGAAGAAACCCCCCAGAGCACGACTGGGGGTAGCCAAGACGAAGCTCCGGGAGAGGCGACTCCTCCACAGGAGAGTGAAGCTGAAAGTGAAGCTTCAACCAACCCATCCACTTCCAGCCGTGTCATGACAGTGTACTTGACTGAGGGAGATGTAGACTCAGATGCGCAGCCAGCGGACCTTGTCCAGCGCATAGACACATTGGAGGGAGGACTCAAGATCCTCTTTGCCTCTATGAAAACACTGACTCAAGCAGTGTTTGAGATTCGGCCAGCTCTGGCCAGAGCACCTTCTACTGGTCCCGACCCAGGGGTCAATGGGGAATCAAGTGTACCCCCTCAACGGGTATCCTTGGACACAGATCGACGCGAGGTGCCGCGCGTGTCGGAACCATCCAACGTTCAAGCTGTACCACATTCTCCGACTCCCAGCTCCACGGAGGACGTGGTCGAGATGATCAGAGACCTCCGCGATCGCTTCGAGTCCAAGAATAGGCAGGAGGAGCGTCAGAAGATGGGGATTCCACAACCCTACCCCCTCGAATGGAACAAGGTGGTTTATCCTCCCAAGTATAAACCACAAACCTTGACACCATACAACGGAAAGGATTCCCCGCGCCGTTACTTCACGTACTTCCAGTCTCAAACGGGACATCTCCCGAAGGAAGATGCGCTGCTTACCAGCCTATTTGTCGGGGCACTCAAGGGGGTGTCTTATGACTGGTACTGCAGCATCCCCGATAATTCCATATCTTCTTTCGATGACCTGACGCGTCTTTTCCTTGATCGTTTTTACGACGGAGGGAAAGACATGACAATGGCGTCCCTCATAGAAGTACGTAAGAAGGAGAAGGAGACAGTTCGAGCATTCATTGAACATTTTCGACAAGCCTGCTTCCGACTGCCCCCGGGTATGCCAGAACATGCACTCCTCTCCTCCTGCAACATGAACATGCTGCCTGCGATCAAGCTCTGGCTCAACTCCACTCCTCCTCCCGACTGGAGTTCGCTGATCATTGAGGCGGAAGCAGCAGAAAAGAAGGCGTCCAATGCTCGTCTTCTGGGAGTCAGTTTTCCTGCCTTCGAGGACAAGGAAAAACGGCCTGCAGCCAACAACCTCGGACGCAAAACGAAGGGCAAGCAGGCATTGACAGTCAATGCCTCTAAGGGTGCACCAGCACCCACTCAGAAGCCTCAACTTGCACCAAGGCCAAAGGAGGTTTATTTTTTCAACGACGAAGACACCCTGCAACTCTTCGAGATATTAAAGCAGGGTGACAAGATCAAGCTACTCGACCCGAAGCGTCCCGACGAGGTTGGGAGAACAGACAATCCGAGGTATTGTCACTACCATCGATTTGTCGGACATCCGACTAAGGACTGCTACGTCCTCAAAAATTACATCCAGCGCATGATCAATGCGGAAGTCATCTCCGTCGATTACGAGGAGAAAACGGTTTCGGCCAACTTGTTGTCACTTCATTTTGGCACCTTACCGCCGACCACAACACAAGATGGTGTCATCCCCATCCCAAAGGCGACAATGGAGGTGGTTAACTTGCCACCTACCCGTGACAACGTGAGTGGACTCATCCCACTCACCACCTCTCGGGGGAAGGTTTTATGGGTTCACCCTGTCCTCGTCTCCGAAGTGACTAAATCGGAGGTACGCCCTACCTCCAAAGCCAAAGGCAGGAAGATCAAGTCTTGCCGCATGGTCTCTTGCTCCGCGGAAGAGGCACTTCCTGTACAGACGCATTCTCAGCTGAACGCCCAACCCGACGAAGCCGTCGTCGATGTGGTGCCTCTCGGCACCGTCCCTGCTGCCCAAGAAGAAGGCTCATCCAGGCCACCAGCAGCTAATATACAGAGGCATGTTGAGGCCCCTTTCGATAGGCCTTTACGATGGGAGAATGCTTCGGGGCTAGTCAAGCCCTCCAATTTTGACATACTGGCACAACTTGCCGGTACTCCCGCCCGCCTATCTCTGTACGAGCTTCTCCGTCTTTCCAAAGACACTCGCGAAGCTTTTTGTGAAGCCTTGAGGGATACTGAGTCCTTCATCAGTCAGGTCAAGTAGCCTGAAGATGTCCCGGCCACGTGTGCGCACTGTCATTGTGCGGATGAGGTTATCCCTAACATAACCTTCACGCAACAGGATATGCTGCTCAATCATCACCGGCACAATAGGCCGCTGTACTATACAGGGTATGTCGGCTCCGTCAAGATGAAGCGGATTCAGATCGATCCAGGGTCTTCCCTCAACATCATCCCCAAGACACTGCTCTCAACATTGGGGATCCCCATGTACCGCTTAGCGCCCTCCAACAAAACAATCAGTGGATTCAACGCCAGCAAAAGTGAACCACTGGGCAAGATACGGCTGAAATGTCACATCGGTAACCTCCAAACCGAGGTGACTTGTTATGTCGTGAACGCTGATGTCAACTACAACCTCCTGGTGGGTCGTCCGTGGTTGCACGAATACATGGTGGTGCCATCTACACTCCACCAATGTATGAAGTACGTGTCCACCAATGACATCGTCCGGACGGAGTTTGCGGACATCGATCCTTTCAAGGGAGTTGAAGCCTACTTCACCGACTCTACTCTGTACAAGTCTCCCAACGAAGAGGAGGCCAATGATGCTGACGATGAGGCAGAAACGGCCGCGGAACCAGACATGGAGCCAGAGATGATCCCTGACGCTCCTCTGAACATCCGACTGAAAGGGAAGCCGCCCCAAATGCTGCCCTCCATGGTGATCAAACTACCTGGAAAAGCACCAGCTTCTCCAGGAAGAGCACCCACTGAAGCCCCTTTGAAGATACTCCTTAAGGGAAAGCCGCCTCAAACGACGGCTCCCTTTGTAGCAAAACTATAGGGGAAGCCCCCAATCACTGAAGGCACAGTTGAGGCACCTATGAAGGTGCATCTTAAGGGCAAGCCTCCACAGTCATCTGTCTCATCCAAGCTGCAAGAGAAGGCCCACTCAGCCCTCTCGGATCCCAAGATCAAGTCCACGATTGTCACGTCCAGAACCAGAATACTGGCAAGTAGGGACGGACCAGGCCAGCTACGTATACCAAAGTACTCCAGTACTCCGAAATAACGTATAAGCTGTATAGACGGGGGTTACTACTACAATCCAACAGGCAATCCTGGGTCAAGCAATCCTAGGTATCTCAATCACAAGCAAATATGTAAAGTACAAGAAGTAAGATCAACTGGAATATAAAATAGTAAAGCGTCCCAAACTATCATATATCAATGATCATGAAGCTAGTAATACAGAGTGAAGACTAGCAAGAGTAATAGTCATACATGATAAGCTCTAGCTATAGTCTAGAATACGCAAATCATGTTCTGGCCCGTAGGCTATATGTCAAGTCCAAAACACGAGCTAAACACGTGCTCGGAGGCTAAACGCCACAAAAGAATAATGTACATAACTAGTGGGAGAATGAAATAGAAAACCCACTAAGGTACTCTGGTGCTCTGGATAATCACCAACGAGTGGAAGGTACGGAAGATCCTCCGGGCTCCTCTATCAGATCTGGTCAATGCAAAACCAGTGGGGTCAGACCCCCAATAGCAAGTACCACAAAGGAAGCCAAACTATGAACTAAAACCAGCATGCAAATCATAGCAATAGATAGAGATAGAAATAAGTAAAAGCAAATCGAGACTCGTGCGCTACCAATGCACTTATCCCGAGAATAGGAAGACAATGAGTAAAGCAAAATGTAGCATAAAGTAAAGGACATGTGACATAATATAAACTGTGTACATATAAGGAAAAGGAAGCATGTGAACATGAAATATAAACTAGACATGTGAGCATGTTAAGTAACTAGAACATGTGAGCATGTCATGTAACTGGAGCATGTGAGCATGTCATATAACTGGAGCATGTGAGCATGTCATGTAACTGGAGCATGTGAGCATGTCATGTAACTGGAGCATGTGAGCATGTTAAGTAACTGAGACATATGAGCATGTAAGATACTATATAGAACGACAAATGGTAAGATGACTTAGGAACTATTCCGAAACCCAAGTTACAACCCGTAAACCAAACAAGGACCGGGGTTATAACTCTTCTCCTGAACAGAACTTTAGTATCTAATCATTTACCGACAAAAGTGAAGCATAAACAAAGATGTACTGAAATAAACAAATTCGGACACTGCCTAGACAAACTAGACTAGACTGGACTCCATACAATAGTCACGGCCAAGCAATGAGTATGACTTTATACATTAGCTAACTAGGGTTGTCACAATCCTAATTACTAACAAATGCAAGTTTGAGAATTCCAAGTCCGGTTACCTGCCTGCTGCCACCTATTAGTCATGCCGGGAAGTGATTACAAGTGTGACTTTGTGCTCCCACGCGACGGTGAAGCTGGGAGAGTGCTCATCTCGACGGATAGCTCCAAACCCTTAAATAAATGTTATAACGACCTAGACCAAAGGCAACAGGTAACTGGGAAATCCTCCCTACCCATGTTCTAATGATCAATCTAGTTATATAATCCTTACCATTTTCTTGGATTCTGGGTGTGGCATTCCGCAGAATCCATCCTAGACATGAGCATGCAAGACTGGACAATAACGAGAATGTGCACCATAACAAGCCACAACAAGAAAATATCATAAACTGGAAGCTGGTAGTGCGCTACGACGAGCCACTATAGGGAGTGCGCCATGACAGGCCACTATCATGTAAGCAAAGAAAGACATGTACAAGAGTGTACCACGATGGGTCACTATCTAGTAAGCAAAGGAGACATGTAAGAAAAGTATGCCACGACAGGCCACTATCATGTACGCAAAGAAGGCATGGCAACAATTAACATAGCTTGTAAGAAAGAATCTATCAAAGACATATCATGGCATGTGGGAAATAATAATTAAAGCTAAGTATATTTCATAGAAAATGATTGAACATGTGCTAGTGTCAAGTGTATATAGGGTGTACAATCATTTTCTAACTATACAAGATCATCTAATCATGTTAAGAAATCATTACAATCGAAGAACATATCAAAAACGGACAAAAACGGGCAGAAACGGACAAAAACAGACTAAAACAGCATAAAACGGCATACCGGCGGTATACTGGACTAAAAACAGAAAGTTTCTGGTGCAAAAAACGGCATACCGGCGGTATACTGCGGTATACCGGCGGTATACCGATTTTTCAAACAGCAACAAAATTTAGAATTTTGCCAAAACTTGTTTCGGCCATAAAAACTTCGTTTTAAATCGAAATTCGGATTTTCAAAGTCAAAATTGAATAGAATTGAATTTCCTACAACACGGAAGTATTAGTTTTCACAAATCAAAACATTTGATAGATCAATACCTCAAAATACTCCCAAACAGAGGTTCTCGGGACACCGAAACGGGTTCCGATTGCCACCAAACTCAAAATCCATGATATACAAACTATGTGAGGGCCTCATATATGTATATGCGACCAAGATCCATAATGGTAATGCTAGTATCACTCTTGATACCAAGTTTTCTACTAAGTCCATATTGGGTTTTAACAGAAAATCAAAACCTTGTTTAAACCAATTTTGAAAACATGCATATAGATGAGAATCACAAGGAAAACATTCTTAACAAAATGAGTTTAGAACAATTCTAAGCATTTAATACCAAGGAAAACAAAAATGACAACAAAACAAAATGGTTCATGGATTTGGCAAGATGTACTTGCCTAGGTTAAGCTCCAAGCCTAATCTTCTACTCCACCACCAAGAGGGGTACGAAACCACACTCTAGGCCTCAAGGCCAAGTCCTTGGCAAGCTCCAAGGAGGAGAGAAGGGAAGAAGAAATGAAAAGAGAGTGAAGAGAATGAAAAGAGAGAGGAGAGAGAAAGTGAAATGATATATATAGAAGGGGGAATTAATCTTAGCCGTTGGATCATGATCCATGTGAATATCTAAGTCAATCCTAACCATCAAAACAAAACCAAATATCCAATGGGTAATAGGGTGCATCTATACTATTCATGAAAATATCTAAATACTATTCATCAAAATATCTAAAACACTATTCACAAAATATCGGAAACACTATTCATGAAAATATCTTAAATCGAAAATATCTAAATTATGGAAAATCTGTCTGGACGGTATGCCGTCGGTATACTCCGGTATACTAGCGGCATGCCGGCCAAGGAAAAAAATCTATAAGTTAGGAAAATTTTAAAGCATTACGAAAATCAAGAAAATACGAAATACACTACAAAATACGTATCTGTATATAAATACCGATACTGTGAGACGAGTCTCACAACTCTCCACAACTTAAAAAATAAATTTCGTCCTCGGAATTTCCTAAATCTAGTCAAGCATGAAAACCAAACCAAAGAGCCGAAAAATCATGTCAATCAAAACAAAGCATGGCATGTTGGTAAGATAAAGACAACAGTAATATAAGTAAATGCGTAAGCAGTAACACAACCACAATCAAGAAGGGATGGAGGCATATGAATAAATATGTCTCCTGAGTCAGTTGAGTAGGAGCAGGCCTACGCTGACTCCACAACTTAGATAAAAGTCAATTCTCAAATTAAGCCGGTACCAATGACTTAATCCAAGAAATAACTCTACCTAGGACGTATCTTCATAGTCGATACCAATGAAGTTATCACATGCCTCGACTACGAAGACAGAAGAGTTGGGGACGAGAAACTCGCCTAATATACGTAACCCAAGAGATAAATAAGAGTGGAAGAAGAATATGACAATACCTACCACATAATCGCCCTCGGCCAAAATCTGCTCTAACATACCAAACTCTGTCTGCCCACATCTCGGAACTGCTGCTCTGACCTGCTGCTGCTGAATCGATACATGAGCCATATACTGCTGGACTGCCGGGGTAGCCGGCGAAGCGGGACTGTGGCAGGACTGACCCTGCTGTCTGATCAGGCTGAACTGACACCTCCACCCTCGGGTCATCTCTGAACTCTGCCCCTGAATGCTGAGACTGATCCTCCATAACTGGCCTAACAGAAGATTGCTAACTGCCATCGACAAAACCCAAACATGATGGTCGGAAAGATTAAGAACAGTGCCCTTGAAAGTTAAAGGACACAAGGATTAAATCGAGAGAACAGGAAAGATCAACGATCAAGGCAGATATCAGGTCAAAGGATCAGAGATATAGAATAACACGAAGGATATCAATAAAGCAGAATTGTGACTGAGATATCTAAACATCAGTAACCCCCACATATCTGATAAATCAGACCTGCATGGGCCACCACTAAAACCTATGTCACGCCCCAGAACCAGAATACTGGCAAGTAGGGACGGACCAGGCCAGCTACGTATACCAAAGTACTCCAGTACTCCGAAAGAACGTATAAGCTGTATAGACGAGGGTTACTACTACAATCCAACAGGCAATCCTGGGTCAAGCAATCCTAGGTATCTCAATCACAAGCAAATATGTAAAGTACAAGAAGTAAGATCAACTGGAATATAAAATAGTAAAGCGTCCCAAACTATCATATATCAATGATCATGAAGCTAGTAATACAGAGTGAAGACTAACAAGAGTAATAGTCATACATGATAAGCTCTAGCTATAGTCTAGAATACGCAAATCATGTTCTGGCCCGTAGGCTATATGTCAAGTCCAAAATACGAGCTAAACACGTGCTCGGAGGCTAAACGCCACAAAAGAATAATGTACATAACTAGTGGGAGAATGAAATAGAAAACCCACTAAGGTACTCTGGTGCTCTGGATAATCACCAACGAGTGGAAGGTACGGAAGATCCTCCGGGCTCCTCTATCAGATCTGGTCAATGCAAAACCAGTGGGGTCAGACCCCCAATAGCAAGTACCACAAAGGAAGCCAAACTATGAACTAAAACCAGCATACAAATCATAGCAATAGATAGAGATAGAAATAAGTAAAAGCAAATCGAGACTCGTGCGCTACCAATGCACTTATCCCGAGAATAGGAAGACAATGAGTAAAGCAAAATGTAGCATAAAGTAAAGGACATGTGACATAATATAAACTGTGTACATATAAGGAAAAGGAAGCATGTGAACATGAAATATAAACTAGACATGTGAGCATGTTAAGTAACTAGAACAAGTGAGCATGTCATGTAACTGGAGCATGTGAGCATGTCATGTAACTGGAGCATGTGAGCATGTCATGTAACTGGAGCATGTGAGCATGTTAAGTAACTGAGACATATGAGCATGTAAGATACTATATAGAACGACAAATGGTAAGATGACTTAGGAACTATTCCGAAACCCAAGTTACAACCCGTAAACCAAACAAGGACCGGGGTTATAACTCTTCTCCTGAACAGAACTTTAGTATCTAATCATTTACCGACAAAAGTGAAGCATAAACAAAGATGTACTGAAATAAACAAATTCGGACACTGCCTAGACAAACTAGACTAGACTGGACTCCATACAATAGTCACGGCCAAGCAATGAGTACGGCTTTATACATTAGCTAACTAGGGTTGTCACAATCCTAATTACTAACAAATGCAAGTTTGAGAATTCCAAGTCCGGTTACCTGCCTGCTGCCACCTATTGGTCATGCCGGGAAGTGATTACAAGTGTGACTTTGTGCTCCCACGCAACGGTGAAGCTGGGAGAGTGCTCATCTCGACGGATAGCTCCAAACCCTTAAATAAATGTTATAACGACCTAGACCAAAGGCAACAGGTAACTGGGAAATCCTCCCCACCCATGTTCTAATGATCAATCTAGTTATATAATCCTTACCATTTTCTTGGATTCTGGGTGTGGTATTCCGCAGAATCCATCCTAGACATGAGCATGCAAGACTGGACAATAACGAGAATGTGCACCATAACAAGCCACAACAAGAAAATATCATAAACTGGAAGCTGGTAGTGCGCTACGACGAGCCACTATAGGGAGTGCGCCATGACAGGCCACTATCATGTAAGCAAAGAAAGACATGTACAAGAGTGCACCACGACGGGTCACTATCTAGTAAGCAAAGGAGACATGTAAGAAAAGTATGCCACGACGGGCCACTATCATGTAAGCAAAGAAGGCATGGCAACAATTAACATAGCTTGTAAGAAAGAATCTATCAAAGACATATCATGGCATGTGGGAAATAATAATTAAAGCTAAGTACATTTCATAGAAAATGATTGAACATGTGCTAGTGTCAAGTGTATATAGGGTGTACAATCATTTTCTAACTATACAAGATCATCTAATCATGTTAAGAAATCATTACAATCGAAGAAAATATCAAAAACGGACAAAAACGGACAGAAACGGGCAAAAACAGACTAAAACAGCATAAAACGGCATACCGGCGGTATACTGCGGCATACCGGCGGTATACTGCGGCATACCGGCGGTATACTGCGGCATACCGGCGGTATATCGGACTAAAAACAGAAAGTTTCTGGTGTAAAAAACGGCATACCGGCGGTATACTGCGGTATACCGGCGGTATACCGGTTTTTCAAACAGCAACAAAATTTAGAATTTTGCCAAAACTTGTTTCGGCCATAAAAACTTCATTTTAAATCGAAATTCGGATTTTCAAAAGTCAAAATTGAATAGAATTGAATTTCCTACAACATGGAAGTATTAGTTTTCACAAATCAAAATATTTGATAGATCAATACCTCAAAATACTCCCAAACAGAGGTTCTCGGGACTCCGAAACGGGTTCCGATTGCCACCAAACTCAAAATCCATGATATACAAACTATGTGAGGGCCTCATATATGTATATGCGACCAAGATCCATAATGGTAACGCTAGTATCACTCTTGATACCAAGTTTTCTACTAAGTCCATATTGGGTTTTAACAGAAAATCAAAACCTTGTTTAAACCAATTTTGAAAACATGCATATAGATGAGAATCACAAGGAAAACATTCTTAACAAAATGAGTTTAGAACAATTCTAAGCATTTAATACCAAGGGAAACAAAAATGACAACAAAACAAAATGTTCATGGATTTGGCAAGATGTACTTGCCTAGGTTAAGCTCCAAGCCTAATCTTCTACTCCACCACCAAGAGGGGTACAAAACCACACTCTAGGCCTCAAGGCCAAGCCCTTGGCAAGCTCCAAGGAGGAGAGAAGGGAAGAAGAAATGAAAAGAGAGTGAAGAGAATGAAAAGAGAGAGGAGAAAAAAAGTGAAATGATATATATAGAAGGGGGAATTAATCTTAGCCGTTGGATCATGATCCATGTGAATATCTAAGTCAATCCTAACCATCAAAACAAAACCAAATATCCAATGGGTAATAGGGTGCATCTACACTATTCATGAAAATATCTAAACACTATTCATCAAAATATCTAAAATACTATTCACAAAAATATCGGAAACACTATTCATGAAAATATCTTAAATCGAAAATATCTTAATTATGGAAAATCTGTCTGGACGGTATGCCGTCGGTATACTCCGGTATACTAGCGGCATGCCGGCCAAGGAAAAAAATCTATAAGTTAGGAAAATTTTAAAGCATTACGAAAATCAAAAAAATACGAAATACACTACAAAATACGTATCTGTATATAAATACCGATACTGTGAGACGAGTCTCACAACGATAGGCTCTCCTGGACCAGCCCCATTGCTCACAGACGAAGAGCTAGAGGAATATATATCTGCTGATGTAGATGCACCCTCACTCGATAATGTAATCCTGCGGGATAAAATCTTATGCTTTATCAATAATAGAGTGTCTTTTAATTATTCTAGTCTTCCACATTGAAATGCCATGTATACATTAGATAACGCTCTACGGTCGTTACAAACACAAATAACGACCGTCAATCATGTAAATCGAGTAGTCCCGTCCCAAGGAGTCTGTTATATAGTTCCACCGCGAAATCGGGACGAAAAATCTATCATCTTCGGTAAAGTCGAGCCTCATCAAGACCTCCCGTCGATCGAGCAAGAACCAGATACCGGCAGAATACAAGTCTACCGGTACACGGACCAGGCCAAGCACATCATCCAAAAGATGGGCTACGACCTAAAAAGCAACAAAGGCCTGAAATATGGCAAGGGCCGACGTCTTCCCCTCCGGCTCACAACACCTAAACGAAAGGCGCAGGACTATTATCATCGCACTCGACGGGGGGTAGGCTATGTAACGCCACCAACAACTTCGGAGAGTTCAGACGTAGAAGAAGAGGAACACTCTCATGAAGACCAGTTTGGCAACTCTAGAGGGGGGTGAATAGAGTTTATATAGAAAAAAGCCAATTAAAAATTAACTCTTTCACCAACAATCAATAATCAGAGTAAAGTGCGGAAAATAAATAAAGAGCAAAAGAGCATACGCAAACACAGCGATTTTAACCTGGTTTCCCTCGTGGAGGACTAGTCCAGGCCTGAGAACTCTAGCTCAGGATTAAATCCACTATTTGTGAAATAGTAGTTTACAACCCGTGCCTTTTCTTCAGAAGAGCACGTCAACTTCTAACAGAGGATCGCAGTGGCGATTTGCTTGGAATTGTCCAAGCGACTTCTTCAACTCTTGCACAAGAATCCTAACTGAGAGATGCTGAGCACTCGAGACTTAGGAGGCTTGTGGCTAGTAGATGGGAAGGGTATGGCTTATTGAGCTTATAAGAGAGAAGAGAAGAGAAGATTGAGTGATTTGAAATGAGAGAATTCATGCCCTATTTATAGTATTTTTATAGGCAGAATTCGGCCAGAATTCGGGTAGGAAAATTCAAAAATTTGGCCGTTGGACAGCTAGCAACCAGCTATCCCTAAAATTAGGGTTCCTGATTTCTAGGGGACAGAGTTCGGCCCGAACTCTGTGTGGAGGCAGAGTTCGGCCCGAACTCTGTCTCCAGAGCACAGAGTGGTTCTAAGGGGACCAGTGGGCAGTTTTTGGTTCAGTGGAGCTTGGGATTTTGGGTAGGTTATAGACTAAGTTCCAAGAGCTCAGCAAGACTCAGAGTACATAAATCTAGACTCAATGAAATCATAAAATACAGACTCCAGAACACACTGAGAGCCGGAGACTGAGCTGTCATCCGTCTTGAACTGAATGCAGTCGTCGTGTGTCGTATTGAATTAATACAAATATTATTTGGTCAATGTAGTCAATATTTGGTTGACTGTGACTTTGTGTCAACAATCTCCCCCATATTGATAATTGACAAAATAATATATGTATATTTCAATATTCATACCTGGACACAGTTGATTGTAACATAGTTCCATAGCTCCCCCATACACGATGCCTGAGCTAAGAGAAAATAGCTCCCCCGTAAACCATGAACGGTGTCGAGCTAGAAGCTATAGCTCTCCCCCTTACAAAATGCATAGTACCTGTGATCTGATAGATAATATTTTCCAGAGCAAGAAGTACAGATATACACAGATATACGAATGCATAGAACCAGTATGATATCTAATATCTCCCAAAAGCAAAACAATAAAAATATACATTATTTCTCCCCCTTTTGGCAGTTAGCAATATAAAGAAGCAATGAATATTAATGCAACCACACCAAGCAGAGAAGAAACAGTAAAATACTAAGCAAAATAAGTCACTGACATAGAATGATAATAAAGACAGATAATGTCATCCACCAAACCAAGTGGCCAACCATAAACAGAGTACATAAAACCAGCTACATAAATCCATAAGAAACTAAATAACTGAAATCAAAAGTAACTAAGATCATCATTAGTAGCAGCAGCAGCAGATAGTAGCCAATCTCCATCATGGAGCACGAGATGGTCCTGGAACATCTGATGGACCATGGAAGGAGCGACGAGGGTCCACAAAAGCATCATCCGGATCCATGTAACGCATAACCCACGGATCATCAATGCGATAACCCGCGCGCGCTGGATCCCTCTCCATGGGAATGTGCAAATGCTGAGACAGAGAGTACCGGATATCATGCAGAGAGTTGCCGAGAGCACTCATCTGCAGAGTGGTACGATAGTCCAGCTGTGTCCAGCGATCGTCCTCAAGAGTAAAACGATCCCGGAGCATGGTCTGAATGGACTCAAGAGTGGCAGGTGGAGGTGGTGCATCCTGACCAAAAGGAGGGGCGTCAGGCTCCTCATCAGCAGAATGCTCAGATGACTCAGAAGCAGCGACAGGCTGAAGGCGTCGTGCTTTGGATAGAAAGGCAGGTGCAGGCAGGAACGGACAATCATGGATAGGAATGATGAAGGCAGAAAAAACGAAAGGAAGATAGAGAGGATAAACCAAAGCTCTTGGTTTCTTCCGACAGTTGATCATCCAATCCATCATAGTCCGTGGAAAGTTGAATGGAATACGATAGTGGAGATGATATAAGGCGGAGATCTCAAGATAAGTGACTTCATCTGTTGAGCCAGCCTTGGGTAAGATGGTGTTAAAAACCATTCGGTGAAGCTCATAGAAGTAGGGGTTGAGATGCTTGGCCATAAGTTTGCGAGGACTTATGTTAGGAGCACATAATTCCTCCTTGAATCCTTCAAGAGAAGTATCGCCAACAAATTGAAATTGACGTGCTTCCACAAGTTTATTCCAAGTATCAAGATTAACAAGATCAAGAAAATCCCCCAACTCAGAATCATTGAAGGCGATGTCAATACCGGCAACCCGGGAATAGATGTGTGTTGCATCAAAAGTTAAATTGCAATAGAACATTTGGATTGCACTACGGTAGATGACAGAATTTGAAGCAACTAAAGCATCCAAACAAAGATCATGGAATAAAGACTCATATTGAGAAAATATTGTGAAATTGATGGGATGGCCCCCAAACACCGGACGAGTCCTAAAATCGCTAAACCATTCATTAGAGGCGTCTAGCGATACAAATAGACGGTCGTCGTATGTGTTAGGGTCATCGGGACACGGCGGATTGAACAACGGATGAATGGGGTGTTGTTCAACTACTTGCTCAATCGGAGGAGGAGGATTCGAAGAGGAAGCACCCTCGGTTCGGATCCTCTTTCCGCGATTGGGCAAGCGTGGAGCCATAAAAACAATTGATAGAGTGAAGTATAGAAGACAAGAATGATACCTCAAAGTAATACCAAACAGTGGAAGAGAATGATGAGAAACCCTTTTCCCTTGATTTTGAGGAGCAATGGAGCACTCTAGATCAAAAACTAGGGTTAGGGTTTGAAGGAAGGAGTTTGGAGAGGTGAAGAAGGAGGTAATATGGGAGGAAAGAGAAGGAATCCCGACATAAAGTAGGGCTTTGTCTTTGGTCGGGTAGAATAGTGACCATCGGATTAGAAAAGATCCAACGGCGGAGCCAGATCCCGATTCTGGAACCTAGGGACCGAACTCGGCCCGAACTCTGTTAGGGGCAGAGTTCGGCCCGAGTTCTGGATCAGTGGTCCAGAACAAAAGTTAGGCTGAAAAAAAGATTAAGTGTTGAACAAAAAGAGATACAATTTTGAGAAACCCAATAAAGTACATAGAGAGATTCACAAAGGTCAGAATGAACTTTAGGAAGATCAATTTGGCAATAATAAATCGTAACAAACCATATAATAAACAAGGAAATATATTGTAATTCAGTATTTCAAATTTGCCATGGGTTAGCTGCAGGGGCCGGATCCCAGCTAGCGGTAGTCCTGAGGACTAGTGCACCGTGTCGCTTAGGCTTTTACGCCTTTTTGTCAGAAGGACCCTTTCGGCTTGTACCCATAATAAATTTGTCATAAAAGAATCAAAATATACTCGATATTTACGCAGGTAAGTCTCAACTTATAACTGCTTCATCCAAAATTCCGAGTTCACGATAAAGATAATTGAAGCGCTCTTCGGATAATGGCTTAGTAAAGAAATCTGCTAGCTGATGATCAGTGTCAATAAATTCTAAGTTAATCGTGCCATTTTGCTGATGATCACGCAAAAAGTGGTGTCTGATCTCAATGTGTTTAGTGCGTGAGTGGCAGACAGGGTTCTTAGTCAAATTGATGGCACTAGTATTGTCACAGAATATAGGAATATGCATGAAAGATAACTTATAGTCTTCAAGGGTTTGCTTCATCCACAGAATTTGTGCACAACAACGCCCAGCTACTATGTATTCAGCTTCTGTTGTGGATAGTGCGACAGAGTTCTGCTTCTTGCTAAACCATGAGACTAAAGCCTTTCCTAACAAATGACACGTGCCGCTCGTACTTTTACGGTCGACCTTGCATCCAGCAAAGTCAGCATCAGAGTAACCGATGAGGTCAAATGATGTTGACTTGGGATATCATAGGCCCACTGTAACCGTACCCTTAAGATATCGAAAGATACGCTTAACCGCGGTCATGTGAGATTCCTTAGGATTTGCTTGATATCTAGTACATAGGCAAACACTAAACATGATATCGGGGCGACTAGCAGTTAAATAAAGTAAGCTGCCTATCATACCTCGATACTTACGTTGATCAACGGGTTTGCCGCTCTCATCTGGTTCGAGTTTGGTTGAAGTAGCCATTGGCGTGCTAATTGGTTTGACGTTGTCAAAGTCGAACTTCTTCAGCATGTCCTTGGTATACTTCGATTGACAGATGAAAGTTCCATTTGCCAGTTGCTTTACTTGCAGGCCAAGAAAGTAGTTGAGCTCTCCCATCATGCTCATCTCAAATTCTGTCTGCATACACTTGGCAAATTCTTGACAAAGAGTTTCATCAGTAGACCCAAAAATAATATCATCAACATA
The DNA here is from genome assembly GCA_029216955.1 of Iris pallida. Lineage (NCBI taxonomy): Eukaryota > Viridiplantae > Streptophyta > Magnoliopsida > Asparagales > Iridaceae > Iris > Iris pallida. The sequence continues at coordinate 6,017,866 of JANAVB010000194.1, forward strand.
AATTTGAATCAATAGAATAGTGTCTTTAAAAGATTTTATAAACAGTGTAGTGTCAATTTTCCCTTTTGAAAAACCTTTCTCAAGTAAGAAGCTACTTAGCCTTTCATACCAAGCTCTGGGGGCTTGTTTGAGGCCATAAAGTGCTTTCTTTAGCTTGAACACGTGGTCGGGAAATTTGTGATTTTCAAAGCCAGGAGGTTGTTTCACATAAACTTCCTCCTTAATAAAACCATTCAGAAAAGCACTTTTCACATCCATTTGAAATAATTTAAAGTTTTAAAAATTAGCAAAAGCACAAAGCATCCGAATGGATTCTAGTCTAGCAACAGGAGCATACGTCTCATCGTAGTCGATACCTTCCTCTTGGTTGTATCCTTGAGCTACTAGACGAGCTTTGTTACGTGTGACTGAACCATCTTCATTTACTTTGTTTCTAAAAACCCATTTAGTACCAATTATAGAGTGATTAACCGGTCTAGGAACGAGTTCCCATACTTGGCTTCTCTCGAATTGGTTGAGTTCTTCTTGCATAGCAGAAATCCAAAATTCATCATTAAAAGCTTCAGAAATGTTTTTAGGCTCTACTTGTGAAATGAAGGCAGTGCTAGCAACAGAGTCTCTTAGTGATGATCTAGTAGTTACTCCACGTGAAACTTCTCCTATAACTAAATTTTCTGGATGAGAAGGTTTGAAAGAGAATTTCTTAGGCAAACCCTCCAGAGAATTAGTTTCGGTTGAAGTATTCATTGGAGTAGAAGTTGATGGCTCAACGTCATCATCAAGAGTACTTGCTGCACTGTTGTCTTCATCAAAAGTCACATTTGTTGACTCTTCCACAATAAGTGAGCGTTTATTGAAAACTCTATATCCCTTACTCTTGGCGGCATAACCAAGAAAGATACCATCGTCAGCTTTGGCATCAAATTTGCCTAAGTTGTCTTTGGTGTTAAGGATAAAACATCTACAACCAAAAACTTTAAAATAAGAAATATTGGGGGTTCTCCCAAACCAAAGCTCATAGGGTGTTTTCTTCGTAATGGGACGAATCAGCACCCTATTCAAAATATGGCATGCTGTACTAACAGCTTCTGCCCAAAAGTATTTCGGAAGTGAAAATTTATTCAACATGACTCTGGCCATATCGCCGAGAGTTCTATTCTTCCGCTCCACAACACCATTTTGTTGAGGAGTTCTAGGACAAGAAAATTCATGATCAAAACCATTTGCATTACAAAAACTTTCAAAATCATAATTTACGAATTCGCCTCCATGATCACTTCGGATTCGAGTAATCATGTAGCCTTTTTCGTTTTGAACTTTCTTTACAAAAACTTTGAAAGCAGAAATAGCATCGCTCTTATTAGCGAGAAAGAAAACCCAAGTAAATCTCGAAAAATCATCAACAATAACAAATGCATACAGTTTGCCACCAAGGCTAGCTATTCTACTAGGACCAAATAAATCCATATGAAGTAGTTGCAAGGGTCTAGTAGTACTTACAGAGTTGATGGAATGAAACGAGGATTTTGTTGCCTTGTTTAGTTCACATTCGGCACATACCGTATCCTTTTTGAATGTGATGTCAGGCAATCCTCTCACTAGCTTCTTGGTAGAAAGCCTGGATATAGCATCCATGTTGGCGTGACCAAGACGCTGGTGCCAAAGTAGTCGTTCGTCTTTGTGGGCATATAAACATCTACCTGCATTGTTAGTATTTATAGAAAGATAGAAAATATAGATGTTATCCTCTCTTTTTCCTTCAAAAGCAATGTCTCCTGTTGACCTATCATAGATGTAGCAACTGTTTTGTCCAAAGTTAATGTCATATCCATGATCAGCAAGATGACTAATGCTGAGCAGGTTATGCTTTAACTCGGTCACTAGGCAGACATCCTTTATTACAGGAGAGGGAGGATGACCAATGATACCATTACCTATAATGTGCCCTTTGAGATTGTTACCGAAGGATGCGTATCCTTCTCTCTTCATCGATAGTGATGCAAAAAGGTTTGCGTCTCCCGTCATATGTCGCGAGCATCCACTATCGAGAATCCACTTACTTTCAGTTGAGGAGGGAAGGTCCACCTACATCAAGAGTAGATGTGACCTTTGGTACCCGAGTTCTTGAGGGTCCTGAAAAGTTAGTCTTTGGGAACCAAGCATATATCCTTTTATCTACAAGTCTTCTAACTCTGCACTGTGGTGAGATGTGTCCATGTAATCCACAATAAGTACAGATAGCATTCTTGTTTATACTAGGAGTATGAGAATGATATTTATAAGCAACAGGATGAGGATGGACATGATGTGGAGAGTTAGCATGGTGAGGATGATTATGCATGGAATAAGTGGCATGGTGATGGTGTCTTAGAGGCATAGAATGATGGTATTGTCTATGATGAGTGACATGCTGATATTGTCTAGATGGCATGGCATGATGATTTTGTCTATATGGCATGACATGACGATTTTGTCTATATGGTATATGAGGACCTTGTCTATATGGCATTGCATGATGATCTTGTCTATATGGCATGACATGATGATTTTTATGTGTGAAGTGCTGTTGATTGTGTCTTTGTGCATGATGCTTGTGTACTGAGTGAGAATTGTTCTTACGTGCACGTGGTTTGTGAAAGTTTGTGTATATGAATGCATGGTTATGTGCTGCATGAGAATGACTTGGTTGACTAGCATGAGTGGTGTTGTGCCCATGTGATTGGGTTTGAGGTTGAATAACCTGTTTACCCAATTTGGTTTCTAATCTTTTAGTAACAGCTTGCAGTTCAGTAACCTTAATATTTAAGCCATATATCTTAGTCATGGAAATCTTGTGTCTACTCTTTTCTTCAGCAAGCAACGTGTTGAGTGTAGTGATTTCTTGAGTTTGTTGCTCAATACGTGCTTCAGCATCATGCAAGCTTAATTTGAGCTTGGATACTTCATCAGCGTCATTAGTGGGTGATGTGTCTCTAACATTATCAAGAAGTAAGGAAGTTCTTTGTATCTCATCTTCTAGACTTTTGATTTTGTCCTTGGCATGTTTATATTTACCGATGACCTTTTTATGATCATCGAGTAAATCAGTGAAAGCATCGCCAAGTTCATCAAAAGAGAAGTCATCCAGAGTTTCGTTAGATACCTTGTTAGAAGTTGCCATCAGGCACACATTTGCTGTATCTTGAGGAGAGTCCTTTTCTTCCTCAGAGTCACTTGCTTCACTTTCATGCCAGATGCCTGTGTTGGCATATTTCTTTGATGAGTTCTTTTTGTATGGCTTCTCATAGCGGTTGCTCTTCTTCAGGAATGGGCAGTCTTTTCGGACATGTCCAGTTTTCTTGCAACCGTAACAAGTTGGTTCTTCTTCATCGTCTTCTTGAGATTCCTTCTTCCTTCGATTGAAGCGAAGGAATTTCTTGAAGTTGCGAACCATGAGAGCTTGTTCTTCATCATCCGAATTATCTTCTTCGGTCTCATCATGATTAGCTCTTCGTTGATGAGCTTTGAGTGCGATCTCCCTGGTCTTCGGAGCAGGCTCTTCGAAGTCCTTGAGGTCAAGCTCGTGAGTCATAAGCTTACCCATCAAGGTCTCCATTGACATTGTTGTGAGATCGTTTCCTTCTATGATGGCTGTCACCTTAGGGTTCCAAATCTTTGGTAGCCCTCTGAGCAGCTTACGAATCTTCTCGTGGTTTGAGTACTGCTTTCCGAGCGAAGATAGAGGATTGATGATGTCGAGGAATCTTGTGATCATTTGAGTGATCGTCTCACTTGGCTTCATCTTGAAGGCTTCGTATTCTTGAGTGAGACGGCTTATTTTAGATTCCTTGACCTGTGTGGTTCCTTCATGCGTCACTTCTAGAAGTCTCCATACTTCATGAGCAGTGGTGCAAGTAGAAACCCTGTTGAACTCATTCCTGTCTATAGCACAGAATAAAGCATTAATAGCCCTAGCGTCTAGACTTGCCTGTTTCTTCTCCTCGACAGAATATTTGTCGTGTGGTTTCTCAATGAGGTCACCATCGACAACTATCCTGGCGGGCTTTTTGTAACCGTCAGTGACGACAGTCCACAGGTCAAAGTCTAGAGACTTAAGATAGAAGCTCATCCTTGTTTTCCAATATGTGTAGTTAGTTCCATCAAATAGGGGAGGCCTATGAGTGGACTGACCTTCACCATGATTGGAAATCAAGGATTGTGTGGTTGCCATGGATCAGCTCTTAGGATGTTAATCCTTGTAAAGAGAAACTTGCTCTGATACCAATTGAAGACCAGTTTGGCAACTCTAGAGGGGGGTGAATAGAGTTTATATAGAAAAAAGCCAATTAAAAATTAACTCTTTCACCAACAATCAATAATCAGAGTAAAGTGCGGAAAATAAATAAAGAGCAAAAGAGCATACGCAAACACAGCGATTTTAACCTGGTTTCCCTCGTGGAGGACTAGTCCAGGCCTGAGAACTCTAGCTCAGGATTAAATCCACTATTTGTGAAATAGTAGTTTACAACCCGTGCCTTTTCTTCAGAAGAGCACGTCAACTTCTAACAGAGGATCGCAGTGGCGATTTGCTTGGAATTGTCCAAGCGACTTCTTCAACTCTTGCACAAGAATCCTAACTGAGAGATGCTGAGCACTCGAGACTTAGGAGGCTTGTGGCTAGTAGATGGGAAGGGTATGGCTTATTGAGCTTATAAGAGAGAAGAGAAGAGAAGATTGAGTGATTTGAAATGAGAGAATTCATGCCCTATTTATAGTGTTTTTATAGGCAGAATTCGGCCAGAATTCGGGTAGGAAAATTCAAAAATTTGGCCGTTGGACAGCTAGCAACCAGCTATCCCTAAAATTAGGGTTCCTGATTTCTAGGGGACAGAGTTCGGCCCGAACTCTGTGTGGAGGCAGAGTTCGGCCCGAACTCTGTCTCCAGAGCACAGAGTGGTTCTAAGGGGACCAGTGGGCAGTTTTTGGTTCAGTGGAGCTTGGGATTTTGGGTAGGTTATAGACTAAGTTCCAAGAGCTCAGCAAGACTCAGAGTACATAAATCTAGACTCAATGAAATCATAAAATACAGACTCCAGAACACACTGAGAGCCGGAGACTGAGCTGTCATCCGTCTTGAACTGAATGCAGTCGTCGTGTGTCGTATTGAATTAATACAAATATTATTTGGTCAATGTAGTCAATATTTGGTTGACTGTGACTTTGTGTCAACATCTCACTCGTCTGAAGCATCAACCTGGGACTCCGATACCAGTATCGGCTCAGTTTTTAAGAAGGTGTTATCTGTCAATATGATGACTGCACAATCCCTAGAAGATGAAGGCAACGATCAAGTGCCGGAGTTCTTTGAGGAAGAACCCTGGGCTCAACGCCTAGGAGCACAGTGGGAGTCCCGTTTTGAATTACGCGAACCCCTAACTGAAGACGAGGTCGAACAAGTGGACCTTGGGGATGGATCTTCCTCCAAACCCATCTTCATTAGAAAAATCTGAAGGGAGAAGACCGGGAATCTTTGGTGTAATTGGCCAAAGGATATATCGACGTCTTCGCCTGGTGCTACGAAGACATGCCGGGACTGGATCCCCAGATCGCAATGCACAGACTTAACATATTGCCTGATGCTAAGCCTGTAAAGCAGCAACAGCGACGGTTTCGTTCCAATACATGGACGCTATCGATCAAGAGGTGGATAAACTCCTGAGCAGCGGGTTCATCCGCGAGGAGCAACATCCGGACTGGGTGGCCAATGTCGTCCCAGTCACCAAGAAAAATGGGAAGATACGAGTCTGTATCGACTTCAGAGATCTCAATTCTGCTTGTCTAAAAGACGAATTTCCGCTCCCGATCACCGACGTCATGATTGACAATACATGTGGCTTCGAACGCATGTCCTTCATGGACGGGTATTCAGGCTACAATCAAATCAAGATATTCCCTGATGACGCCAAACATACGCCATTTAGGACACCGAAAGGCATCTTCTGCTACACAGTAATGCCTTTCGGCTTGAAGAATGCCGGTGCTACATACCAACGAGCTATGAGCACCATCTTCCATCAATATCTGCGCAAAACAGTCGAATGCTATGTTGACGACATCGCAGTAAAGAGCCATCTCAAAGGTGACCACCTACAGGACCTGAGGACAGTCTTCGATCTCATGCGAGCGCATCAACTTAAGATGAAGCCGCTAAATCCTTTCTTGGGGTTTCTAACGGAAAGTTTTTGGGCTTCATTATCACGATGAAAGGCATTCATGTCGATCCCGAGAAGAGTAAGGCCATCCTTGACATGGACCCTCCGAAGAATCTCCGAGAACTTCGAGGCCTGCAGGGGCGTCTGGCATACATCCGAAGGTTTATAGCAAACCTCTCCGAAAAATGCCAACCCTTCACCCAGCTCATGAAGAAGGGAGTCTCTTACGTCGGGACAGAAGAGTGCCAGAAAGCTTTCGATGACATTAAAGCTTACTTGACAAGCCCGCTAGTCCTGGTGGCTCCCGTCGCAGACAAACCATTTCTCCTCTACGTCCGTGCCATGGATCATTCCCTCGGTGCTTTGTTGGCTCAAAACAACGATGCGGGCTACGAGCAAGCTATCTACTACAGCAGTCGGACGCTGATCGGGGCCGAACACCGGTACAACCACATTGAAAAAGAGTGTTTGGCTTTGGTATTTGCCATCCAAAAGACTCGCCATTATGTTTCGAGCCAGACAATTCATGTCATCTCCCGAGTCAACCCACTCAGGGTTCTCATGACAAAGCTGGGATCATTGAACTCCCGACTAGCTACATGGGCAATCCTGTTGACCCCGTACAACATGGTGTTTGTTCCATTAAAAGCCATCAAGGGTCAAGCTCTAGCCAACTTTTTAGCTGCGCACCCCATCTCAGAATCCTCCAGACTCTACGAAGATATCCCGGATGAGGTTCAAGAATCAAACGTCACTGAAGAAAGCCCCGTCTGGCGGGTATTTTTCGATGGTACTTCAAGAACAGGCCCCAATGGCCAAATTATCGTCGGAGTGGGGGTAGTACTGGTCTCCCCTGACCAGCTGGTCATCCAGCGTGCTTACTCCCTTTCGAAGCCGTGCTCCAACAATGTTGCTGAGTACAATGCTCTCAACAATGGACTCCAGCTGGCACAACAGCTGGGGGTAGATCATCTGGAAGCTTACGGCGACTCAAAACTCGTCGTTAACCAGATCCGAGGGCAGTACGAAGTTCGCCATGAAGATCTGATTCCCTATCATGAAGTTGCGTTGAAGATCATTTCAACCTTCACCAAGTTCTTCATAGAACACGTACCCCGGTTACAGAACCTGGAGGCTGACGCTCTGGCTGGTCTCGCAGCATCACTAGCAGCGCCTCTAGGGACTCAACACTACGTCACGGTAGTTGGACGAGACTTGGTTTGTCCTAAAAACAACCTATGCTCGCAAATCACCCATGCCATGACAACAAGTACTGGTGTCATTGTTCGAGACTGGAGGTTCCCGTTCATCGACTTCGCCGTCTACGGGATTCTTTCGGAAGACCCGAAAGAAGCTGTCTCAGTCAGGAGACATTTCCTTCACTTCTATTATGATACAGCTACCAAAATGCTGTATCGACGCTCTTTTTATGGACTTCTCCTTCGATGTTTATCCAACGAAGAAGCAGCCGAAGCCCTTCGAGAAGCTCATGATAGGACTTGCGGAGCTCATCAACCCGGTCCTAAGTTGCAGGATTGACTGCGACGCATGGGCTACTATTGTCCAACCATGATAGCCGACGCCATCGACTATGCAAAAAAGTGCCATGCTTGCCAGCTTTAGGCCGACTTCATTCACACACTATCGAAACCACTGCATCCTACGGTGGCCTCCTGGCCCTTTAAAGCCTGGGGCATAGACATTGTTGGACCTATCACCCCCCTTCATCGAGGGGACACCGCTTCATCCTATCCATCACCGACTACTTCTCCAAATAGGCAGAAGTAGTTCTACTGGCGAAAGTGAAAAGCTCCAGGATGATCAGCTTCATCAAGCATCATGTCATCTACCGTTTTGGGGTACCTTGCAGGATTATCCACGACAACGGGCCTCAGTTCATCAGCCATATTTTCAGCAGATTCTGTGATAAGAATCAAATTCAGAACGTGGCATCAACCGCCTACAATCCAGCAGAAAACGGATTGGCCGAGGCTTTTGACAAAACCATCGTCAGGCTACTCAAAAAGGTCGTGTCATCCAACAAACGCGACTGGGACGAAAAACTCGGCGAATGCCTTTGGGCCTACCGTACGACGGTACAGACTCCAACGGGCAATACACCATTCTCTCTAGTCTACGGAAGCGAAGCAGTACTGCCTCTCGAGATCCAGATACCCTCACTTCCGGTAGCGATCACGAACCAATTAACAGAAAAGGACAATCAACGTCGACGTCTGCGAGAATTGGAGGCACTTGATGAAAAGTGTCTCTTAGCTCAGCCGCGCATTGAACTTTATCAAGCCCGCATATCACAGGCCTTCAATAAAAAGGTCAAGCAGAGGACTTTCCAAGAAGGCAAACTGGTCCTGGCCGTCAAAAGGCCGATGGTGTTGACTCACAAAACAACATAAAAGTTCGAGCCCAAGTGGGAAGGACCTTTTATCATAGAGACGGTGTACTCAAACGATGCTTAACGTCTCGCCCGACCAAACGGGGACTTGTTCATGATGTCCATCAACGATAAGTTCCTAAAGAAGTACTACTCGTGACGTCCGTTCAGACATGTACTTCCATCTCTACTCAACAAAGGAGTCAGTGGACCTGATCATCAGAGCTCACATATAAATCCCCTTCACAAAATCTATGCTTTCGGAACCCAGTTGTTCCATAGCATTCAATTCCCACTAGAAAAACAACCACGTCCACATCACCTCTGAGTTGCTCCTCTACGCCTTACAAAGCAGAATCTTACGCTCCGTAAGATTACGCTAACCCCCATGTTTACCACGTCCACATTTCCTCTAAGTAAACATCCCGTACAAACAACCCCTGCGTTGCTGTACATCGATCGCAGAACTTCCATGTCTATATTACCTCTGAGTAGTTCCGCGCATCTCTCCAGAATCACTCCTACCACGTCCATAACACCTCTGAGTAGGATGATCCTGTCATTTGAACCCCATATTTGCCACGTCCATATTACCTCTGAGCAAACATGACGGTTCTCTCAAACTTATTATCTGTACCTAACAACCAAGGTGCGCAAAAGATAATAGGTCCACACAAATCACAAGTTCATGACATCAAAGAAAATGAATACCACAAAATTGTTCATCTTTATCTCAATGGTAAAGGATTACATTCCCCAGAGGAAGTTGCCAACAAAAAAAAGGAAGACAAAGAAAGGGAGAAACTACAATCCCTAAGCACCACCAGGATTGGCAGAAAGCTCTCCAATCCGACGCTTCAAGTCTTCTGCCCAGGTACCTATAGTTGCCAAAACTCGGCACTCGGCTTCTCGATGCATCATCTCTACGGCCTCAGGAGAAGTGTCCTCTTCATACTTCTCATCCAACTGTTGCCGCTGCTGGGCCAAGGAAAGAGCCTGGCGGGTGAAAGCTGCCTCCTCCTCCTTGACAGCCACATGTTCAGCTTGGACTCGCTCAGCATCTAACAAAAGTTGGGCCCGCTGATCTTCAAGGAGACGAATTTTGGCATTCACCTCCGCTATGCTGGCATCCAATGAGGCCCGCGACTCCACCTTCTCCTGTGCGGATTGAGATAGCCTATCCACCGCAGCCACAACCTCTGCCACCTCGCGCTCCCAGACAACCACCGTGGCCTGATATGACGACCCGACTTCAGCCACCAACCTCTCCTTTTCTGCTTCTATCAAAGCAGAAAGGTCATTTCGCTGAATGCGCTGAAGTTCAGTAAGATGCTGGTCAAGCTCAACAATCGACAACTCCAGAATCTCGGCCATATGATCGTGGCCTTGATGAGAACGTATCAGATTGATCTGAGGGAGCGCCATGGCTTTCGCCATATTGAAACTCCCATCTGCTTCCAGCACCGACGATACACCTCTCTGAAGCATCTTATATACTGTTTCAACGATGAACTTCACGTACTCATCCGCTTCTGCCAAAACCTGAGGCGTCATAGCGGGACTCATGGAAACCATTCTGGACGGCGGACATGAAGAAGGCACACTGGCTTCAATCTGCGAGGTTTGAACCTCGACATCAACTGACTCTCCCTCAACGGGAGCATGAACTTCCCCGCTCGTTTGCAAAGCTAGGAGAGTGGATGGAGCAGAGCGGGGTGTCGATATGGTCCCCCAAGTAGGAGGAGCAGCTGAGGGTTCTGCCAAACCTTTGCCCCTCTCGACCCCGGAAGAGCCACCAACATCAAGAGTTGTCTCCTCTAAGGTATCACCTGGAGCCAGCTTGGGATCTTCTCCTCCCGACAAGACGGTAGCATCAGTGCCCGTCTCCTGGCTTGGGACATCTTCTGGCGTTGGGCTCGGCCAACGAGTCTTGCCTCCTTCATCCCCTGCAGGGACAGAATCTGTCGGTACCTCCCGGTCGACGGCCATCTCGGCTTCCGTTGTTGGAGTCGGAGTAGGGCTCGGCAACGGTGTAGCCGATCTCCTCTCATCTTGACATGGAGGGGAATCAACCCTCTTTTCAGTTTCAACCACGTCGGTTGTCTCTATGTCAGGCTCACGGGTCTGTGGAGGAACGTCATCCAAAGAAGACGAACTCCACGTCACTTCCTCATCTGGAAGCTCCGTATCTGCCGGGACCTCGATACCTGAGGTTCCCACGATAGCCTGTACTTCCCTGGCAGCAGCAACACCTTCAACTTCCCTCCCAGCATATTCCGGAGATGCTGAAATCTCCTTGGGGACAACGTCATCCAGATTCTTCTCCACTGGAGATGCTACAATCGGTGGAATGCGCTCATCAGAAGCGCTCGCCGCTAACTTCGGACTGCTGACATCAGGTTTCGAAGACCGGGGCCTCCTCCTCAATGGCTCCTACAAAAGGAACATATATCACAAAGATGGTATGAGGAATCAGACTATGTAGGATATCCTTACCTCTACAGGAACTGATTCTGTAGACACCGTCGGTGACAATACCTTCTTCTGCCTCTTCGGCGCGAAAGAACCAGCCTCTGTCCCGGCATGTCTTTTCGGATGGACGGCTGAGGGCTCAGTCTGAACATCCCCCGTAGAGACAGCAGGTATACCTCTGTACCCTATTTCTGGCGGGCAATACGACCGAGCCTTCGCTAGCAGGCTCCCGGTCGCCTCTAACTGAGTGCCGATGATGAAACTGGTCTCTCTATCAAATCCGGGAGACATGGCGTCCATAGCACAATATAATTTGGTGGCTGAGAAAAGCATCGGCGGCCGTGGATTCAGAACTGGCAGGGTGAAGTGAACTCCGGTACATCCAGTATTATAGTAATGCCAAGCTCGCGCCCTATCCAATAAACTCCCGGTATACCCTAGTTTTGTGCTAGGGTTGCCCAACATCAACTGACCATAGCCGAATTGACGTACAAAATGGCTCAGCAGATACGGCTCAAGGTAACACTTATTCCTATTCCGGTACACCAAATGGGACGGTCGGATGCTTTGCAACCAACGGAAACCCCATGGAGACAGATTCGTTGCATCCTCACCCGAATCTATCAAGTCTTCATTGGCCTCGAAGCCCAGGAATACGGGACCAACTTTGGCGATCTTCCATCCCTGAATGTGGGATAAAACTTTCCTACAGACATGAACGCCAAAATGCAGCCACTTCCTTTGGTAGAAGCAACGGAGAAATGCATCCCCAGCCACGTGATCTTCTTCCGAGTCTGGATTCATCACATTGGGATGATACAAAATTAACCACCCCATCAAATAATAGAATGGCAGCTCGGCACGGGAAAAATTGTCGTTCTTGCCTCGTTCATGAACGATATTACCCACAAACTTTCGCAGACCTCGCAGCAGGTTGCACACAATTGCGGGGAGTAAAGCCAACGGACGGCCGAAAACCAACTTCACAGCTGGTAAGATTAAGTTTCGGGTCATCCTCTCCACAGAGCCAGACCCGCCCGAAAAGATATAATCCCGAAGCCAAATCATCAGATAAGCAGTTAACACTGCTTTAGACGACATTCGGTGAGTCAGGTGCCAGAAACAGCTATAGACGCGCTCATCCGGCCTCCAATCGTCGTTTACTTGGGAACTCTTCTCATTCAGCCTGCCCATTTCAGAAAGCACCTCGGAGGTGGGAAGAGCTTGGGGAGTTGTGAAATGAAAGGGATCCTCCTTGTCTTGCTTAAAGACATAATCTCTCCAAGCAGTCACTTGAGGCTGTGACCCGCCTTTATCCCTCCTCTGCATATAACAGTGATGACTCGCCACCTCTTTCAAGACGACTATCATCTCTGCTTTGTTATTTTCCAGGGCTTGGAGCTCCTCGTTAGTCGGAAAGTATTCCTCGTAGGGCTCTGATTCCCGGGGAAGCTTTGACACTTCATACATCTCATGGAGAGCTAGTCCTAACTCTCTCGCCGGGGTGAAGAAGGTCCCAGTCTGGGTATTGAACATCTCCAGGAGTGCAAGAAACATGTGCTTATTGATTTCGACGCCTGCCTAGGTAGCACGGATCGCGGCAGTCAGCCCAATCTCTCTGAGTTCAGCTTGAAACTCCGTCAAAACCCAGGATGTCAGCTTGTCCCACTTAGAGACATAGTGACACCAACCCTCTACCCGAAATTCACCCCTCGGGTACGACCGCTTCAGCAACATCATACGATTTGCGAAAGTTAAAGCGCCAAAGGCAAAGGTGTCGGTTGGGACATCACTGTAGATACTCCCAGGACGTAAGGTTCGCCAGGAGAAAGAAGGTCCAGTCCGTGTGGCTGCCAAAGTATCCCTCTGATCTGAGGTACCATCAATCCTGATGACGCTCGCTGCTGCTCCCCCCTGAGATGGGGTTAGCTCCTAGTTCATTCGCCTCTTAGAGGCAAGGCGACAGAAAGCCGTCAGAGGCCATTGACGCTGAAGCTGTTTAATGGTCATGGGTACCCTCCTCATCGAGAAAAACTAATCCTCCTTAATCTTCAGCACCTTTGCCTCAGTGGAGACCAGACGGTCACCAAATAGGAAGGCATGCTTCAAGAAAGTCTCGTCATCGAACTCAGCGGACTTCAGTCTACCACTCTCCATCATATTCTGAAGGAAGGCAAGTGACTGGTCCCAAATTTGTGTCATCCTCTCAGACGGCTGATTTTGTAGGATGGCAGTCCTCGCGGGGTTGATTACTGCCTCATCAAAGTCCACCCCTATTTGGCAGAGCGAAGCATCCAGAAGAACTTCGTTCAGCAGAGGGATGGTCATCGATACTAACATAGCAAAAACAAAAGTCAGGCAACAAGGAAAAGTTTAGAGGTTTTTTAAAACAAAGAAGCTTCGGCGCATCATCAAGGTCTAAACCCATGCGCTTTAGTAGTGAAGCTTCGGCGCATCTTCAAGGCCTAAACCCATGCGCGTCAGCAGTGAAACTTTGGCGCATCTTCAGAGCCTAAACCCATGCACGTCAGCAGTGAAGCTTCGGCGCATCATCAGGGTCTAAACCCCATGCGCGTCAACAGTCAAGCTTCGGCACATCTTCAGGGTCTAAACCCTTGCGCGTCAGCAGTCAAGCTTCGGCGCATCTTCAGGGTCTAAATCCATGCGCGTCAGAGTCAAGCTTCGGCACATCTTCAGGGTCTAAACCCATGCGCGTCAGCAGTGAAGCTTCGACGCATCTTCAGGGTCTAAACCCATGCGCATCAGCAGTAAAGCTTCGGCGCATCATCAGGTTCTAGATCCATGTGCGTCAGCAGAGAAGCTTCGGCGCATCATCAGGACCGAAGTCCATGTGCGTCAGCAGCGAAGGGTTAGGGCACAGTAGCATGATGTAACTCATCCATGTGCCCCAAACCCATCTAAAGAAGATGGAAGATAGCACCCACCCGTCACCGCCGGACGAACGTCGGCGTGAGTCTCAGTGGCAACAGGAGCGTCTTCCTTAACAGCCTCTACAGGCTCCTTTTCTTTGCCTCGCCCTCGGCTAGAACCACCGCGAGGAGTCTTGGGAGCCATCTCAAAGAAAAGAGTTTAGGGTTTTGGAAAAGAACTCTAAAAGAAAGCAGAAAGCAAAGAGGAGAAGAACCCTTTCTCTTCATTAGACGCCTATTTATAGGCTTGGGCAGACGCGGAAACTGATGAGAGGTAACGCCAGCCACCGCTTGGGGTTCTGTAAAAAGGTAACTGCAAATAATCCAAAAAGATCAATCAAATCTTTTTCTTGATTACGAAGCGTTATCATTAACATGGAGACGCATGCGACTCGTCACCGATGCGCGGACGACCAAACAGTCACGCGCCCTGAATGAAGACGTCACCATGCTTCTTATTCAAAATATTCCAAAACTTGACGGAAAGTTTTGAAAACTTTGAAGGGGGTCATGTAGAAGCATGGAATTTCAGGCGCATCCACAAGCCAGAATTCATATGCGCTCAATCTACATGCGCCATAAAGATCACAATACTTAGCTCAGCCAGACAGTAAAGTATGGACATCATAAAAAGGCTTTTTATTCATATAAAAGTCTATTACATGTCTAAAGAAAGCTTTACAAAAAGGATAAATTCTACAAAGGAAGGATCCTAAAACTACGGCCGGGCACATCATCCCCCGGGCGCATCATTCGCCGGGCGCATCACCCGTCAGGCGCATCATCAGCCGGGCGCATCATCCGTCAGGCGCATCGTCCGTCAGGCACAACATCCGTCAGGCGCATCATCCCAGTGTCTCAAGTCAGGCGTATCACTTCATTTAGCTTTGCCAGGCGCATCATGAAGTCTAAGCATGTGTACCCCGTCGATCAAAAGCTTCGACTAATGAAGCATTTATTGAGCAGAACTAGAGTGGGAAATCGACCCCATTCTAGCAGGAGGAAGAGCTCTCCAAGGCCTAAGGAAGAGGAGAGCACCGCAATCGACCCGCGGCAAAAGGAGGCTTCCAACACAACCAGAATGGGCGACACCCACTCTAGCAGGAGGAAGAGCTCTCCAAAGCCCAAGGAAGATGAGAGCACCGCAATTCCGATCTGCGGCTCTTCCAGCATAACAGAGGAAGGGCCCGAGCATCCCCATCTTTGGATGCAACAGGCACCTTCCGCCTGCCTCAGAAGCCCTCCACTCCGACTTTGGATGTAACAGTCACCTTCAAGTGCATCAATGAAGACAATACGTTGTATCTTCACCCTCGGGAGCATCTCATCAACAGAATGCGCTCGAGCAAACAAGTTTATTTTGAGAGAATGTGAGGGAACGAGAAGCAAACTCTCTCCTTGCCACTATTTATAGGCCGAGCAAATCAAACCCATGCGCCAAGTGCCAGGCACTCCGAATCCCGTGCAATGAATTTGCATTAATGGTGATGAACCTGACGCTTTGAATTCAGCCAAGTCAAAAATGGCTATTTAAAGCACTCAAAGAACGTAACAGTCGGGCCAATAAAGATGTGTCATGCAAACCGATACGCCGGCCAAGACTGCGCATCATACTGATGCGCCCATCAGCACCATGCGCCATTTGAGGATGCACCCATACGTCCCCATGCGCCTAGTAGAACATGGATCGACTTGCCCACTCAAGAGCCCATCACTTGTCAAAGAACATTAAATGCTGAAAACTGACAGAGTTGGCAGCTCGCCCCCGAGGACTGCAGTTGACAGCTTTTTCAGAAGACGAAACATCACCAACGTCAGCATCATCATTACTCTCCTTCGGCGGTTACAAGCCACGTGGCCGCCCAACCATTTCGTATGCGCCTCCGCAGCAATGCGCCCAAACCTCTGCATGCGCCTCAAAAGTCGTGCGCCTCAGACTTGTCTCTGATCCCTAAAGACAGAAGTCGAAGTCATTACTGAAGCCCCGCATGCACCTCAAAAACAGTGCGCCCCGACTGGTTCGTGACTCCTTAAGGTTGCGAGCCCAAGTCTCTTCATGCGCCCAATCCCAGGTGCATCCTATCGGATTATTCTCCACCAAATCCGAGATCTCTCCCGAGATCTCAACAACAGAAAGATCCTCCCCTGCTACGTGCCAACCACAGACGCAGTGTTAAGGATTCAACCCATAAATGATGGCGCATCATCCATGTGCCGCCTTCCATCTTCAACCACATGGCGTCCCCACGAACAGGCGCATCCTACATATGCGCGCATGAGCAGCCAGCCTGCAAACTATAAATAGAGGGATCATTTTCTTCTTCTACACGCACAGACATATACATTCTAGACTACACAGAGACGAGCAGACACTCAACGTCTTCCTCCTCTCAACAAACTCCAGCACCCGGAGCAACTCAAGCCTTCAGAGAACCGAGAACCGTCGTCATATCGTCAACGGAGTCAACGCATTACCACTCGCTCCGTCGGCACAAGGGACCCAGATAAACAAAAGTGTACTACTATGACTACATCTAAGTCCTACATTGTAACACTGTTCTGTTTGTATTGAAATTTATATCAAAGAATTTTAATGTCAAATAGCCTCCAGGGAGGCCTGATGTTTCTTTGGGGTATTCAAGGGTGCCGTATATTCTCTTTCTTCCCGGGAGATACTGGACCCGTCTGAGGTCCTATCACCCGTTTATACAAGCTCTCGGAGGCATACGAGGACAGATTGATTGGCCTCTAACTTCGTCCCCTCAATTAGACTCCGTTCTCGATCATAGCCCGACGATAAGTTGTTCGCCAAAAAATAGTTGTTCACAGCAGAATACAAGATGTGGGCCTCTACTCGGCTCACGAGGGTCATAAAAATTGCCCCAGTACATCCGGCATTCTAATAATACGAAGCACGAGCGCCATCTAACAGACTGCCCTCGTAACCCAGGTAGGGGCTCGAGTTGTCCATCATTGTATGGCTGTAACCAAATTGCCGTGTAAATTGACTCGGTAGATAGGGCTCCAGGAACACCCAATTCTGATTTTGGTACACTAAGTGCGAGGAACGGATGGTCTGCAGCCAACGAAAAGTGCCGCAATCAGATCGCTCTATTCTCCGTCCTAGTCTACTATCTCATCTTCTGCGAAATAACCTCTATAAGTGGGTAATGTCCTATTGAAGTTATATCTATCCAAGCGACCCAATACCCATCAACATACGGGATCGCCTTGATGGAGCCTCATCGCCCGACGATAGTTGAATAGGGTTGCATCTCCCTCCTCATAACCCTCGATGGTATTAGGGGCTATCAGACCCGGGTGATATAACACTAGCCAAGCCATCAGGTAGTGGTAAGGGATTTCAGCATGAGGAAACCTACTGCCTCCTCCATGATGCTCTATTATCTTCCTCGAAAGATCTCGTAAGTCTCGTAGAGTATCACACACCATGGCTGGGAGCAGAGCCAGCAGGTGACCAAAGACTAGCTTTACAGCCGGAATGATGAGGTCCCAAGTCACTCGCCCCACAGATTCGAAACTCTAGGTACCATGGCCTTCCATAGCCATATCATCAAAAAGGCAGCTGGCACCGCTTTCAGGCTCAAGGAGGTCAAGTTTTGGCAAAAGTAGTTGTAGACAATAGAGGTAGGATTCCCCTCAACATCTACTGAAGGAGACACCTTCTCCTTGACCATCATAGCTTCAACCTCATCAGGAATGTATACCCTATAAGTGGTAAAGTGGACTTGACACGGATCTGACGGATGCTGCATAAAGATATGTTTTCTCCAAGTAGAAATGTACGGGTGAGTCTTCACGGAATCCTGGTGTATGCACACCTGATGATGGGAATGCAGTTCTTTGTATGCTGCCATCATTTCAGGGTACTTATTCTCTAACCCCATCTCTCCTCCCAGTGTGGTAATTATACATCTCCAACAATGTCAGGAAATGGTGTTGATTGATGTCCATACCATGTTCGATATCCCTTATGGAACCGCGCAAGCCAGTGCCCTTCAGCTCTACCTTGTACTTACCCAATATCCATTGGCTCAGGTCTTGCCATTTAGCCTCAGGGTAGATCCAACCTTCGACCCAAAAGGCTCTTTTCGAGTTTGTACATCTCGCCACTAAAAGTCAGTTGGCAAAAAGAGAAGCCCCAAACGGATATACGTTCGGGGTAAAATTACTTAGCAGATGGTCGGGAAGAAGTACCCACAAAGTGTACGACGTACCATTATGGACACATTTAAAAGAGTCCCTCCTCCTAGAGTGTGTGTCCACCATAAAATGGCCCCTTATTAACCCCCCTGAGTTGGGTTTAGATTCCATTCCAGACGTCACTTTTCGAAGAAGCAGTAGAAAATCGAAAGCGGGATGTGCCGATCGGTCGTCAGAACATACAAATCGAGGTCGTGGTTCTCGAAATAGCAATCCTCCCTAAGCTGCAGGGGATCTGCCTCCTTCAAGATCAGCTTATCACCGAAGAGGAACTGAGGCTTTAGCATCATAACCCCGACATCAACGATGGATGACAACTTGCCTCGATCCATCATACGACGAAAGTAGGCATGATGTTGTGTACATATCCTGTCCAGTCGCCCCTCCGGTTGGCCTCGGGCAGTCAATCTCCTGATAGGATTAAAAATTGCATCGTCGAAATTTATGTCTAATGCGCAGACAGATGAGTCGAAAAGAAGCTCGTCAAAAAGAGGCATATTCAAGGAAACTATGCATAAAACAAACAAAAGTCAAAAAAATATACCAAGTGTTTTTTGCAAAGAATGCACAGGTACTATTCAGTGACTCTGCGCTTCAACAGAAAAGCATTCGCACAGGCTTTTTGTATTGACACTGCGCATCAGCGGGCAAGCGTCTACACAGACACTTTGAAGTGACACTGCGCATTAGCTAGCATGCATCCGCACTCGCACTGTTTAGTGATGCTACGCGTCAGCTAAAGCCTTAGCACATCTTATAGTTGTTACTTCGAAAAGAACCGACCATGCGCATCGGTGGATAGAGCTTTGGCGCATCTTATAAATACTACTCTGAAGAAGTAGTGCCCATGCGCATCAGTGGAAAAAAGCTTTATCGCATCATCGAGACGCCACTTCGAAGAGTAGCGCTTATGCGCATTAGCAAATGAAAGGGTCGACGCTTCAAATCAAACACCTACTCGCAATAGGTGGTCGCAAGTCTACGGGTGTGCTGACATTAGCGACCGAAGAATAGTTGACATCAACAGCATCTGACGCTGGTCGCTTCCCCTTGGCCTTGCTCATGCTCACCGCATCCGCCTTGCCGGCCTTGGGAACTCTAGAAACACTCAGAGTTTTGGGGGCCACAGAAGAAAAGTTAGGTTTTGATTTTAGAAAAAAGAAGAGGTAATTGCTCTGAAAATGTTTTGAGAGAAATGATAGAAGGAAGAAGCCTATCTCCCTCTCTGCAGACTCCTACTTATAGGGTAGAGCCACGTGTCAGCAGATAAGGCCAAGGGGCTCTTCTTATGTGAAAAAACGCTTCGGGCGGCGTGGAGATGAAACGAAATCCTGATAAATCCTTTCCTAGAAACGAGGAGTCATTATCATTTAACATGAAAAGATGGATCAAAAAATTTAAAACTGACGGCTACTAAATGCTTGACAGATTGTCACAAACACGCTGCAAACTTTATATGCCCTGTGTTATTTTATGCTTCTTTTCAAAGTGTTCCAAACTTGTCCAAGTTTGAAAACTTTGAAGGGGGTCTTGTAGAAGCATAAAGAAGTGCAACAGTTACAAAAGTGTAAGAAAGACTTTAAGTTGCTGTGCACGTCAAGTAACAGAAAAATGCAGCGTGTAAAAAGAGATACATTATTAAAATTATGATTACAAAGGTCTATTACCGATTCTTCATGATTACATAAAGATTATCTACTCTGCCTACAAGTGCACAGTCTACAAAATGCGCAGTCTACAAAATGTGTAGCCTACAAATGCGTAGCACCCTTCCTCGTCAGAGCGAATTACTTCCTGGTTAGAAGCTTAACGCTCCTATGCAAGGCTCACGGAACAACCTGTGGCTCTTCCAACATAACGAAGGGCCAGCCATCGACCCAAATCCAGTATCTTGGGCCTCGAAGACCTCCAAGATGTTGTTCAGGTTAAAACCCATCATACCACACGCTCAAGTATGTCTCAAAATTCTAAAGTTGTTCTTCACCAAAGATACAGGTTCTTTGAACGAAGAGATCTACAACCAACAGTCGACTGTGCAAGACCCATGGCCATCTGAAGCTAAGTCGGATCGAGCATGATAGGGGAGTGTGAAGAAGCAATGAGCAATAGCTTCCTAAAAAAAGCTTCTCTTTATATAGGTTGTGTATGGTTCAACCCACATGCCATGTGGCAGATGTCAAAAGATCCCTAGTTAATAGGACAAACTTAGAATTCATCATAAAGAACCTTATCTAATGAAGGCATTTGACTAAATCATTAGTCACCGCTTCTCGATCCTTAAAAAAGGCAGCAATAAAAGACGTATTGACTCAACTTTTTCATAGCTCCGACATAACTTCCAAGAAGCACAGCTCCATCAGAGCTTCCCAGTTCCCAGAAATGCAGCTCCTTCACAGCTCCTTCAGAACTTCCAACACGCGCAACTCCATCAGAGCTTCCCAGAAGTGCAGCTCCTTTACATCTCCTTTAGAGCTTCCCAGAAGCACAGCTCCGATGAAGCTCCTACACAGCTCCTTCAGAGCTTCCTAGAAGTGCAGATCCTTCATATCTCCTTCAGAGATTCCCATAAGTGTAGCTCCGTCAAAGCTTCCGAGAAGCACAACTCCTTCAGAGCTTCCCACAAGCACAGATCCGACAGAGCTCATTCACAGCTCCTTCATAGCTTCCCCAAAGCATAGGTCCTTCACAACTCCTTTAGAGCTTCCCAGAAGCACAACTTCTCCAGAGTTTCCTAGAAGTGTAGTTCCGTCGTAGCTTCTTCACAGTACCTTTACGGCTCTTTCAGATCTTTTTCAAAAGGGCAACTCCTTCACAGCTCCTTCAGAGCTTCCAAAAAGCGTAGCTTATTAACAGCTCCTTTCTGATTCTTTCAGAGCTTTCTCAGAAGCGCATCTCCTTCACAGCTCCTTCAGAGTTTCTCAGAAGCACAGCTCTATCAGAGCTCCTTTACATCTCCTTTACGGCTCTTTCAGACTTTTATCAGTCGCACAGCTTCGTCAGAGCTACTTCACAACTCCTTCATAGCACTTTCAGGGCTTTCTCAGAAGTGCAGCTCCTTCAGAGCTTTCTAGAAGTGCAGATCCTTCAGAACTCCCCAAAAGTGCAGCTCCTTCATAGCTCTTTTAGAGCTTTCTCAGAAGCGCAGTTACCTCAGAGTTCTTCAGAAGCGATGTCCCCTCGATGTCCCCAAAAAGTGCTGCTCATATAGTACGCAACTCCCTCACCAATGTGACACCATACCACATGCCCGATCTGACAACTGTTTCTTATCAGATAGAATCAGATCTAGTTTGTTCAAATAGTCGTATCTCTTAAGATACAATCATATCTAGTTTGTTCAAACAGTCGTATCTCTTCAGATACAATCAGATCTAGTTTGTTCAAACTGGCAATCCTTTGATAAAATCAAAATTTATTTTTTTCAAACTGAACAAGATCTTTGAGCAGTATATGCGTGCCACGTGTTACTGATGATGAGTGGTGCCAACCGTCCAAGACATCAGCAACCAGGGAATTCCAACAACTGCCACGTGTCAGCTCAACAGCAGCCTCCATAGTGCAGTTACAACAATTTTTTCTAAAATCTCGTGCACACAGCAATCCTGCATGCCAAAACCCCTGCACATATTGTATATGTGCATTCCTATAAATAGCAGAAGTTTTCTTTCATTCGGGGGCTCTTAGAAAAATCCTTCGACTGCTTCTTGATTGGCAACCGAGATCACCACTTACATGCATTCCGAGAGTCAGACCAAGTTCATCTCGTCGTCAGATCGTCAACAGAGTAAAGGAGCCACTACAGTGCTCGATCTCCATCGTCACACTTTTCCAGATTCAATTGTGTCACATCCCACAACCAGAATACTGGAGAGCGGGGTCAGACATAGCCAGCTACGTATAATGAAATGGAATCCATCTCACCATACAGTCACGGCTGTCAAGATATGTGAGGGTTTATCTACAAGCCATCAGTCTCTTAAGGCCATATATTATCCTATTGTCTCAATCTCAACCAACTAATAATAATCATAAGATATCAGATCACCCATTATACAATTGTAAGGCGTCCCAAATATTACATATCCAGATGATCATGAAGCTAGTCGTTACAAAATGTGAGGACTAGCAAGAGTTCAGTCATACATGCTCAACTCCCGAGGCTTGTCAATCATGTTACAGCCCGTAGGCAGACAGTAAGTACAGTCGAGCTAACACTTGCTCGTCGGCTAAACGCCTCAAAAGAATAATTTACAATATTACAGTGGGAGAACAAAAGAAACCCACTCGATGCCCTGGTTACGCCTGGTGACCACCATCGGGCTGGAAGACAGGTAGATCCTCTGGAGCTGCTCCGATATCTGGCCATACAAAACTAGCTGGGTCAGACCCCAGAAAGAGCAAGTGCCACAAAGGAGGCTTCACTTAAGAACTAAAAACCAGCAATTTAGCACAATAATATAATTACATAATAAGAAACAGTAATTTAAGAAAAGCATGATGGATAAATATAAAAGACAATCTTGTATAGAATCACTAAAAGACAGAACATATTGGGAAAGCATGACAGGATGATATACGATGAGATAACCATGGGACTATTCAGATGGCCAGGTTACAACCCGTAAACCAAACAAGGACCGGGGTCGTAACCCTCGTCTGAACGGAACTTGGTTTCTCTCACCATTTATCGACAAGATAAATATAAGAAATCAGGTCAAGTAACAATCTTGTACATGATCAAGACAAGGCTAGACTGATTGAACTTCATCCAATATTTCACGGCCAAGCAATAAGTACGGCTTGATACTTTAACTAACTAGGGTTATCACAAGCCTAATTACTAACAAGATGCAATAAGAAGTTCCTCCAGCCACAAGCCCTGCAGCTAATCCAGGTTATCCAGGCGATTTGGATTCATTAAGCAGTTATCAATAATTATGTGCCCCACACGACGGTGGGCTGGAAATGTGCCCTACTCGATGGCAGGCTACAAGTCCAAACAATTGCGGCCGGGATAACGGGATTGCCTGTAACTGGGGAAATCTCTCATGACGACTGAAATTATTCTAGTTATTAGCCTTAGTAAAATTTTAGTGGGTACCCCTGACCGTGGTACTCAGGGGTCCCTGTCCTAGACATGATGCAAGACAAGACGGGTTCATTTGTACAAACACAATCGCCCACGGTGTCCAGACCATTTATTCTTGTCAAGTCGTGTTAGCCGTCGCAACAGCATTAAGTCAAGTCAAGTCAAGAGTGCACCGCCACGGGCCACTATCAAGTCAGGTTGGTCATGTCAGGAGTGCACCACTACGGGTCACTGGCAAGGAGATCAGAGAATACCAGGATCATAATTCACAGAAAATCCCAAGAACCATACTAGTCATAAACAATTACTTGAAAATCGTGTTAGGCCGTGTCGGGTCAAGATAGTCGTGCTGTGTTGAACAGATCTCAGGAAAACCCAATCCACAAAGAGAAACCAATTCGAGAAATAAAACCAATACTCCAAGAGACAATAGGTTAAGCAAGGGGTCAGGGGGCAGCGTACACACAAAAGTACGCACGCAGGGAAGCTACGTACGCACTAAAGCACGCACACAGGGGAGCTGCATACACGAAAGTCACGCACGCACGGGAGCTGCGTACGCGAAAAGTCACGCACGCTCAGGGGAGCAGCGTACGCGAAAAGTCACGCACGCTTAAAAGTCACGCACGCTCAAGGGGAGCAGCGTACGCGAAAAGTCACGCACGCTCAAGGGGAGCAGCGTACGCGAAAAGTCACGCACTCTCAAGGGGAGCAGCGTACGCGAAAAGTCACGCACGCTCAGGGGAGCAGCGTACGTAAAAAGTCACGCACGCTCAAGGGGAGCAGCGTACACATAAAGTCACACACGCTCAGGGGAGCAGCGTACGCGAAAAGTCACGTACGCTCAAAAGTCACGCACGCTCAAGGGGAGCAGCGTACGCGAAAAGTCACGCACGCTCAGGGGAGCAGCGTATACGAAAAGTTACGCACGCTCAAGGGGAGCAGCGTACACACAAAGTCACGCACGCTCAGGGGAGCAGCGTACGCAAAAAGTCACGCACGCTCAAGGGGAGCAGCGTACGCAAAAAGTCAGGCACACTCAGGGGAGCAGCGTACGCGAAAAGTCACGCACGCTCAAGGGGAGCAGCGTACACACAAAGTCGCGCACGCTCAGGGGACACGCTTCCAACAGGAAGCGTACCCAAGTCTCGGTGGCGTAAGCTAAGAAGCTCTGCACACTGCTCACTGTCTTTTCCAAACAGCAAGAACACCATGGTGAACCCAAAGCTTTAAAGCATCACAACTTAGCCATCCGAACTCCAAATCCGGATTTCCAAAGCTCCAACTGGAGTGAAACTGAATGCTCTTCCACCTGGAAACATCAAAACCCATAAACATCCAACCAAAATAGATCAAACCATGCAAAATCCGAAAATAAGGAAAACTTAGATCTAGAACAATGGAGACTCCAAATCACAAAATTTCAAGTTCTAATGTTGATCACCATGTCCTAATCTAGCTAATGGACAAATAAAAGAGGGTTCTCAAGTGATAGCAAGGTGCACTTGCCTATGGGTGGATGTTGTGTAGAGGAAGGAGAAGAAGAAGAAGAAGAAAATAAATGGTGGTTATGAGGAGAGAGAAAATGTTGGTGAAGTTTTAAAGAGGGTGGGATGTGGTGTGTTGAGGGTGTAGCATATGTTAAGGTGATCCAATACATAATAAACCAAACCAAACCAAACCATCCCAATTCAAATCTTGCCATGCCAAAACCCAAAATATGAGAAATACTGAAATTCTACAAGTCGAGAAAAATAAAAATACATGCCAAAATCCAGATACGAATATAAATACGAAATACGGGAAATACGAAAAATGAGGGTGACAACTCTACCCACCTTAAAAGAATTCCGTCCTCGGAATTTTAATCAAGGAGCTAGAGATTGCCACGACAAGCTACACTAAGCACATGCAAGTTACACTAAGCAGTTCAATCATACAATCATACAATGCAAGCAAGGAAGGGAAAACGTAAGGCATAAGAAGACATTACACCTTACGAGTCAAACAAGTCGGGATATCATGATCGGATGTCATCCTCACACTCCCACGTTTGACTCTTCCAAGGAGCGATGAACTCAAGCAACATGAAATAAACTGATAGCCTTGCGCTTGAGGTCCCTCCCCTTGGTCAAACAGGGATACTGGCCTTTCCTCATACGAAAAGGTTGGTACCAATAACCGTTTTCGAATGATCTAGGACATGGCTCGGGTCCGGAATACACCGTTGTAATTAGTACACATGAAATATGACACGTGTCCCGCATAACAACGGCGGAAAGCAAGACAATAGGATACAGATACCTCTCTGTCGATTCTGGATCTGGGCCTAGGCCAGGGCGAACTGCTGAGGCCTCTGCTGCTGGAAGGCCTGGGCCTGAGTCGGCAATAGCCTCGGAGGCAGGTACTGCTGCTGAAACACTTGGGCCTGAGGCGGCCATGGCCTCGGCAACTGTTGCTGCTGCTGGACTGGTACTGGAACTGGTGCTGGTCCCTTAACCGAGGGACTAGATACTGTTGATGCTGAATCGACTCTGAATAGGCAGGACCCCACCCTATGGTCCGGTGCCCCACACAACAAGCATAATCCCAGCGCCTTGCGACATTCTGACACAACGTGTCCAGGCTTCCCACAATAAGAACATCCCACGGTGGAAGGCTGTGCTTGCTTCTGTTTCTGCGGAGGGTACGTCGGGGTCGAGTACTGGACTGACGTAACTGAGGTTGCTCGCCTCGGAGCTCCAAAAGTCAAAGCCCTAGCTGCCGGGGCTGGTGCTGAAGACTGATTCATTTGACTGTGGGACCGCTTCCGTCCTCCGGTCCTATCCACAATCCTCTGGGAGGTATACTCGTGCCTCCTAGCTGCTCTCAATACCGCATCAAACATCTGATGTTCGAACTGTTCTACTGCCAACAAGATCTCCAAGTGGAGCCCCTGCTGGAACCGCTGGGCCCTATCAAACTCGATCGCCACCAAGGTGGGAGCAAACCGACTAAGCCTATAAAACTCGGCCGCATATCCGTCGACCGACCTGTCTCCTTGCTTCAGGTTGCTAAACTTGGTCTGCAAGTCATATCGAGCCACCGCATCGAAATACTTGGTCTGGAATCTTTTGCTAAACACTGCCCAGGGAACAGGTGCTGTCAATCCCACCGCTTGCATGGCCCACCAGTTGCGGGCTAGATCTAATAACTGCAGGCGTACCACCGCCACCTTCTCGTCTTCGGGGGTCTTCGCGGCCTCTAGAATAACTTCTGTATCCTGGAGCCAAGCATCTGCGGTAATGGCATCCTCGGTGCCATCGAAGAATGGAGGGTTCAGGCACTTGAAACTGTTGGCTGCACTGTTTCCCGGATGACCGCCTCTGTTCAGAGCATCTTGTACTGCCTGGTGCAATGCATCACCTCGGCGATCTTGAGAAGCTAACAATGATCTGATAAGACCTTCCAAAGTGCCATCATCAGGATCTGCAGGCTGGACTGGCTGAACTGGCGGCTCTCCTCCAGTAGGCATGGCTCGAGAGGCGGCTGTTGAGGACTGATCTTGATCTTCTTACTGTTGCTGGGCTGCTGGCTGAGCTCCTTCCGGCTGATCAACGAGAACGATGTCACTGAAGCAATGACATCAGGGATATTAAGGAAGGACCAGGATAGAACAATGATGCAAGCATGTTATCAAGTCAGGAATCCAAGGAGATAAGAAGATACGAGTGGAGATCAAAGGCGAGTACAGATTGAGACATCTATCTGGTAAACCCTCACATTTCTTGATTGACAAGACCTGCATGGGCCACCACTTAAACCATGTCATGCCTCACAACCAGAATACTGGAGAGCGGGGGCAGACATAGCCAGCTACGTATAATAAAATGGAATCCATCTTACCATACAGTCACGGCTGTCTAGATATGTGAGGGTTTATCTACAAGCCATCAGTCTCTTAAGGTCATATATTATCCTATTGTCTCAATCTCAACCAACTAATAATAATCACAAGATATCAGATCACCCATTATACAATTATAAGGCATCCCAAACATTACATATCCAGATGATCATGAAGCTAGTCGTTACAAAATGTGAGGACTAGCAAGAGTTCAGTCATACATGATCAACCCCCGGGGCTTGTCAATCATGTTACAGCCCGTAGGCAGACAGTAAGTAAGTACAGTCGAGCTAACACTTGCTCGTCGGCTAAACACCTTAAAAGAATAATTTACAATATTACAGTGGGAGAATAAAAGAAACCCACTCGATGCCCTGGTTACGCCTGGTGACCACCATCGGGCTGGAAGACAGGTAGATCCTCTGGAGCTGCTCCGATATCTGGCCATACAAAACCAGCTGGATCAGACCCCAGAAAGAGCAAGTGCCACAAAGGAGGCTTCACTTAAGAACTAAAAACCAGCAATTTAGCACAATAATATAATTACATAATAAGAAACAGTAATTTAAGAAAAGCATGATGGGTAAATATAAAAGACAATCTTGTATAGAATCACTAAAAGACAGAACATATTGGGAAAGCATGACAGGATGATATACGATGAGATAACCATGGGACTATTCAGATGGCCAGGTTACAACCCGTAAACCAAACAAGGACCGGGGTCGTAACCCTTCGTCTGAACGGAACTTGGTTTCTCTCACCATTTATCGACAAGATAAATATAAGAAATCAGGTCAAGTAACAATCTTGTACATGATCAAGACAAGGCTAGACTGATTGAACTTCATCCAACATTTCACGACCAAGCAATAAGTACGGCTTGATACTTTAACTAACTAGGGTTATCACAAGCCTAATTACTAACAAGATGCAATGAGATGTTCCTCCAGCCACAAGCCCTGCAGCTAATCCAGGTTATCCAGGCGATTTGGATTCATTAAGCAGTTATCAATAATTATGTGCCCCATACGACGGTGGGCTGGAAATGTGCCCTACTCGACGGCAGGCTACAAGTCCAAACAATTGCGGCTGGGATAACGGGATTGCCTGTAACTGGGGAAATCTCTCATGACTACTGAAATTATTCTAGTTATTAGCCTTAGTAAAATTTTAGTGGGTACCCCTGACCGTGGTACTCAGGGGTCCCTGTCCTAGACATGATGCAAGACAAGACGGGTTCATTTGTACAAACACAATCGCCCACGGTATCCAGACCATTTATTCTTGTCAAGTCGTGTTAGCCGTCGCAACAGCATTAAGTCAAGTCAAGTCAAGTCAAGTCAAGTCAAGAGTGCGCCGCCACGGGCCACTATCAAGTCAGATTGGTCATGTCAGGAGTGCACCACTACGGGTCACTGGCAAGGAGATCAGAGAATACCAGGATCATAATTCACAGAAAATCCCAAGAACCATACTAGTCATAAACAATTACTTGAAAATCGTGTTAGGCCGTGTCGGGTCAAGATAGTCGTGCTGTGTTGAACAGATCTCTGGAAAACCCAATCCACAAAGAGAAACCAATTCGAGAAATAAAACCAATACTCCAAGAGCCAATAGGTTAAGCAAGGGGTCAGGGGGCAGCGTACATACAAAAGCACGCACGCAGGGAAGCTGTGTACGCACTAAAGCACGCACACAGGGGAGCTGCGTACACGAAAGTCACGCACGCAGGGGAGCTACGTACGTGAAAAGTCACGCACGCTCAGGGGAGCAGCGTACGCGAAAAGTCACGCACGCTTAAAAGTCACGCACGCTCAAGGGAAGCAGCGTACGCAAAAAGTCACGCACTCTCAAGGGGAGCAGCGTACGCAAAAAGTCACGCACGCTCAGGGAAGCAGCGTACGCGAAAAGTCACGCACGCTCAAGGGGAGCAGCGTACACACAAAGTCACGCACGCTCAGGGAAGTAGCGTACACGAAAAGTCATACATGCTCAAAAGTCACGCACGCTCAAGGGGAGCAGCGTACGCGAAAAGTCACGCACGCTCAGGGGAGTAGCGTACGCGAAAAGTCACGCACGCTCAGGAGAGCAGTGTACGCGAAAAGTCACGCACGCTCAAGGGAAGCAGCGTACGCGAAAAGTCACGCACGCTCAGGGGAGCAGCGTACGCGAAAAGTCACGCACGCTCAAGGGGAGCAGCGTACACACAAAGTCACGCACGCTCAGGGGACACGCTTCCAACATGAAGCGTACCCAAGTCTCAGTGGCGTAAGCTAAGAAGCTCTGCACACTGCTCACTGTCTTCTCCAAACAGCAAGAACACCATGGTGAACCCAAAGCTTCAAAGCATCACAACTTAGCCATCCGAACTCCAAATCCGGATTTCCAAAGCTCCAACTGGAGTAAAACTGAATGCTCTTCCACATGGAAACATCAAAACCCATAAACATCCAACCAAAATAGATCAAACCATGCAAAATCCAAAAATAAGGAAAACTTAGATCTAGAACAATGGAGACTCCAAATCACAAAATTTCAAGTTCTAATATTGATCACCATGTCCTAATCTAGCTAATGGACAAATAAAAGAGGGTTCTCAAGTGATAGCAAGGTGCACTTGCCTATGGGTGGATGTTGTGTAGAGGAAGGAGAAGAAGAAGAAGAAGAAAATAAATGGTGGTTATGAGGAGAGAGAAAATGTTGGTGAAGTTTTAAAGAGGGTGGGATGTGGTGTGTTGAGGGTGTAGCATATGTTAAGGTGATCCAATACATAATAAACCAAACCAAACCAAACCATCCCAATTAAAACCGAGCCATGCCAAAATCTAAAATACGAGAAATACTGAAATTCCACAAGTCGAGAAAAATAAAAATACATGCCAAAATCCAGATACGAATATAAATACAAAATACGGGAAATACGGAAAATGAGGGTGACAAATTGTACTTAGATCTCCTGTTTAGGGGTATTTTTATACTCTTCTAAAGTTTGAAATACAAAAGTTCTTCAACTTTTTGTTCATGGCAAACAAGTGGTAAGTTAAATGCATTTGTAATAGTAAATGACTTATCTAGATACACGTGGATATACTTTCTCGCATGCAAGAACGATGCATTATCTGAATTCGTCACATTTTGTAAGAAAGTCCAAAATGAGGAAGAATTCATGACCACTCGTGTTCAAAGTGATCATGGCGGTAAATTTGAGAATATAGAGTTTGAGCAATTTTATGAATAACACGGATATTTACACGAGTTCTCCTGCCCTAAGACTTCACAACCAAACATAGTTGTGGAACGTAAGAACAGAACTCTATCTGAAATGGCTAAAGTAATGTTAAAACAGTTTAGTCTACCCAAATATTTCTGGGTAGAAGCTGTCAATACAGCTTATTATGTTCTCAGTAGGGTTCTAATTCGACCTAAATCGAACAAGACTTCCTATGAGTTATGGTTTGATAGAACACCCACATTCTTTTATTTCAAAATCTTTGATTGTAAATATTTTATTCTTAACACTAAAGATAATTTAGATAAATTTGACAAAAAGGCCGATAAGGATATCTTTTTAGGTTATGTAGCCAAAAGTAAAGGGTACCGAGTCTTCAACAAAAGGACAATGATCATCGAAGAACCAATGAACGTCACCTTCGACGAATTAAATCAACAGACAATCAACGATGATGATAACGAAGACATCTATACACCAAGCAACGCGTCTACAGAACCGAAAATCGGAACCAGCTACCTTGAAAGTTTGCCAAAAAGGATAAAATTTATGGCTAGCCACCCCAAGGACCTGGTAATAGGTAAGATCACCCAGGGCGTAAGTACTTGTTCCTCTACCAGAGATATAGCTTCTCATATTACATTTATTTCACAGCTAGAACCTAAGAATATTGAAGAAGAATGTAGTGATAACTATTGGTTAGATGCTATACAAGAGACACTAAACCAATTTGAACGAAATCAATTTTGGGAACTTATTCCCAAGCCCATTGATCGTCCGGTCATTAACACCCACTGGATATTCTGAAATAAATTAAATGAGAATGGTTTAGTCACTTGTAACAAGGCTCGACTCGTTGCTCAAGGATACAACCAAGAGGAAGGTATCAACTAAGATGAAACCTATGCCCCAATTGCGAGATTAGAATCCATTAGCATGTTATGTGCATTTGCATGTTTTCATAACTTTAAACTTTTTCAAATGGATGTAAAGAGCGCATTTCTTAACGGTTCTATAAAATAAGAAGTTCATGTAGTTCAACCTCCAGGTTTCACTGATTTGAAAAACGCAGATTATGTATTTAAGTTGAAGAAAGTCTTATACGATTTAAAATAAGCCCCTCGTGCTTGATACGACCATCTAAGCTATTTTCTACTTAATAATGGTTTTTTAAAAGGCATGGTTGACACTATATTTTTTATAAAGTCTTTAAATAGAAATCTTCTTTTAATTCATATTTATGTTGATGATATTATCTTTGGATCTACTGATTAATCTCTCTGTCAAGAATTCTCTAAGTGTATACAGAATGAGTTTGAGATGAGCATGATGGGAGAACTCAAATTCTTTCTTGGATTGCAAATCAAACAAACCAACAACGGGACATTCATCAATCAAGCCAAGTACACAAAAGATTTTCTAAAGAAGTTCGATCTGAAATCCGTCAACCCTCTTGGCACCCTAATGGCAACTTCAACCAGGCTTGATATAGATGAACAAGTCAAACATGTCAACATAAGTAAGTATCGAAGTCTGATTGGTAGTTTATTTTATTTAACTGCTAGTCGCCCTGATATAATAATTAGTGTTTGTTTGTGTGTAAGATTCCAAACTAACCCTAAGGAATCACACATGTGCACAGTTAAGCATATCTTCCGATACCTTAAAGGTACTTCTTCTGTTGTCTTATGGTATCCCAAAACTACGTCCTTTGACCTAATCGGTTATTCGAATGCTGATTTTGCTGGATGCAAAGTGGATAGAAAAAGTACTAATAACACGTGTCATTTCCTATGTAAGGCTCTAGTCACTTGATTTAGCAAAAAAGCAAAATTTTGTTGCATTATCGATTACTGAGGCTGAGAATATCGCTGCAGGACATTGTTTTGTACAAATTTTGTGGATGAAACAAACCTTAGAAGACTTTGATTTACACTACACACATACCCATTTTCTGTGAAAACACTAGCACTATCAACTTGACTAAGAATCCTTTATGTCACTCTCGTACTAAGGATATTGAGATTTTACATCATTTTCTTAGAGACCATCAAGCAAATGTAGACATCAATTTAGAATATGTAGACACGAAGAAACAATTGGCTGACATCTTTACAAAACCTTTAGCGGAAGATCGATTCAATTATGTACGTCGAGAATTAAGAATTTTAGATGTCAATAATATTAATTAATATTTTCTTATTAATTATTTTTCAATATGTAGAAACTATTTTTGAGACAAGCCTACAAAGGGTTTGTCTGTCACCACGGTTACGGCAAAAGCGAAACAGTACTCAAGCGTTCCCTTGTGAACCTCCGTTAGCTGGAACAGTACCCCTACAGCTAATCTGAGATAATCACTGCGTAACTAAATTTAATTCATAAAATAATTTTGATTATATTAATTAAAATTTAAAATTACTAAACTTAGAATTAAATAATTTAAAAGGAATGATGAATATAAAGTGACATTTTTTAAGCAAAATACCTCAGCAGAGTTCTAGGCGAACTTGGCTTGCATCGGGTCTTTTAAACAAAACTGAATGGTCCACCCTTTACGATCATCTTCCTCCTCAAAACATAACCACATCTGCCGCAAAAAGCACCCCAAACCCTTAATTTTCTATCTTTGATTCCTCCATACTCCTTTGGAGTTTTGTACCGAAACTTTAGATTCGGGCGTGGAATCTCTTCCTCTTCCACATACTATATTTTGAGAAGGTATAATATCTTCCATCTCTCCATTTCTCAATTTCCTATTTTTCATAAAATTTCCTATTTTCCATAAAAATTTCTTATTTTTCATTAGAAATTATGCCTAGAATCAATAATCATTTGAAGAGAAAGAAGATGGCTAGTGAAGAAACCTTATCTTATGATCATATCCAAGGATCTCTCTTTTTGCCCATCTAAACGGACGAGGGGGCGTTCGATAAGTTTTTTTTAAACTCTTAAACAATTTTTGTTATGGTATACGAATCTTTCAATTCGTAATATTTTCTCTGGTGCACCGATAAAGTGGATGATCTTTCCGTCTCACAAACCCTACTTTGAAACTTTGGGATTGTACAATCTTCTTACACACTCATTTTCTATTGCCACAAATGTAATTCGGCTATTTTATGCAATTTTACTTTAGCCGATAATGATTATCTTATGAAAAGCTGTGTCACGATAAAGACTTATCGACGATCCTACAAATTCCAAATGTAGATGAGCCGCTTGTTGATATTACTGATTTTGAATTTCCAAACGACATGAATTTGAACAACTTTAAGACTCAACTTTGTGCTCCTGATCCCGTCCGTATCGGCAAGTTTAAAGCTATACACTTGAACTTATTCTTCTATGAGTTACATCGTGTTATTTATTCCACTATACTACCAAAATCTACTTCAAAAGATGATGTAATTAGTCTTAAAATGTCTGCTCTCTATCACATTCGTAATGGTATTCCCTTTCCTGTCCCTAAGACGATTATCCAGATGATGGCTAGGTTTCGTGAGATGAAGATGAGTCTTCTTTACACGATGATCCTTCCTATCATCTTCTAGAATTTCTAGATTGACTTGTCCTCTTGTGCTCGCAACTCTTAACCAAAGCATTTGTAGCTCTCTCATTGTAGTATATATGTCCCCCCTGCTCCACCTCTTGTATCACCTCCTCCACTTCAGACTTATTGTATGTCATTTGAGGGTCTTCATCATCATTTGGATGATATACAGCATGCTCATCTGGATGAGCACAACTCTCTGTGAATGTTTGTGACTGACACATTGAGGGAATAAGAGTTCTGTGATGCTAGTCAGTTTTAGGCACTTATAAATTATTTTACGAATCTATGTTTTGCTCAGACCGGTCAAAATGCCAACTTTCTTCCAAGAGATCCAACTGTTTCTGGCAACCGCTATGAGGATGAGGCAGTTCATCACTACTTCAACCTCGGTAATGCATATGATTGGTAACGTGGTTCTCGTGCTACTCTACATTCATCTCATGGAGCTGACACTTCTGGGGCTGGTCCTTCTGGACATGGTGCTGCTATTGATCATGATAACGATGATGAGGAATTGATCTAGACGTTACTGTATTTGAGACTTTGTTTATGTCTATGTATTCTTGGAAATGTTCCTACATTCCTGGATAGTATTATTTTTTTATGCACTTCTATGACTATTTGAGATTCTGAGTTGATGTTTTCAAACTCTTATTATTATTATGCATTTTTATTTCACTATTTATCGTCTCTTTTGGTATGAACTCATGCTTAGCATAATCTTTTAGATACTACTTCAATTCATAAACTGCCTGTGAAATTTGTTTATTTCTTTATATTATCTCTGTGTTACATCTTTTTCAGGATAATTTCTACCAAGAGGAGACAATACCAAACAAACGAATAAATGTTTTGATATTTTTGTTAAACCAAGATCAAGATGTTATATCAGTCAAGGTTTGTCAATTATCAAAATATGGAAGATTGTTGGCTCATTGGTCATGGTCGAACCGGATTTTAATAATTGATCTAACCCTGTATCGATATAAGGGCTACTTGGACGAATTGCTACAGATTATTCCTATTACCGTTCAAGACTTGGAGCCGTATTTTTCATCGCTTCTGTATTTTCAATTATCAATTATCAATGTCTTTTCATATTTTATTGAGTTTAGAAATACAATGTAAACCGAGTCGTACTGATAAATAGGCTACCTAGAAACATTTTCGAAGATACCCATTTATTTTGAAAACTAGCCCAATACTAAAAACCCATTTCCTAACTGCTTGACAAATCTTCAAAAGCCTAAAACCTGAGTTGTAAACCCAAAACCCAATTCATTTTGGATCAATAGAATTCAGAGCAAATTTGTCCCAAATTCGACCCGAGTTCGGTTAGTAGAACATTTGATTTTTAAACTCAGTCTTCCCGCAATTACGGATGCAACGACTATATGCCAAGATTCTCTCAAGAAATTCTGTCTGAATTATGTCCAAATTTTGCCCGAATTCTCCCTCTGAAAATCCTATAAATAGAGAAGAATTTCTACCATTTCACACACCAATTCACTTTCTCATCTCTTCTCTCTAAGAATACTACGTTCTTCCAAACCCTTCTAAGCTTTTATTTTTAAATTCCAAGCCAGTAACAATCTTCTATTCAATTTTCCAGTGCGGTGCAGTCTAGAACTTCAAAGTGATTGTAATCAAGAGGCTTGATATAAGTAAGACACTTCACAATTGAAGTTGTTCATGTGGTTCGGATCAAAGCTCGGATTTTTAGAAGTTGCAAGGACTTCGTTTGAAAACTTATGATTTTACATAGTGGATTTCAACCGGGAGCTAGAGTTCTCTCGACTAGATTAGTCCTTATAAGCGAGAGACCAGTATACATCGCCATTTTTGCGTTTACTCTTTGCACTCTACTTTTACTTTTTCATATCTATGATATATTTATGTGATCTTTCTACTAACATTTTTTAATAGCTAATATTCTACTGCCTACTCTATTCACCTCCTCTCTAGAGTATATCGCTTTACATTTTGATCCTACAAACTTGTCTCTCTTTCTACTTTTTTTCTTCCAAATTCTCAAGTCCTAAAATGATACTTTCCTGGATACTTGTCACTTCCTTCTCATAAATATGTCTGATCAGGATTTGACAGAAAGGAGAATGACAATGTCCATAACTATGATTTTGTTGGAGAAATAACTTCTAATGCTCAAAAAACTTATTCTTGAAGAAGAAAATCCCGATGGAAAGGTCTGTCCAGCCTTGTCTTCTTATTCCAAAGGGAAGAAGAGAGATATTGGGAAGGTTGTTGAGGAAATACGGTCACCTAAGCATCCCAGGATTGCCAAGGCTAAGAAGAAGGTGGTGGTCAATCAAGTCATTACCCTACCATGGTCATGTCTTCCTCTGCTCCATATATTACATATGAGGAATTTAGCCAATGCGTGACTTGTTAGCCCAATGATCTAACTATTTTTATTGTGGTTATTCAATTAATTTTAATATTATGATGTCACCAATATTTATGTTATCACTGTAGTGTTTATACATAAACTTAACATAGTCCTCATATGCATAAAATATATTATACTTGTTATGATGTATATTGTTTTGTTCGTCTATCATGTATTTTCAGAAAAGCAATAAGCAAGATCAACATGAAAATATGCAATAAAAAAATCATGATGGCCCAAAGATGACGATATCACACAAGATTTTTCTAAACAGCCTAACGACATCTCCGGGGCCAAGCACTCAGGGTTCTGATGCCCAGTCAAAGTCATAGAAATTTTCAAATTACAAAGGAAGAAGCCAAGCTATGCCATCATTATTTTTAGACTTTGAACAAACCTTTGGACAATGGTTGCCAAGAAAAAAAAAACCATCATACTCTGAAGGAAGAAGCAATGCCATCATTATTTCTAGACTCTGAATAAGCCTGCACCAGCTATAGTCTATCTAGAGTCTGTAATGATTCTGAGAAATAATTGTACACATAAGAAACAAATGGGAGAATTGAAATCTATGGTAGAAAATAATCCAGGATTATTTTGGGACTACCAAACAGCATAACGACGGTATACTCGTCTATACCGATGGTATACCGGTTCATCACTGCTGACAATACAAAAGTAAATTTCTTGGCATTAAATGATTCCAACGACTTTTTTTCTAGTTGTTGTTATTGCAAAATAGTGTACCGACGGTATACTGTTGTATACTGGCAGTATACTAACTTTAAACTAAACTTTCGATCCTTTGCTATTTCTCTCATTTTGGTTATAAATATCCTTAAACCCATTCATTCAAGGTTGTTGATTTGGGTCAAAAATTCTCTATCTACCAAAGCTTTCACTTGCCTAACCACCAATTGTGTTAGAGCGTCCTTGAGTTGTAAAACTCATATCTTCATATTTGTTGTGAGAAGATCAAAACCATCTTGTAAACAGGTTAAAATTTGCAAGCCTTTGGATCAAAGCTTCTATGAAGTTGAGAGCCTTCGAATCAAAGCTCTTGTGTGTTGATGTCGGAGAGCCTTCAGATCAAAGCACTTGTGTAGATCGACGAGCCTTCGGATCAAAAATCAAGTTGTAACTATTTATGGTAATAGTCTATTAAAGCCGAAGAGAGATCCGAGACTGGACTGCCTCACAGAGGATACCGTGATAGATCGTGTATCGCTATTCTAGTTATTACTTTATTTCTTGCACACTTGTTTTTAAATTTTCTATTAGCAATCGTTTTGGGCTTGAGTTATTCACTTGACCCTATTCACCCCTCCTCTAGGGTGTTTTCAATTGGTATCAGAGCAAGGATTCTATTGTTAGACTTAACATCCTTAGAATAGATCCTTCTGCGACATCCTATTTCTCCTCCGAAAAAGAGGGCTCTATTTATAGTAGCATTGTATACTCCCAGATTTTTAAAATAAAATTTATTATTTATTTGGCCTAAATAGTGATTTTGAATTTTTTATATATTTTAAAACCATATTTATTATTTATATATAGCCTTAATCATGTTTAAGTTTTGAGATGCATGTTGACTAAACATTATGGCATGGATAATGTAGTCGCGTGCCTTGACTAGTATATTAGCCATGGTAGTGATGGCCTAGCTATACCATATTTATGTCCCTTGTATGGAGATAAGCCAAGTTGTGTCTTAAACCATATATTCAGCTTAAATAATTATTTTTAGAAGCTTTTGACGTTTTAGGGGACCCGGTTGTATTAAACTAGCCCAAACTTGATCCGTACCAAACCTAAACCAATGTAGACATGTAGTATATATATGTCCACTCCATTCGGACCAGTGGAATCGACACCCACCTAGCCCGCACGAAGGGCCCAACCCAGGACCGGGACCACCCAGTGGCTACGCAGCCGCCCCGCGCTAGGGTGGCTCGAACTCGTGACCTCCTACGAGTGAGCCCCCCACCCTACCACTAAGGTAGTTATCCTGGACATATATATATATATATATATATATATATATATATATATATATATATATATATATATATATATATATATATATACATAGAGAGAGAGAGAGAGAGAGAGAGAGAGAGAGAGAGAGAGAGATGGAAAGCGGGATATGAGCCATTTCACGATAGCTTTCATGTAGACCAATAAAAATATAATGACAAGGAAAAAAAATTTAAATAAATAGAAATAAAAGTTCTTATAAAAGATTTGATAAATAATAACTTAACATATCTTTGCCTAGGAACTTACCAAATATGTTTACCTAAGAATTTAAATATATAGAAATAAAAGATCCCATAATTATGTTAACTTTAATGTTAATATTAATATTAATATTAATATTAATATTAATATTAATTTTAATATTAATATTAATTTTAGTGTTAATATTAATGTTAATATTATTGTTAATATTAATTTTAATGTTAATATTAATTTTATTTTTCATGTTAAATTAATTTTAATATTAATTTTAATTTTAATTTTAATGTTAATATTAATATTAATTTTAATGTTAATATTAATGTTATTGTTAAAATATTAACTTTAATGTTAATATTAATGGTAATCTTAATTTTAATTTTAATGTTAATAATAATTTTAATTTTAATGTTAATATTAATTTTAATTTGGAGAGACAAATGACAATAATTATATTTAAATTACTAGGCAAATTTATTTGGCAAGTTTCTAAACAAAGATTGGTAAGTTATTATTAATCAAATCTTTTATACGATCTTTTATTTACATCTATTTTAATTTTCTCTTCCAAGTCACAATACTTTTATTGGTCCATATGGAAGCCACGTGGGAAGGCTCATATCCCATTTTTCCATATATATATATATATATATATATATATATCTATATATATATATTTTTTTTTATATATATATATATATATATATATATATATATATATATATATATATATATATATATATATATATATATATATATATAAACCCCCTAAATTTTCTACTACGATTTTTTTAAAATAAAGTTTGTATTTACTTTGTAC
This sequence comes from Iris pallida, assembly GCA_029216955.1. Classification (NCBI taxonomy): domain Eukaryota; kingdom Viridiplantae; phylum Streptophyta; class Magnoliopsida; order Asparagales; family Iridaceae; genus Iris; species Iris pallida. The sequence goes on from JANAVB010000194.1 coordinate 6,057,300, forward strand.
TTCGTATTTATACGTCGCGTGCAAGTTCGCATCTCGTAAAGGTACGTCGCGTGCAAAGTTGCATTTTTTTATTTGCTCTTCGAGTGCAAATATGTGCGAGGTACATATTTTTGAAACACTTTTTTTATTTATAGAGGAGAAGTATGTTTTCAAAAGTATGTTTTCAAAATAACATTGCGTCGAGATTTCAAAAGCCTCATTTTATTTTATTATTATAAAAGGCGAGTTTATTTATAAATTGAGTTTTTTGAAATTATTTTATTCATTGTATTAAAAAGTTATCTCAAGTTTTTACTTAATTGTTAAGATTTTCGAAATTATTTAATTATTAATATTTAAAATTATTGGAAAAGTATTTTAAATGAATCTATGGTGATTTAAATCGAATTTTTGATTTTATTTGGATAGATTAAATAGTTTTGTTTTTAAGCTATTTTCTAGTTTTGAATTGAGAGATTTTATCAAAAACGGTTTTATTCCGATTTAAAATAAAATAGAATTATCTACTCGGGTTTTAAACTACTACGAGTCCATATCCAACCATGGATCCTCACTTCCTATATAAGGAGAGCCCCATTGCTCCTTTTTTTAGAGAATTTCCACCAAAACCAAACTCCACAATTCGTTGCAACATGCTGTACATCGTGTCTGTGACACACATTCTTATTCCAGTAATTATTATAGTCATCCACGTCGAATCAGACAGCTCCCGACACGACGATTCCTCACCCCATTTCGACCTCCGCCTCCGTCACAATCCCCACCTCCACCACCCGGCCACTCCCTGTCCTTCCCGAAAACTCCCCGAGCCCCGCCGTTCCTCCCAACCACGTCCACCGGCAGCATCACCCTACCCCGGCACCACCAGGACCACCCCGCCTGAACCCTCGGCGGGACGACACAATTACAACACCAACACCGCCACCCCAGTTTATCCCGACCACCTGGTCAACAGCTTCACCACAGAACTTCTCCACCACCATCTTCATTGCCACCGCCATCGTCTCAATGCCACCGCCTCTAAGCCTGTACCACCAAGTGCACTTAATTATGCTTGTTACGTGAGCCACTTACGCGGCCAAGTTGCGCTCTTCGGTTGCGCCCAGGGTGCGCTGGGTTGCACGGGTGCGCGCGGTTGCGTAGGTGCGCCAGGTTGCGCCCGGTTGTGAGCTGTTGCGCAGGTGCGCCATGTTGCGCCAGGTTGCACGGTTGCGTAGGTGAGCCAGTTCGCCAGGTTGCGCAGGTACGCGGTTGTGCAGGTGAGCCAGTACGCCAGGTTGTACGAGTTGCGCAGGTGCGCCAGGTTGCTCCAGGTTCGCCAGCTTGCATCGCGTGCGTAGTACTTGCAGTGTACGCAGTATGTACTGAAGTTGCGCACGTAGCTCGTAAAACTGGCGCAACTTGCACAGTTCGTGGCTTTCCATGTTCTGACCGATTCGTAACTGTTTCTAGATTTGTAGATCTGACATTATATTGTGGCACACATTTCGGATCTGGACAGTTACATCAGTAGCTATATATTCAGAGCCTCTCTTCTCTCTAAAAACACTTCTAAGACTTCAGAATTCACGAAGAGAGAAGAGAGAGCTGCTGCGCACCTTGTCCTTCCTCGTACAACCGAAGTCCGTCATCGTTCCGAGCAGTCCGTCGTAGAGCAATTTTCCATAGCGTTCCAGAGTTCATTCGAACTTGCTGGTTCCTGGAAGCTGACCGTGTGGATGGATCTAGCTTTGAGTACTGGTATTTTTGACACCCTAGCAAGCCACCACCTTCCATCTTTCGCCTGTCACCTCCACTACTGCCTTTAGCAATTTGGCCAGCATCTTCTTCTTAGAAGCACTGCTATCGTTTGCTACGTTTACAAAATCTTCTTGGATTTTTGTATTCCAGAATCCTTCAAGGATCTCTGTTACGCCCCTTCCTCGAAGCGTTACGTTGGAACGTTGTTCTTACAACTATTTTATTCAATTTTCCATTGAAAAATTATACCCCAGTTTTAACAATCTCAAAGCTAGACTAGCATAATAGAAAACTTTCGTGCCTCTCTCCTCGATACCAGCTTTAACAAACTAAAAAAGTTTGATGGAGAACACTTTCAAATATGGAAAAGAAAAATCACCCTCAATCTACAACTGGTGGACGTCGATCATGTGCTGATTGAGATTGAACCAACGATTCCAGAAGGACCTATGACTCTAGAAGGTGGTACTGCAGATGTCATTGCTGCTGCACAAGTCAAATTGACCAAATGGAGAAGGGACAATAGTCTTTGTAGGCTATTGATTCTGAATACAATGGAGGACTCCCTGGCAGAGTCATACTCCAAGAATCCTTCTGCCAGGGATATCTGGGAGTCCTTGGGAAAGCTGTATGAAGATGACGAAAATAGATCGAAATCTTCATCATCGAGAAGTACCACAAGTGACTCTTCGAAGACGAGAAGGCAATACTGCCTCAGGTAAAAGAGTTCTTGAAGCTGCGCCAGAAGCTAGAAGATGAGAAAATACCCCTCGTCGACAAGTTTGTCGTTGGAGGTATTGTCTCTAAACTTCCCGCAGGATGGATTACATTCTATGCAAGAATCTATCGGAAGAAGCTGGATATCAGCCTGGAAGATCTCCTTCAAGAGATCCATGTTGAGGACGAGATGCGTTCTCAACAGAATATGGACACTCTGTCCAAACAGTTGGCCAAGGCCAATCTTGTGCAGACGAGAGAACCCAAGGGGAAGCATGTGGCTTCTCATCACAAAGAGTAGAATTCTACTAATCTGAAAGTGAAAGGACCTTCATTCAAGCAACAGAAATCCAAGTCCCACATGACTTACTTTAATTGTGGCAAGAAAGGCCACTACAAGAGTGAATGCAGATCTAAGTCCAAACAATCAGAGAAAGGTGAGCCTAGTAAGATTTCTTTGGTTTCTAACCTCGTTGCTATGATCGCTCAGGTCACAACTGTGGGGGCTGGCTCTGACTGGTGGATAGACACTGGAGCGACTTGTCATGTCAGTTCTGGGAGAGAATGGTTCGTCATATACCAGCCAACTTCTGAGAAGTTTGTCATGGCGAACCAGGCCCAAGCTGAAGTTCTGGGGATCGGGACAGTGGATCTGAAACTCACTTCCGGGAACACTCTGACGCTCCAAGGAGTTAAGCATGTTCCGATGATTGCCAAGAACCTGATCTCTGGGAGTCTGCTTAGCAACGCAAGCTTGAGGATAGACATTAATGCTGGTCGGATGGTGATGTCCAAAAAGGGAACATACTTCGAAAAGGCTTATCAAAGCGAAGGGATGTTTAAAATTCAGCTTGTAAACCAGTCTAATAAAGTTAATACAATCGCTCTTTCTGATTATTCTCTTGAGTTGTGGTATAATAGGCTAGGACATGTTCATTATAAAAGAATAAACAAAATATCTAGTCTAGGACTTATCTCCAAATGTGGGGATAAGGTAGAGAAATGTGAAGTATGTGCTCAGACAAAGATCACTAGAAAACCTTTTCATCGGGTCAATCGAAGCACAGATCTTCTGGAGTTGGTACACTCTGATATTTGTGACTTCAAACAATTCTCTACATAAGTTGGGATAAAGTATTTCATAACCTTCATCGATGACTTCTCTAAGTACGCGTTCGTCTACTTGCTCAAGTCCAAAGACGAAGCGTTCGAGAAGTTCAAGGAGTTCAGGGCCGAAGCTGAACGACAAACCAGACAACAACTCAAGAGGTTGATAAGAGATCGAGGCAGAGAATATCGGTCTCATGAATTCGCATCATTCTGCAAAGAGCATGGAATCATCTACGAGACTACTGCTCTGTATTCTCCTTAATCTAACGGAGTAGTAGAGAGGAAGAACCGAACGTTGACAGAAATGATGAACTCAATGCTGCTAACTGCAGGTCTTCCAAAATGTTATTGGAGAGAAGCTGCATTAACGGCCACTTTTATTCTGAACAAAGTGCCTTATACAACTTTTGACATAACTCCTCATGAACCCTGGTTCAAAGTCAGATCTAACTTGAATGTCATTCGAGTGTGGAGGTGTCTGGCTTATGTAAAGCTTCCAGATCTGAAGATTTAGAAGCTGGAGACAAGGACTACGAAGGTAATCTTTTTGGGGTATGCCGAGAAGAGTGATGCTCGGAGATTTCTTGATATTGAGTCAAATCATATCATCGAATCTCGCAATGCTGAATATTTTGAAGACAAGTTTGCAAGAGATAAAAACATTGTTCTTTCAGATATTCCGGAGAATGATGTAGGAGCAAATGAGACTGAAATCTCATATGAACCAGTCGTCCAAGATAAAGTTGTTAGTGGAGAAACAATAATTGAACCAGAACTCGTTGAGCCGTCGACGAAGAGAGCAAGGATGCCGAAGAGCTTCGGAGATGACTTCGTCACCTATCATGTGGAAGCAGATCCGCTTACCTATGTTGAGGCAATGAAGACCAGAGATGTTGTCTTCTGGAAGGAGGCAATAGACAATGAAATTAACTCAATTACCTCCAATAACACATGGGTGTTAGTTGATTTACCCAAAGGAGCAAAATCCATCGGATGCAAGTGGATCTTCAAGAAGAAGATGAAAGTTGATGGAACCATTGACAAGTTCAAGGCCAGGCTAGTGGCCAAGGAGTTTTCTCAAAAGCAGGGGATCGACTACTTTGACACATATGCTCCAGTAGCACGGATGACAACCATCATATTGTTAATTGCCCTTGCGGCAATACACAAACTGGTGATACACCAGATGGATGTAAAAACAGCATTCCTGAATGGCAAGATGACCGAAGAGATTTATATGCAGCAGCCAGAAGGATTTGTCGTCAGAGGCCTAGAAGATAAAGTCTGCAAGTTGGTAAAATCTCTATACGGCTTAAAGCAAGCTCTCAAAATGTGGCATGAGAAGTTTGACAAAGTTCTAAGGTCAAACGGCTACAGGGTCAGCGAAACAAACAAGTGTGTCTATACTAAATTTGCTGACGGAAGAGGAGTCATCGTTTGTCTGTATGTGGACGAATTGCTAATCCTAGGTACGGATATAAGCTGTGTCACTGAGAGAAAGAAGTTCTTCTCGACAAAGTTTAGTATGAAGGACTTGGGGGATGCTGATGTTATCTTGGGACTCAAGATCATCCGGATAAATACTGGATTGGCACTGTCACAATCTTATTACATTGAGAAGATGCTCACTCGATACAAGTATCATGATCTTCCTATTATTGATACGCCGTACCGAAGTGATCAGAAGCTGGAGCCAAACTTGAAGGAAAGCGTCAGGCAATTGGAGTATGCTAGCATCATCGGGAGTTTGATGTACGCCACTACTGCAACTAGGCCTGACATAGCTTTCGTTGTGGGAATGCTGAGTCGATTCACAAGCAATCCAGGCGCTGAACACTGGAAAGCTGTGAAGCGTGTTATCAAATATCTCAAGAAGACTCAGACATATGCACTGCACTTCAGCAGAGAGCCGCCGGTAGTAGAAGGCTTCAGTGATACGCCTGTACCACCAAGCCGACCCCTGGCTCCAACCTTTCCGGCCAACCCAACCCGGCCAAACCTCCCAACATCGTACCGCCATGGCCATTTCCGGCCGACGCTTGTTGGTGCTCTTGCTCCTTGACATGAAGAGAGCTTGCTCTCAACATGCTTTGTAAAGTTTAGTCCCACATTGGAAAAGCACCAAGAGTTATCTCAACATATATATGAGTATGTGTTGTTGGAATATGCACATGGGGTGGTGACCATAAAGAGGGAACCATGTGGGTGATTTTACTAAGAGGTAAGGATAAGGCTCCAAGAAAAGCATTCATGCTTTTTGCTCTTGGGAAATTAATTTCCATTGGGGCTAAGCCGCGTAGGGGCTTAGCGACTCGGACTCGGACTCGGACTCGGGCTCATGAGGCGTAATGTGGCATTTTGTTGGCACACTTTGTACTTAGCACGTCAGCTTCGTCGCTAGGTGCATAGTGCGCTTAAGTTGCGCTCATTGTGCGAGCCACTTGCGCGACCACGTTGCACGCTCAGGTTGCGCCCAGGGTGCGCTGGGTTGTGCAGGTGCGCCAGGTTGCGCGAGGTTGCACAGGTGCGCCAGGTTGCGCCCAGCTGTGCCAGGTTGTGCGCGGTTGTGCAGGTGCGCCAGGTTGCGCCCGGTTGTGCCATGTTGTGCTAGGTTGCACGGTTACGCAGGTGAGCCAGTGCGCCAGGTTGTACGGGTACGCGGGTGCACGGTTGCACAGGTTAGCCAGTGCACCAGGTTCTGCGAGATGCGCAGGTGCGCCAGGTTGTGCCATGTTGTGCGGGTAGCGCCAGCTTGCGCCGCGTGCACAGTACGCGTATTGTGCGCAGTATGCACTGAAGGCGCACGCGCAGCTCGTAAAACTGGCACAACCCGTACATTTGGTGGCTTTCCACGTTCTGACTAATTCGTAACTATTTCTGGATTTGTGGATCTGACATTATGTCGTGGCACACATTTTGGATCTGGACAGTTACATCAGTAGCTATATATTCAGAGCCTCTTTTCTCTCTAAAAAGACTTCTAAGACTTCAGAATTCACGAAGAGAGAAGAGAGAGCTGCTGTACACCTTGTCCTTCCTCGTGCAACCGAAGTCCGTCATCGTTCCGAGTAGTCCGTCGTAGAGCAATTTTCCATTGCGTTCCAGAGTTCATTCGAACTTGCTAGTTCATGGAAGCTGACCGTTTGGGCAGATCTAGCTTTGAGCACTGGTGTTTTTGACACCCCAGCAGGCCACCACCTTACATCTTTTGCCTGTCACCTCCACTACTGTCTTTAGCAATTCGGCCAGCATCTTCTTCTTAGAAGCACTGCTATCGTTTGCTACGTTTATGAAATCTTCTTAGATTTTCGTATTCTGGAATCCTTCAAGGATCTCTGTTACGCACCTTTCTCGAAGCGTTGCGTTGGAACATTGTTCTTACAACTGTTTCATTCAGTTTTCCATTAAAAAATTGTGCCCCGGTTCTAACAACGCTGCCCCCGAAATCCTTCACCGCTACCAAGGGCCAGCGGCCTCCAGCCTCGCCACCAAGGTCGGCCAACCCTTCACCCATCGCCCCTGGCCACTCCGGCCGATCCGATCAACCATACCAGAAGAAAAGAGAGAAAAATATATATAGGAAACTCACTCACCTCCTCTGAGCGTTCCTGTACCGGCCCCGGAGACCCTCCCCACCGAAGAGCTACCGACCCGCAGTTTCCCCCAACCCTAGCTCATCCGTGCAACATTCCGGCTGCTGCACCGCCCCGTCATGGTCTTTCCTGCGCCGTCGGGCATCACGGAGCTAGCTGGTAGCCACAGATGTGATGACTCCTCCGTGCATCCCTCTTACATCCGTGACCGTCCCATCCTGTGCAGCGAGCTCCGCACGTCCGTACGCGGATCCATGTCACGTCGCCGCCAGTAAGCGTGTCCACCGCGCCGAGGCGGGTTCCCACACCTCCGCTCCGGCCTCACGCTTCCTCCTCCGCCTCGACGGAGCTTCTCCTGTATGCTTCCTTCCCTGTCACTCTCCAACTTCCCTTCCTCTTATTCTCCCGACCGATCCCCTTCATTCTCTCACCTCCTCCTTCTTTTTCTTATGTTTCCTTTGTAACATTTAAGAAAAGAATAACAGTTGTAGCTGTTAAATATATGAGTCACTACTAATATTTCTTATATATACAAAGTATAAGTTCTAAAACATGTATATGTTATAGTTTAGAGTGTATTTATAAATATTTATTAATTAAGTAAATACAAATATTTATATGTCTAAATTATATTGATGAGAAAAATATATTCTTTTGGGCTTGTATCTATTTTAAAAATTTTTAAAAATCCAAAAATTTTACTCTATATTACTTTCTATCTATTCTAAAACAGTTTGACCTAAAACATATTTGACAAAATTATACTTCGACCGTACTATGGATTGTATTTCAAAAGCAATTCTAGATTTTCAACATAATTATCTTATAATTATTTTGGATAAATAAATTGCGGGTTCCAAATTATTATACATATTTCAAGTGTTTAAATGAAATATTTTACTAGTAAATTATGGTTGTTAACCTCCAATGATTTTATATATAAAACTACTTATAAAAACATATTTACTAAATAAAAAATAAAAAAATTAGTATATTGTCTCCGCAATTTCTCCCTATCACCTTTGATCGTGACTAATCACGTGTTTCTATTTTCCTTGGATTTTGGACCCTCACACATCAACCCCGGCTATTGGACAACCTAGAACTTCTCAGATCATCATACCACGCCAGGCGACACACCAGGCAAGATTCCTTGCCATAATTTACTATTTATAATTAGTCTACATTTTATTTATTGTATATCACTGTTCATTTATTTCCAGTTCTTCTAGCAGTACCATTATTATAGTTCCCGATTTACTGTCTGCTCAGTGATGTTAGCTTACTTTATTTATTATCCTTTGATTGCATATGGACTTAGAGTTAAGGGACTATCGTTTGTAGTGTATCGCATATACCTCGACACAGTTGTACCATGACTATGTGTGAGATGAGTAGCATGTAGAGGTCCTTGCGTGTTGGCTGATCACCCCTGCGCATGCGTTAGGCCTAACTGCTAATAGAGGCATGTTAGAAGACTTAGCAGTTGGTAGAGGTACATGATCGCGGATGCGACTTGATAGGTGCACAGGGTGGGCAAAATATTTTCTTATCATATGGACTTCTATTACACATTCCCTTGTAACCCAAAAGCTCCGCTGGAGATACGGGTATGATTACCCCCTCAGGTTGGCCACTAACGCTTTTGAACGTCATGTACTTAGGTCACTGGTTCCCAGGTAGAGACTATACCAGATCATATTTACAGCCAGGGCTCATGCAACGGAAGGTTTATTCTCAACTGCACGTTCACTTTAGCATGATTAGGTTACCTTATTGAGGTCTTGTCACTTACTTTTATTTGTGGCATATTTTATATTCAGTATTTATATGGCATGTTGTTTATTGTATCTTTTTACGTCCCTCTGAGGATATGGTAATTCTCCAGGTGTGTCTTTTTTGGTTTTCGCAGGTGCTCTAGCCAAGGCCTTGTTTACTCTCTTTCTTCTTGGTGATTGCACTTGGATCGCCTTCGCATCGCTCGATAAATTATTTGTTATGTATTTCTTCTGTTTTTAGTTGGTATTGGATTTGTCTTCGCCCAACGATTTGTAAATGGCAATTAATGAGTTGATTTATAAATTCTTTCTTCTTTATTTGTGGATGAGATTAGTATCATAGTTTACTGTATTTTACAGCTTATGTATACATACGATGGCTCCATATATCGGAGTTACTTCGTATGTATGCAGCTGGCATGTCGATGTACTTAGTCCTAAGTATTTTGGAACTGGGGTGTTACATGTTTTTGTGGTGGCCCATGCAGGTCAAGTTTATCACTTTGGTACGTGACTGTACCGATGTGAACATGCATATAGAAATAGAGTTTAGGATCTCATCCACAAGCTTGACCTCCTTTCTTGCTTCAAGTTTCGAACCCTCATTACCATCCTTGATTTACATCCTGCTTGAACTCTTTCTACCGAAAATTATTTTTTTTCGTGCTTAGTGACAGCTAGGAAGATAACTACACTATTATATGCTCGTAGGTCAAATACATGGCTAGAAAAAGTTACATCGACAATTAATATGCATTGAGGTTCTATTTGAGTTATAAAGGCATTTATTTTTTAAATGTGTGATCTTAAGGATTAGTTAATTCCAAATTGGGTAGTAGCATATTACCACCATCAAAGGATAGTTGTAAATTTATTTTTATATTACAAGGTGGTATACACAAGAGGATAGCTAGATCGAGAAAATAAATTGATTTAATTTTGTGTTTTGAATTATTGAGTTATAGCTATACATATTTGGAGGGATATAAATTTGATTTGAAAATGATCTTAAATTTTTAAATGTTGAAGTATGATTTACGATTGACCAAACTTTGAGGACGATTGATAGATTTTGGTAAATATTTTTAAATTAAATTGTGTCATATGATCTATGAATTATAAAGTTATTTAGATTTCGAGTGTAAAGCCTTGACTATGGATATTTAAATTTTTGGAAAAAAGAAGAAGAAGAGATTTTTGGCTTTTGTAGGTTTTAAAATAGTTGTGACTTATTGGAAGTTTAGATATACACATCGCGAAGATATAGAATCAATTTGAGGAGCTGTTTTAAATGTTCAATCTTTGTTGTATGAATTACGATTGGAAAGATTATTTAAATCTTGAGCTTACGATTTGGATTGATTTGTAATATACTAAGAGAGTTATTTGAGAATTTTTAAAAAAAATGAGTTATGATTGTTATGAAAGGTTAGAGAAAAAAGGGGGGGGGGGGGGTGGAAATTTTAACTAGTGTTATGATAAGGGTGACCTTGAGAATTATTAAAAGAATTTAAATTTTAAGAAGATTATGGTGACGACTTAGAATGATTAGAAATTTTGGGTAGACTATTTTTGAGAATTATATAGAGAGACTTGGTGGAAGCTCGAAATTATTGATTCAAACCTTGTCGTGATAGAGAACCAAAAAGCAAAGGTCACCCTAATGGGATAAAAGCTTTCCACATTGGTTGCCATATCATCTATGGTCATGATAGTTGTATGTACACAAGTTTAGTAGTCATCGACCAAGCCATGTGACTATATCTTTGTCTTGACTTACTCGACCATCCATCAAATCTAGATATTTTATCGTGACCATCTAATTGTTTGAAACTTAAAAATTATTAGAATCATTCCCTTGACCATACCCTTATCTAAGAGACTATCTACGAGATTTTCTAATTATCTTTATTTCGTGCTTTAACTGAATCCTTTTATGCATTAATTAGTTACACATGAAAACCCACTTTCCATTTAGATCATTTGGTGTCCCCGACCGTGACATCGATATTTGGAGCACGAGACCAGCTGTTACCTTCCAGCCAATTTCATATACAAGACCTAGATGAGCTCACCTTCATATAGGTATATTATGTCCCACTAAAACACGTTCCTTTGTACTCTACTTTTATGATGCGACTTTTCGGTCAAAATGGCTAGCTATAAACCTTACCATGCTAACATTGTCCTTTTTGACTTCAGATAGGAAATCAACCACGACTCAATCTTTCGACCCAATATATGATTGTGATATACTAAATTTTCTAATGCTTAATTTGTGTTGATTGCTTGACCCTTGTCCTTTTATTTCATGCCTTATCTTGATTTACTTAGACCCATACCACCTTTTACTCTCCATGCAACATTAACAACCCTACTTTCTTCCTTCCGATTAAATTGCTTCACCCGTATTTTGCTGCGATTCCTCCGTAGTTTATGCAACCTTATTCCGTTTATGATTCTCTTATGCAAAGATGAACTTTGACTATGACATCCCTCGGTTAGTAGAGGTTAGATTAGAAAAATCCACCGAGGAGAATAGTGGTATAGTTAATTAAGGTGATTGAATATGCATGAGTGGAATTATGTGGTAAATCCTATTAGGTGAAATTGAGAAAGGTGATATCATTTTTTAAAAGGAGAGTAGACTTCTCGATTGACAAATCAGTTCTTCAAGGTAAACCCATTATTGAGAAATTTTTGAAGATGATAAGTAGGATGGTTGATGTAGCAAATCTCGAAGCTACCAAATATTAAAAGGTAGAAATTCTTGATATCCTAGGGATAATTTTTATGATGATTACGAATATGAAGTTTTATGACTAAGATAGAGTTTGATTGCTCCGACTAATTGATTTATTAAATTTTAATTTTCACGAGGTCAAAATTTAGTTTGAAAAAAATAGATATAAATATGATGGAAGGAAAAGAATATAGAATCCTTGAATTCAAAACTTTGGCACTTATTGAAAATTATATTGTGAGATATAGAAATTTAGAATATATTTTAAGGAATATAAATTTTGTGAGTTAATCTTAAGGAGAAACATCAAATGAATTAAAGAAGAAAAAGAAAGTGTCTGAAGAAATTCTTTTTTATAGAATATGAATATTGAGAAGAAATAGAAGCTTTTGAAGATTTATTACTAATAAAAACCATAGTGATTACTCGAAGATCATAATGATATTTCACGTGACCCAAATTTGGAATTAGTAGTCTTTGAATGAGATAGAGGAATTTATTAAAAATCTTTGAGATTTTGGTGATTCTAGGATTGATGGCAGTAGACCAAATTAGACACAGAAGTATGTCATGCACATGATCATTACAAAAATACACCATTGATTTATTCTCTTAGTTATCAAATTGTCAATTTTCGTTGAATGTCATTTCTTCTCCTCGTCTAATGAATTAAATCGTGATTTCTTATCGTTAAACTCTTTCTATCACCTAAAGCCTACCTACCCTAATTTTTTTCCTAAATTTCGAGGACGTAATTCTTTTAAGTTGGGTAGGATGTAAACCCCCTAAATTTTCTAGTACGATTTTTTTAAAATAAAATTTGATTCTCATAAAGGTACGTCGCGTGCGAAGTTGCATTTTTGGATTTTCTCTTCGAATGCGAATATGTGCGAGGTACATATTTTTGAAAAACTTTTTTTATTTATAGAGGAGAAGTATGTTTTCAAAAGTATGTTTTCAAAATAACATTGCGTCGAGATTTCAAAAGCCTCATTTTATTTTATTATTATAAATGCGAGTTTATTTATAAATTGATTTTTTGAAATTACTTTATTCATTATATTAAAAAGGTATCTCAAATATTTAATTATTTGTTAACATTTTTGAAATAAATTAAATACAAATATTTAAAATTATTGGAAAAGTATTTTAAATGAATCTATGGTAATTTAAATCAAATTTTTGATTTTATTTTGATAGATTATATAGTTTTTTTAAAGCTATTTTCTAGTTTTGAATTGAGAGATTTTATCAAAAACGGTTTTATTTCAATTTAAAACAAAATAGAATTATCTACTCGGGTTGAAATTACTACGAATCCATATCCAACCAGGGGTCCTCACTTCCTATATAAGGAGCGCCCTATTTCTCCTTTTCTAGAGAATTTCCACCAAAACCAATCTCCACAATTCATGCAACATGTTGTGCATCGTGTTTCTGACACACATTCCGATTCCAGTAAATATTACAGTCATCCACATCGTATCGGACAGCCCCCGACACGACGACTCCTCTTTCCATTTTCACCACCACCTCCGTCACAATCCCCAACTCCACCACCCGGCCAATCCCTGTCCTTCCCGACAACTCCTCGAGCCTAGCTGTTCCTCTCAACCATGTCCACCGGCAGCATCACTCTGCCCCGGCACCACTAGGACCACCCCGCCTATACCCTCGCCGAGATGACACAATTACAACACCAACACCGCCACCCCAGTTTATCCCGACCACCTGGTCGACACCTTCACCACAGAACTTCTCCACCACCATCTTCATCGCCACCACCATCATCTCAATGCCACTGCCTCTTAGCTTGTACCACCAATCCGACCCATGGCTTCCACCATCCCAGCCAACCCAACCCGGCCAAACCTCCTAACACCGCACCGCCACGGCTATTGTCGGCCGGCGCCGCCCCCGAAGTCCATCACCGCCACCCATGGCAAGCGGCCTCCAGCCTCGCCACCAAGGTCGGCCAACCGTTCACCCATTGCCCCTGGCAACTCCGGCAAATCCGATCCACCGCTCCGTCGTAGTCTTCCTTGCGCCGCCTGGCTTCACCGAGCCAGCCGGTAGCCACCGATGGGACAACTCCTCCGCACATTCCTCTTCCATCCGAGGTCGTCCCATCCTGTGCAGCGAGCTCCGCGCGTCCACCCGCGGATCCATGTCACACCGCCGCCAGCAAGCGAGTCCGCCGCGCCGAGGCGGGTTCCAGCACCTCCCCTCCGGCTTCACGCTCCCTCATCCGCCTCGTTGGAGCTTTTCCGGTATGCTTCCTTCCCTCTCGCTCTCCATCTTCCCTTCCTCTTATTCGCCCGACCGATCCCCTTCATTTTCTCACCTCCTCCTTCTTTTCCTTATGTTTCCTTTGTAACATTTAAGGAAAGAATATCATTTGTAGCTGTTAAATATATGGGTCACTACTAATATTTCTTATATATACAAAGTATAAATTCTAAAACATATATATATTATAGTTTAGAGTGTATTTATAAATATTTATTAACTAAGAAAATATATATATTTTATATGTCTAAATTATATTGATAGGAAAAAAAATATTCTTTTTGGCTTGTATCTATTTTAAAATTTGGTTAAAAATCCAAAAAATTTACTCTATATTACTTTCTATCTATTCTAAAACAGTTTAACCTAAAATATATTTGACAAAATTATACTTCGACAGAACTATGGATTGTATTTCTAAAGCAATTCTTCTAAATTTTCAACATAATTATCTTATAATTATTTTGGATAAATAAATTACGGGTTCCAAATTATTATACATATTTCAAGTGTTTAAATGAAATATTTTACTAGTAAATTATGGTTGTTAACCTTCAATGATTTTACATATAATACTACTTATAAAAAAAATATTTTCTAAAAAAAATATATAAAACATTAGTATATTGTCTCCGCAAAATACCTTGCCAAAATTTAATGTTTATAATTAGTCTACATTTTATTTGTTGCATATCACTTTTCATTTATTTTCAGTTCTTCTAACTGTACCATCTTCTGATTTACTGTCTGCTCAGTGATATTAGCTTACTTTATTTATTATCATTTGATTGCAATAGACTTAATGTTAAGGGACTATCGTTTGTAGTATATCGCATATACCTCGAAACAGTTGTACCACGAATATGTGTGAGATGAGTAGCATGTAGAGGTCCTTGCGTGTTGGCTGATCACCCGTGCACATGCGTTAGGTCTAACTGCTAATAGAGACATGTTAGAAGACTTAGCAGTTGGTAGAGGTACATGATCGCGGATGCGACTTGATAGGTGCATTGGGTGGGGAGAACATTTCCTTATCGTATGGGCTTCTATTACAATTCTCTTGTAACGCGGAAGCTCCGCTGGAGATACTGGTATGATTACCCCCTCAGGTTGGTCGTTGTCGTTTTTGAACGTCATGCGCTTAGGTCATAGATTCCCAAGTGGGGACTATACCAGATCCTATTTACAGCCAGTGCTCATGCGATGAAAGGTTTGTTCTCAACTGCATGTTCACTTTAGCATGGTTAGGTTACCTTATTGAGGTCTTGGCACTTACTTTTATTTATGGCATATTTTATATTTAGTATTTATATGGCATGTTGTTTATTGTATCTTGTTACGTCCCTCTAAGGACCTGGTGAATTCTCCAGGTGTGTCTTTTGTGGTTTTCGCAGATGCTCTAGCCAAGGCCATGTTTTACTCTCTTCCTCTGAGGTGATTACACTTGGATTTTCTTCGCATCGCTCGACAAATTTATTTGTTATGTATTACTTCTCTTTTTAGTTGTTAGTGGATTTGTCTCCGCCAAACGATTTGTAAATGACAATTCATGAGTTGATTTATAAATTCTTCCTTCTTTATTTGTGGATGAGATTAGTATCGTGGTTTACTGCATTTTACAGCTTATATATACATACGATGGTTTCATATATTGGAGTTACTTCGTATGTATGCAGCTAGCATGTCGACGTACTTAGTCATAAGTATTTTGGGGCTGGGGCGTTACTTTATATATATATATACATGTGGATGTGGATGTGTGTGTGTGTATATACAAAATATATATATATATATATATATATATATATATATATATATACATGTGGATGTGTGTGTGTGTGTATATATATATATATATATATATATATATATATATATATATATATATATATATATATATATATATATATATATGTGTGTGTGTGTGTGTGTGTGTGTGTGTGTGGATAATTCACCATAATTATTTAGCCTATATAACCTATATCTTTTGGTTATCTATAAGCTATGACATTTGGTTATCCATAACCTATGTCTTTTGGCATTTCTCTTTTAATTGTCATGATGATGTTAAACCTTCATTGTAAGCCTATATAAAGGCTCTTCTCAAGTTGATTGTGATACAAGTGAATGAATAAACACTTTTCTCCATTTTCTATCTCCATATTTCTTTAGTTTATAATAATATATAATTTATAGTCTAAACTTGACCTAGAGTCAAACCAAGTCCTAGTTAGGTGTAGTATATATATATATATATATATATATATATATATATATATATATATTTTTTTTTTTTTTGAATAAGGAAATTTAATTGAAGACAGAAACCAACAACACAGAAACAAGAAGCTGGGCCCACCCAACGGCCAAGATACAAAAATTGAAAATTAGAAAAAGGGATCGCACACAGCCCAGGGGGGGTGCACGTGGCACAATGATGCCGGGCGCGAGGGGGCCTGGTCCAAGCGCGGGGCCCGAGGAGGCCTGGTCCTGGCGCGGGGCTCGAAGGGGGGTGGAGGACCCGAGAGGACTCGGGACACGGCGGCAGGGGGTTGCACAGGCCCGCCGGAAGGGGAAGCCGGAGAAGCGGAGCGCCGGCGAGGTCCGACCGGGGGAAGGGGGCAAGGAGGAGAGCCGGCGCGGTCCGACCGGGGGAAGGGAGCCCGCCGGTCCCAAGCGGAGGAGGGCGGTGAACGAGACCTGCTGGGAGGGAGGCAGCGCAGGGGGAAGGAAACCCGTCGGTCCCAAGAGGGGCAGGGGGAAGGCAGCCCGCCGGTCCGAAGCGGAGGAGGGCGGCGACCGAGACCTGCCGGGAGGAAGGATATTACGGAGCTCCGCGACAGCGGCGGGGGAAGAAGCCACCGGCGGTGAGGGTCCGGCCGGAGGGAGAGGGCACGACCTCGCTGGAGGAATCGGAGGGTGCGCCGCAGGGGAGACAGGGGCCGGGGCTGATCCAGGAAAACAGGGGGCAGGGGCTACATCACTGCGAGGGGGAGGGAGGAAGCGGCCGAGAAGAAGAGCGCGGTGCCCGAAGCCAAGGGGCTCAGGCGGAAGAGGTCGGCGGGGCTAGTAGTAGGGCCTCGACCCCGAGAGGTGAGCATATGGCGCCCACTGCGAAGCCGAAGGGGATCCGTATCTGCCGGAAACGGAGGAGCGTGCTGGAGCATGCTAGTGGGTCGCGGCCGAAGGAGCTGAGGGGGTGTACCAGTACCACCGAAGGGTGGTGGGGTCCTGGTAGTAGGCCGCCACCGAGGAGGAGGGGTGCGCGGCGAGATGGGCTGCGGGGAGGGTGAGGGGGTCCGCGACCGTTGCTGGAGGGGCTTGGGCGTAGGCCGCTGCCAATGAGGAAGGGTACGGCGAGTGGGTGTCGCGGTGGGGGAGGAACTCCTCGACCGCGACGATGGGAGCGGTGAGATGGGAGTCGTGATAGGGAAGGGAGACCTCGACCGGTACGGGGGGCGCCAAGATGGGACCCGCTGACGAGGCGTTAGGAGGCACGAGAGGGGGTGGGGGCACGGAGGGCTCGGGGGGATGAGCCTCCAGAGAGAGCGTCGGAGAGGGAGGGGCGGAGGGGCGGAGGGAGAGGACTCGCAGTGCACGGGTCTCCGAGGAAGACTGGCGGAGGGCCGAGGAGGGACGGGGCCGGAGACGGCTGAGGGCGCCGAACTCGGCTATGCCGACGGCGCCGAGGGCGGCGGCGGCGCCGAGGAAGCGAGGAGAAGGGGGAGGACCCACCGCACGACAGACAAACCCCAGCCAGGGAAGGGGAGGCCTCCACGCGGGCGGGGACCCGGCCGGGCGAAGAGTCCTGGGAGGCCGGAAGAGACGGAAGGAGCACGGCGGGAGTGGGGGCACCCGGAGGCTGTCGGCCACCAGCCATTACCGGAGGGGGCGGACTCGAGGAGTTGGAGGGCTCCTTCGAGAGGGATCCAGACCCACATCCCTTATATATATATATATATATATATATATATATATATATATATATATATATATATATATATATATATATAAGAACAGAAATTAGGTTCGACCATGTAATTATAGTAACATCCACAACAGTAACTATACTATATACTAAGAAAAGATATAGCTAAGGAAGAACAGCATAGAAGGCATCATTATATATATATATATATATATATATTTTTAAAATATATATATATATATATATATATATATATATATATATATATATATATATATATATATATTTTTAAAATATATATATATATATATATATATATATATATATATATATATATATATATATATATATATATCATTTTTAGGTGTCCTTTCTCCAAGCCGGGTCGTAGCTATATAAGCCACCCAGCTGCCGAGGGAGGATTCGAACTCAAGACCTGTGCTTGGGTGGCCTCCTGCACTACCACTAGGCTAGTGTCTTAAGGACAATATTTATATATATATATATATATATATATATATATATATATATATATATATATATATATCATTTTTAGGTGTCCTTTCTCCAAGCCGGGTCGTAGCTATATAAGCCACCCAGCTGCCGAGGGAGGATTCGAACTCAAGACCTGTGCTTGGGTGGCCTCCTGCACTACCACTAGGCTAGTGTCTTAAGGACAATATTTATATATATATATATATATATATATATATATATATATATATATATATTTTATATATATATATATATATATATATATATATATATATATATATATATATATATATATATATATATATATATATATCACTACAAGAAAAAAGTGGTTTAACGACACCGTAAAAGTGTCGTTATTTACTTTCCATGGCACTTTTTAAGTGCTGAGTAGAGGGGTGTCATAGAAAGTTTTTTTGTATCAACGACTCTTTCAAAGTGCCATGTCATAAATTTATTACGACAGTTTTCAAATGTCGTGTAATAAAATTTTACGACATTTTTCTGGTGTCATCTTTACTTGATTCAATGACAGTTGAAAAGTGTTGTCATAAATGTTTTTGGACTTTCAATGACACAACAAAAAATGCCATATGATCACTTTATGACAACACTTTTTCAATGTCATGTAATGGTTTTTTTCATGACAATCTGCTGGTGTCATCTTAATGTTAAGGATATTTTTTCACAACACTTTTTATGTGCAATCTAAACATGAAAATCATAAATATTATTAATGCCACGACACCTTATATGTGTTATCTAATTCAAATGGACGACAAATATTATATGCCTTCAAAATATCATCAGAATATATGAAATATAAATTAATTTCATTTACATATTTATTTTCATATAATTAAACAAAACCAATTTCCCAAATAACAAAACTTATTGTACCAACATTATCATATATTAAAATATCTCAAATCCATACAAAGTCTCAACAAAAGGTAATATTGATAACAACAACAATGTCTATTACATAGCAAAGTCTATTACATAAATAATAAAGTCTATTACATAACATAGTCTACTACTACTTAGCGTCCAGCACTTTCCAGCATCAAACTCGAACTAATCCAAACTCATCAATCGATCTGCACACAAAAAGATAAAAATTAATATTTTAGCTTTCAAACTGACCATGCAAATGCTAAAAAAACTTAAAGTAGATGAATTTCTACTTGACAGTCCAAAAATCAAGACATAAAGTTTGCCAAAAAAACTAGAAGCTTACACAGATAGGTCCAAAAGGACTGAGTATAAGGATTTTGTGAGAGTAAGATACATCATGTAACATATTTGCCTTTAAAGGGAGGAATAATACAGACACCCACGAGGTTTGTTGATCCATATGTGGTTGAAGCAAAATTTATTCAATAAGATCAGCAAGGTCATAAACTAACATGCTAGAAAATGAGCTTGCTCAAGAACGTTAAAGCAGCTTCAATGAGCTTGCCTCCCAATGTGCATCAATGATGAGAGAATAAAAAATATTGAAGCAACTTCAATAAGCTTGCCTCAAGAATGTTGAAGCAACAAGGTCACAACTCCCATCTCATATACTATATAACCTTTCACAGCTTTAAGCAAACAAATTCATGCATCCTGTTATTCAAAACAAGGACATGCAATTTCTATACAGGCCTAAGGTCGAGGAATGGGAGCACCTTGAGATTACACATGGGGTAAAACTGAAGAGCTGTATGTTACATGACACCATGCAGTGCTTTCGACTGATCATGATATATAGCATTGTTGTTTAAACTCTGCAGAAGAAAGTTTGCTACCCTGGGATGGATCATGCAAAGAAATGTTATTTAATTGGCCGGCACGAAGCACGAGGGAGGGTAGGGGGGCCGTCATGCGTGCCACAGCCCTTTTTTTGTGACCATGACTAAATCTAAAAAAGAGGCCCTTCCTAAAGAAAAGGATGTCCTAATATTTCCTATTTTGTCGTGATTGTTCGTTTCTTGTAATTGCCTCCTTGTTCTTTCCAGTTTGGTCATATGCACTACCTACATGGATTCTGAAGATTCCAATATCATTTATTGAATGTGGTGTTTATGTTGTCGTGGCTTATTATGCTATCGGCTTTGATCCGAATATCCAAAGGTAAGATGGGATTGAAATGGAGAATTTTTGACATTGAAATCAGAACTTTCAAGTATATCTCCAGCTTTATGACTCTTTAACTCCCTCCCCATTTTAGAGGATGCTAAGATAGTTCCTTATCTATGCATTAGTTAGCCAAGTGACTTCTGGACTCTTTCGTCAGATTGTTGCAACCAACAGAGTAATGGTTGTTGCGAACACCTTCAGTGTATTGCTCCTAGTTCTGTCTTTTACACTAGGAGGCTTCGCCACATCCCAAAGTGAATATTAATCATTAAAATGTTATCTAAGAAGACAAGCTTATTTCAGAACCAAAAATTATTTTTGTTTCTACAGACATCATCAATAAATGGTAGATATGAGGTTACTGGGAAGAAAATGCTAGCCACAAGTACTGGTAGATGAATTTCTACTTGACAGTCCAAAAATTAAGACATAAAGTTTGCTAAAAAAACTAGAAACTTAAACAGATAGGTCCAAAAGGACTAGAGTATAAGGATTTTGTGAGAGTAAGATACATCCTGTAAAATATTTGCCTTGAAAGGGAGGAATAATATAGACAGCCACAAGGTTTGTTGATCCAGATGTGGTTGAAGCAAAATTTGTTCAACAAGATCAGCAAGGTCATAAACTAACATGCCAGAAAATGAACTACCTCAAGAACATTAAAGCAGCTTCAATGAGCTTGTCTCCTAATGTGCATCATTGATGAGATAATAAAAAATATTAAAGCAGCTTCAATAAGCTTGCCTCAAGAATGGGAGCACCCAGAGATTACAGAAGGTGTAAAACTTGAGATTAATTGAGCCCAGTCCAAGCCAATTAAAATCAATAGTTTAGTTTAGCTAACATGATGAAGGAAAGAGGGGCATACAGTCAGTTTGGCTATTCATCCATTCTTGGTTGTCCAACCCTTTGGCTTCTTTTCTATCCATACACTTTGGATTTAAGACATGACCGTAGGTCATCCAAGATTACCCATGTGTATACACTTGTTAAAAAGTAATATTTAAGGATGGCATTAATCATGAGACCTCTGTTGCAATGTCAATTATATCAAATCAAGCTTGATAGTTGATATAGCTTCCTATAAGGATTTGAAAGATTTAGCTAGAATTTTTGAGTTGTGCCAGGAACTACTGCATGTGCCAGGAACTACTAGAAATGGTAAATTTTATGAATTATATCTTAAGCTTGAGGATCCTCTTCCAACAAGAAACTGACATTGGAGTGAACATTACCTAAACCATTCTTAAAAAGCAATGAGCATATATAACATTCAGGGGACCAAAAAAATGGATGGGATGTAGCATATGCAAAACATCAACAATATTATTTTAAAGCAAAACTGCCATATTAAAAAATTCAAGTTATCAACTACATGAAGTAACATCAAAATAAGACTTGATTTAATAGAGAAAATCATGTCGTACCTAAAACATCTTCTTAGTCTCATCTTCGACAATACCACAGAAGAACTTTTACCAGTCAAGAACTTACCAACCTATTGGTACTCACCTGAAATAATAAGCAAGAAAGATTCACTCATTACCACAGATATATATATATATATATATATATATATATATATATATATATATATATATATATAAATATATATATATATATATATATATATATATATATATACTTGCCCTATTCAACAACCTTCTTTATAAATATAATAGATGGACTTAATCAGTTAAACATACATATTAATAATTTAATTCCCTGAACCTCCTCATACCTAATATACTTGTGTGGCCAAGCAATTGTACTTCCTATAGCATCATCAAGGGTAAAAAATTCTCTTGAGGCTCGGAACAACGTAACATCTGGAACTAAAATTTCATTAACCCAAACTTTGTAGCAATCTGGCCCAAGTATAACATGGTGTACCATTAAAATAGAATCTGTGGAAGCAATTTCCGCCTTCGCCACCACCTGCCCTGTGGCAGTCCAATTTAATAGGTTGAACTTAGCACCCACAAGGTTTGCAGTAGCACTAGCATTCACACTCTCTTGACGGGACTAAAATGAAACAAGAAGGTAAAGTAAATTTAATATTTCAATGTCAAATATCAACATCATTACCACAAAATATACCTGCCGACTTGAGGGAGATGGCAACACTCTTCCATTAGTAGGCTCTCCTGTAAACTGTAAAACAATTTCATGACTTGAGTTTTTTAAAACTCAAGATTGCATAGTTTTAGAAAAACATTAGAATTGAAGATAAAATTATCACAACTTACCATGTCTGGCCTTAGCTCTCTTAGAATTTTTTGCGTAAGATCTTGAGTTTTGCGAACCTCATTTAACTCATTCATAACGGATTGCATCCATGATTTATTTTGTAAATTGGCCTCTATCCTAGATGGGGTAACCCCAAATCCAAGACCTCTAACAGAACTGGAGCGTTCTGGACCAAAATACTTGCTCACCGGATCATCATTTTTGGAGGTCGAATTCTCACTTTCTGGAAGCTCTTTATATTTTTGCATTTCCGACTAAAAAATAAATAATAGCATATTGATAGAATCATAAAAAATACAATATAGTGACGAATTTGAAATTTTTAAGTTTTAATTACATACAATTGCCTTCTCTGTAACATCGTTGATTGGTTCTCCCCTTTTCTTTCCCTTCCTTTTCTTATGTCCTTTGATCCGTAGGTCTGCCCTCGATATAGATTTGCCTGCATTCTTAATTTTTTAACAAAAATCAAATGATAAAATGATTAAAAAATATCAATTTTATTGCATGTAAGAGAATTTTAAAGATACATGAATTAAAAAGAATACCCAATCATGCTCATATCTTGCATAACCTTTTCGGTTTAGAGTGTAAGGCATCGTTTGTTTTGCCCTTGCGGCCTTCTTCATTTGACTTATTTCCTACACAAATAAATTAAGGGTTACAACTCTAATCCAATACATATGACTTAAAAACACTTAGTTTTCAAATTTACCTTAAATTTATCTGAGGTGCGCATCTTTACAAATTTATCCCACTCGCGTTCTGTAGGTTCGTCCGGACTATGGTTGCTATATATAAAGAGAGAGAGAGAGAGAGAGAGAGAGAGAGAGAGAGAGAGAGAGAGATGTGATATGACTATTAGTGCATCACCGGACTACGGTTGCTATTACCTGATTTACTTGTAGCCACGACTGATACCGTTATTCTCATAATATGCCACCCTCTTAGATGTCATCCCTTCGTTGTTTCTATTTATTTTCCTTTCATTTGCATATTTATTTACTGTTGCATTTGGCATGTATATTATGTATCTTGGTATGTCTCTTGAAAACATGGTGATCTCTCTAGGTTATCGCTGAGATCTGACGTAGGCATAGTGAGAGCTACATCTTCGGGATCTTTAGATCGTTAATGATGCCTTCTATTCTGTTCTTCCTTAGCTATATCTTTTCCTAGTACATAGTATAGTTACTGTTGTGGATGTTACTATGATTACATGGACACCTATTTATTTTATACATCTTATAAGTATTCGAGTTGGACTAGAGTCTGGTTAAATATGTAGTTGATATGTTTCTACTCCTACGTATTTTGGGACTGAGTGTTGTTGGCCCATTGGTCATGGTCGAACCTAATTTTAATAATTGATCTAACCCTGTCTCGATATAAGGGCTACATGAACTTTTGCTGAGACGTACTACCATTATATTTAAGACTGAAGCTGATTTGCCGTATGAGTCTGTATTTCTATATACAATATAATTTATATATTTATTGAGTCTGGGAAAACTTCGTACAATGAGTCGTAAAAGAAAATAGGCTATTCCAAAACGTTTTCAAAAATATTCTATCTTTTGAAAATAGCACATTCTTACAAAAGCTCCTAACTGTTAACCTTTTTCAATAAGCCAAAACAAAAATATGTTTTGCAAAACACCCAAAAATTCAAAATAGGCCTCAGGAGAATTCGGCGAGAATTTGGCCAGAATTCGACCCAATTTTGCCTAGTGTCCGTTAGATTTTGAGGTTGGTCCTCCTGCAGTTACGGATACAACGACTATTTGTCGAGATTCTCTCAAAGAGTTCTGTCCAAATTCTGCCCGAATTCTGTCATAGTTCTGACTTTGGAAAACCTATAAATATTGAAGGATTTTAATCATTTCAACTCACTCATTCACTTTCTTATCTCTTCTCTCTAAGCTTAAACCTATTCCAAAGTGTTCTAAAAGCTTTCGTTTTCAAATTCCAAGCCTGTTGCAATCCTCTAGTCAATTTGCCAGTACAATACGGTCTAAAAGTTTTAGAGGGATTGTAATTAGAGGCTCGATTGAAAAAAGGCACTTCATAATTAAAGTTGGTCGAGTACGTCGTATCCCAAGAAAGACAATTCACATTTGTGCGCGGTTAAGCATATCTTCTGATACCTTAAAAGAACTTCTTCTTTCGGCTTGTGGTATCCTAAAACCACGTCCTTTGACCTAACCGGTTACTCGGATGCTGATTTTGCTGGATGCAAAGTAGATAGAAAAAGTACCAGCGGTACGTGTCATTTCCTAGGTAAAGCTCTAGTCTCTTGGCTTAGCAAGAAATAAAATAATGTCGCATTATCAACGATTGAGGCTGAGTATATCGTCGTAGGACGTTGCTCTGCACAAATTTTGTGGATGAAGCAAACCTTAGAAGACTTCGGTTTACTTTAAACACATATACCCATTTTCTGTGACAATACTAGCACTATTAATTTGACTAAGAATCCTGTGTGTCACTCTCGCACTAAGCATATTGAACTTCGATATTATTTTCTTGGAGATCATCAACAAAATGGAGATATAGATCTTGTATATGTAGAAACAGAGAACCAACTGGCTGATATCTTTATAAAACCATTAGCGGAAGATCGTTTAAACTATCTACATCGAGAATTAGGAATTTTAGATATCAATAATATCATTTAATTTTGTTTTAGTGATTATCTTTCAATATACAGAAACTATTTTTCGAGACAACTCTACAAAGGGTCTGTCTGTCACCATGACTACGGTCGAAGCGAAGCGATACTTGAGTGTTCCTCTGTGAGCCTCCGCTAGCTGGGACAGTACCCCTACAGCTAATCTGAGAACAGTCGTTGTCTAACAAAATTTAATTCATAAAATAATATTAATTATATAAATTGAAATCTAAAATTACTAAACTTGGAATTTAATAATTGAAAATAGTTGACGAAAAGAAAGTGGCCTAAAAAAATTCTGTTTGGAAATCACCTCAATAGAACCCCTAGCTAACTCGGCCCAAATTCGGCCAGATTTCGGTTGGTGGTGTATTTTTAAGTCAGAACCGAAAGCCCCCTTCTTTTCATCTTCTTCAAACGCCTCTACACACAGCAGCAGCTGTTCGAGAGCACCCTCAAACCTTAGAATATCTCTAAGCTATTACTTCCAATCTACTTGGAGATTTCTATCTAAACTTTAGATTTGTGCGAAGATTCTCGTCCTCTACCACATACTCCAATCTTGGAAGGTATAACCTCCTCCTTCCCTCTCTTTCAATTCCTTAGTTTTTCATCTTTTTGGGACACAATGACTATTCATTTCAATCCTTCAAAGAGGAAGAAGACCGCGGCCAGCGAAGAGGCCTCGTCTTCAAATCCTCAGATGGATTCACTCTTTTCCTCGGTCCAATCGGCCGATGGAGCATATAATGTGTTTTTCTTTGAAACTCATGATCAATCCTTATTATGGTACGCGGATTTCTCGATTCGCAAAATATGCACTGGCGTCCCGATTAAATGGACTGTATTACCTTAACACCGTCCATACTTTGAGGCATTAGAGTTACACAAATTTGTCACCATCAATTTTCTATCGCCAATAATGCCATTAGACTATTTTATTACAATTTCACATTGAATACCTTTTCTGTTAGAACTCGTATCGGTGGAATTAGTATCGAGTTCAATGATGTCCTCCTAACAAAAATCCTTGGTATTCCAAATGAAGGTGCCCCGCTTGATGATATCACTGATTTTGATTTCCCCACAGGCACGACTCTAAGTAGTTTTAAGAACGAGCTTGTTCTCCTGTCCGCGCTCGTTCTAGTAAGTTCAAGGCTACTAACTTAAACTTATTCAACTGTGAATTACACCGCATCATCTATTCCACTCTTTTACCAAAATCTACTTCAAAAGATGATGTTACCACCCTTGAGTTATCTGCCCTTTATCACATTCTCAAGGGTATTCATTTTTCAATGACCAAAACTATTATCCAGATGATGGAACGTTGTCGCGAAAGGAATCATAACCTTGCTTATGTGATGATTCACCTAATCATCTTTTAGCATTTCGATATTGACTTATCCACTTGCACCCTTAATTCTGAGCCCAAGTAACTTCAGCTGTCTCGTCGCAGCACAGTCGTACCTCCTATTCCTCCTACTGCTCATGCTCTACCTCCTTAGGATTATCCTATATCTTATGAGGGAGTCCATCAGCATCTCTCAAATTTGTGAGCATTTATCACTGACTCATCTAGGGAACGCGAGTTTCGCGATGCTAGTCGATTTTAGGCTCTCGTTAATTCATTTGTCGACCTCCGATTTGCTCAGACTGGTCATTCTGCCAGTTCTCTTTCCCGAGATCCAGCTGTACCGGGTTACCACTATAAGGATGTGGCGGTACGGCACCTCTTTCAGCCCAGTAACGCTTATGATTGGTACCGTACAACTCCACACCCTTCTGGAGCTGGTACTTCTGGGGCTGGTCCATCTAGACATGGTGGCACTGTTGACGCTGCTGATGATGATGACTCTGAGGATTTTTGATCTAGACGTGATGTATTTTGTCTAGATGTTATCTAGTTAGAATTCTTATTTTGTCTCTGTTTACTTGAAAATGCTCCGACATTCTAAGAATAGCACTTTATTTACTTAGCACTGAGATTTTATTTTGTTGAGATGATGTATTGTAGAACATTTTTTTAAATCCACTTAGCATGTTATATATTTCAACTTAGTACTATTTTCTATCCTTATTACATATTGTTTGTGCATAGAATTAGTTCTTTTTAGCTTATGCTTCAACATATAATCTGCCTGTGAAATACATGTTCATATCCATATATTTTTTTGTACTTCTTCAACGTTTATTTCTTAGGCATAAATTGCGGGGGAGCTTCTCTCTTTGCAATTATTTTGCTAAGTGACAACGGAAGAGAAATATGATCTAACAACTTTTGCATGTTACATGAATTTTTTAGGACAAAGTTCAGTACCATTACTGAACAAATACAATTTTGATTTCAAGTACAAATCAAATACTGAGATGTTATATCGGTCAAGGTTTGTCAATTATCAAAATGGGAGAGCTTGTTGGCCCATTGGTCATGGTCGAACCTGATTTTAATAATTGATCTAACCATGTCTCGATATAAGGGCTACTTGAACTTTTGTTGAGACGTACTACCATTCTATTCAAGACTGAAGCTGATTTATCATATGAGTCTTTATTTCTATATGCAATATAATTTTTATATTTATTGAGTCTAGGAATACTTTGTACACCGAGTTGTACTAGCAAATAGGCTATTCCAAAATATTTTAAAAAAAATCCTATCTTTTGAAAATAGCCCATTCTTACAAAAGCTCATAACTGTTAAACTTTTTCAATAAGCCAAAACCAAAATTTGTTTTATAAAACACCCAAAAATTCAAAATAGGCCTCAGGAGAATTTGGCTAATGTTCGTCCCGAATTTGCCTAGTGCCCGTTGGATTTTGAACTTGGTCCTCCTGCAGTTACGGATGCAACGGCTATTTGTCGAGATTCTCTCAAAGAGTTCTGTCCGAATTCTATCAGAGTTTTGACTTTGGAAAACCTATAAATAGAGAAGAATTTTAATTATTTTAACTCAATCATTCACTTTCTTATCTCTTCTCGCTTAATCCTATTCCAAAGTGTTCTAAAAGCTTTTGTTTTCAAATCCCAAGCCAGTTACAATCCTCTAGTCGATTTACCAGTATGGTACGATCTAGAATTTTCAGAGAGATTGTAATCAGAGGCTTGATTGAAGAAAGACACTTCATAATTGAAGTTGGTCGAGTACTTCGTATCAAAGCTCGCATTGTAGAAGTTGCAAGGACTTCGTATGAAAACTTGCGGTATTTTTTAATAGTTGATTCAACTGGAAGCTAGAGTTCTTCCGACTGGAATAGTCCTAATAAGAGGAAAACCAGTATACATCGTTGTCTTTGTGTTTGCTTTCTGATCTCTGTCTTTACATTTTATTTACTTATGAGATATATATTTGTGTGATCTCGTTGCTAACCTTTTAATTAGCTAAATTCTGCTGCCTACTCTATTCAACCCCTTCTAGAGTATTACGCTTTACAAATTTGTTCCTACAAGTGTGACATATTTTTGTGGTGGCCCATGTAGGTCTCTTCTTTGCAAAATGTGCAAAATCATGGTGGTACCTTGGATAGCTGTAGTGTTGTGAGTGTAATGCCCCGCTCCGTACGAGGCATTTGGTTGGCTTATTAGATGCTATCAGAATATTGGACTGAGATTTATGTTAGAGATCAAGAGAGTTGAGACTGACGCAGTCTCTCTTAGCTGGCTAGACGGATTAAGTGTTGGAACGTGGCTCGTTGGTGGAGCTATGTCCATTGGAAGATAAGTGTGATCGGAGCAGGAAGACCAACGTGCAAGGCAAGTAGGACTGTCCTCCTTCCTCCTTATTCTTGTATGCTTAATAAATAGAATAACGTGATGCTATGAATTGTCCCTAAATGTCCCATGTTTTAATTGTTGAATAAAAGGGATGCTTATGCTGAGAATTATTGAAATAAATAAGACATGAATATTGAACTGCTGAATAAATCACACTTGAACTGCTAATGTGACTTAAAGCTAGAAATGAATTGATAACATCGCTTCGGTTAATACTGCTTAAGAAATGAATACTCGAGTAACGAGATGCTACATGAATGATACATGAGAAATGAACTGGTTATGCTATTAACACAAAGAACTGAATGAAACACTAGAATCGTGTCCCTTCTGCATAACTGTTGTTGTTTGCCTGTTTCCTTATAAGCAATGAAGGAAAGAATAATATTCTTATGAAATGAATGAAATACTGCAGGTCCTATTGAGATGAATGAAATATTGTTGTTCCTCTTAGAAAGGAATGATATGAGAAAAGTTGCAATGATTGGTGCAATGAGAAATGACGAGGCTTCGGATCATGGAGATCACCAAGAGAACAGGGGGTAATGTTGGAAAGATGAGATAATGAACTGTTACCTTTACTTATCTTAATATTTTATCATACGACTTCGAACACGATCGAGTCGGACACGCATTCGCATGACCATAGGAAAACTTGTATACAAGGTATTATTTCCTCGAACGGTACCCGTGGCAGTGGAATCGAGTCGGCCTAGGAGGGAATCGGCATGCTTTGGTGGCACGCGGTATTGGGACCTTCTTTCAAGCTCGCAACCTGGGGAAGGGTACATTCTATACCCTATGAAGTCCTATAAAGTCCTTAAATGGTGCGCAACACCAGTGGTCATGTAGTTAGGATGTATGCTAATGAATGTTTTGTACAGACAGAGTAAGTATATCATATTATCCTATATTCTTATACAGGTACGCGTAGTCGGATATCGATAAGAAATCACTTAAATATGATATATACAATATATGTTGGTTGAATTGTCTGCTTAATCATGCTAAACAAGACAATGTCATGATATTGCCTTTAAATGAGAACTTTATAACATGCTCAAAATGTTAAATGCAATATGATGTAGTGTTGCCTTACTAAAAGAATACCTATAACATGATTGGCTAATGTTAACTCAACGATGCTTAAAAGATGCCTCTAAATGAATATTGTTAGGACTTGATAACACCAAGTATCTTTCACCGATGCCTTTACATAAGAAAGGAGATAACAAGTTTACATGTTTCATTATGATTATTGCCCATGAACTGTAAATTGATGCTAGGCCCTAAGTAGAAAGATCATTCTATTAAATGCTTGCAAAAATTGACCAGTTAGTATTGGTTTAGGCGAGTGGGTTGGATTCTGCTCACCAGTACATAGATGATGTGGTGACCTGCATTTTATGGACAGGTGCTCGTGCTTGGGATGTTCTACATACGAAGATTGGCTTGATTGGCCCCACGGCATTAAAGGTTTGTTGGGCATACAGAAGCTCTCCTTGTACAAGATGATGGCTTCTATTTATAAAGGGCATAATGTATGGAACTTTGTAATCAGTGATACCAGTAAGTTGTAAGCTAAGTCAGTATATCGAGTTGTAATCCAATGTATCCAAGTATCAAATGTAAGCTGTATAGCATTGTTCAGCTGGCTTTCAATGTAAAGTGAGATGTGTTGTAAGCATTGTACTTCAATACAAATCTTGTACTCTTCTTAAATTATCAATAAAGAGAATAAAATTCTACATATCTCTGTGCAACTTTAAGTTATACTTTTTATCTCCGTTCCTGTAAAGAAGTGATATATTTCCATTTAATAAGAAAGCTTGTCCTCACTAACTTCAATTTGTTTATTTCTGCCGCTGCGATGTGCTTCTATTTGAACATTATCAATTATGTACCATCTTTTCCTTGTATAAGTACAATACCAGACTTTTACGACATCACACCCATGCGAGGACGATCGATTCAAAGTGATAAAATATGTGAATAATTGACTCTACGAATTGGGGCATGACAAATTGGTATCAGAGCACGGCTTTACGTCCTTGGTCTCTTCTTTGATTCATTTCAAATCAAAGTTGCATCGACGATTAACCAAAGTTGCTTCCGCGATCACTCAACGTTGCTTTCGCGATTAAATCAAAGATTGCTTCCTCAATTATGCTGTTGTTGTTCGGTAATCATCCTTATGTTGTTCGTGTCTAAAAGTTCGTTGACCCTCTTGGCTGCTCACTGGATGTTCCATACAATAAGTCTATATACAGTGTGATGCCCCTGAATGAATGATTGTTGTTGGTTTGGACACAAATAACCAATAATGACTCGATGCCATAGTATGCTATATTGTGAATACTGTTTGGAATTGTGGAAATAAAGAAAAGCGGCTATGTATGCTGTAATAAGTTAAGAATTGCATGTGATGTTGGAAAAGATTTAGGAATGAAATAATTGATGGATGAGTTCAACATAACTGGTGAGTTGACTCATATGTACTGGCTAGTGCTTTTGAGACCCTAAGAATGTTAGCTTGTGATATTGAGACCCTGAGATGTTGGCTAAGTGTTGTGATCATTATAGATCATGAATTTCCAGAATAGATTTGAGTTGGTATTGTTTAAGGATGGCTTCATTTCTGAGTGGTATATTGCCTCTACCACATTAGAATGAGATGTATCATGATCCTTTCCACCGAATAGCAATGAGACTACATGTGGGTACTGGGTAGTGCCGAGACTTAGCTGGGAGTCATGTATTGTTCCTGGATGACTCGAGTGTCCCTTGACAGTGATGTTATGCTGGGTAGCGAGATTTCTTAAAATTGTAACGGATTGCTTGGTTAGAAATTGTTTAGTCGAGTGATGACTTAGACTAGTAAGATAGTTAGCATACTATGGGTAAATGGATTTGGCTAGAGAATGTTGTGGCTTAGAACATCTGAATATTGATTTCGATTAGTTGGATGCAAATCATATGTGGCTAATACAAAGTTGGTTGCTAAGCTGAAAGTTTTGGAAATGTGTCGGTAAC
Source organism: Iris pallida (assembly GCA_029216955.1). Classification (NCBI taxonomy): domain Eukaryota; kingdom Viridiplantae; phylum Streptophyta; class Magnoliopsida; order Asparagales; family Iridaceae; genus Iris; species Iris pallida. The sequence continues at coordinate 6,089,546 of JANAVB010000194.1, forward strand.
CCAAAGGAATATTAGAAATCTGTGCCTTGACCCTAAGGTGTAGTAGATGTCAATCCATCTTGATTACCAAAGGATAGTCATTGTATATGTGCATGCTGAGGAATTAAATTGTACTAGAAAAATAATAAGTAGCAACCTTGGATATTTGTGTTGCATAGAGGATGGTTAATTGATACATGAATTGTCGGATTGAATGGAATGAACTACTCGACCCTTGAGGTGGGGAATTTTAAGAATGTCCGTATGAGATTTGATGGCTGAGAAATGAATGAGATTTAGAATCATGAAATATGTTGGATAGTGTCGGTAGATTGTGTGATGTATAAATGAATGTCGGTCGGGATATAGATTGCTGGCTTATGAATTAGTGGTGTGACTTCGTCATACAAACCGAATAGTATGATTCCATAGTTATGTTAAGACTATCGGAATCGATGACCTTTGAATAGTTAGCCTTGGCTTATAGGTTCGTATGAGTACAAAGGATTTGAAATAGAAAATGAATCATTGGGAATTTACTTGATGGATTGTTAGAACGATGAGAATCGTATGTCGGGTTTGGATTGACCGTAATGTTGATAGATCAATCTTAGTCGATCTTTGGGTAAGTCTAGAATGAGCCTATGTAGGAATTATTTCCTTAAGGATGACCCTGGATAGATAGACTTGACCCTAGCGACCAGTTGGTGACTTACCAGTTGTTGGCATAGCTGACAATGGCGATTTGTTGTTCAGACTGAGTTGAATCTCATAGGTTTGGGTAGAGCTTCCTCGAACTGTCGGTTGCATGTTGGCCTGAGAATAAGAAATTTGTATGATCCCTAGTAGCCGTCCACTCTAGGGGAGTCACCTGAATGATTAGGTTTAGCAGTCGATGTAGCTAACCATAGAGACTTGACCGAATAATAGGGTGACCATTGGCGACTGTTGGATAACATTTTGGTATTGAACGAGAGATAGTGATAAGTATGACCTAAGAATGATATGTTGTAAGTATATACTTCAATATGAACCTTAGAGATGTTTGACCCTTGAGGATTATGTGATGACCTATAGCGGGAACTAGAATCGTGAGATGAGACTTGAGTTGTATTTATCGAGTAGTGAATTATCCCATGAGATGGAATTGACTACTCATGACGGAAATATTGGATCGGTATCAATAGTCGGGTAGCAGGGTTAACCTTGACTGTTGCATAGAATTATACCCTGACTCGATTAATCGATAGTGGATGACGTCAGATTGTATCTTTTAGAAAAGATGAATTGCCTCAGTGAAAAATATTGATAGATTTAGGAAGGAATATGATTGCATGTTGTGAACTCTTGATATGATTGGCTCTAAGTTAGACCCTTGGCCGAATGTTAGAAATATTATACATCGATAGAGAGCTTGCCCGAGTTGTCCTTGATGTTAAGTGTTGTGGCCTGGAAGATAGTGATTGTGGAAAAGTGAATGAAGTAATAAGTCAATTGAAAGGATGCTAGGTCGAATTTGGAAAAGAGAGTTATATCGTGGCTGATTGAATCGCACTAACATGGAAGTTGGCTTAAGTACATATGTTTTGGGGACGCCTAAAATATGTGTATGTATCCAGCCGAAGTGATAGGTTGCGACTGAGATAACATTATGGGAAGAGTTTATCGCAATAGCACGGACTTTGGCTGAAATGCATATGTTTTGGGGACGCCTAAAATATGTGTATGGATCCAAATGAAGTGATATGTTGCGACCAAGATAGAAATGCAAGGAAAATGTTGGTAAATCAATGGAAAGTTACAAGCAATTGAAAAAGAGAAAGATATATCCAATCGTTGGTGGATTAAGTGGTACTGTTGGACAGCTATATTGAAAGGGCCGAGTGTGATGAACTGATTATTGAATAAAACCTGAATGAATAACTCATTGTGACAAAGTGAATCTAGTAGATGAGTTGTTTTCTTAAGTTTCGAGGACAAAACTTTTTCTGAGTGGTATATTATGTAATGCCACATTCCGTACGAAGCATTTGGTTGGCTTGTTGGATGCTATCAGAACGTTGGACTGAGACTTTTATTGGAGATCAAGAGAGTTGAGACTGATGCAGTCTCTCTTAGTTGGCTAGACGGACTAAGTGTTGGAACGTGGCTCGTCGGTGGAGCTATATCCATTGGAAGATAAGTATGATCGGAGCAGGAAGACCGTTGTGCAAGACAAGTGGAACTGTCCTCCTTCCTCCTTATTCCTGCATGCTTAATAAATGGAATAACGTGATGCTATGAATTGTCCTTAAATATTTCATGTTTTAATTGATGAATAATAGAGATGCTTATGCTGAGAATTATTGAAATTAATAAGACATGAATATTGAACTGCTGAATGAATCACACTTGAACTGCTAATTTGACTTGAAGCTTGAAATGAATTGATAACGTCCCTTCAGTTAATACTGCTTAAGCAATGAATACTTGGCCCTTCAGTTAATACTGCTTAAGCAATGAATACTTGGGTAACGAGATGGTACGTGAATGATACATGAGAAATAAACTGGTTATGCTATTAGCACAAAGAACTGAATGAAACACTAGAATCGTGTCCCTTCTGCGTAATTGTTGATGTTTGCCTGTTTTCTTATAAGCAATGAAGGAAAGAATAATGTTTTTATGAAATGAATGAAATACTGCAGGTCCTATTGAGATGAATGAAATATTGTTGTTCCTCTTAGAAAAGAATGATATGATAAATATTGCAAAGATTGGTGCAATGAGAAATAATAAGGCTTGGGATCATGGAGATTACCAAGTAAACATGTGGTAATATTAGAAGATGAGATAATGAACTGTTGTCTTTACTTATCTTAATATTTTATCATGTGACTTCGAACACAATCGAGTCAGACACGCATTCGCATGACCATAGGCAAACTTGTATAGAAGATATTATTTCCGCGAACGGTACCCGTGGCGGTGGGATCGAGTCAGCCTAGGAGGGAATCGACGTGCTTTGGTGGCACGCGGTATTGGGACCTTCATTCGGGCTCGCAACCTAGTGAAGGGCACATCCCATACCCTATGAATTCCTATATGGCAAAGTCCTTAAATGGTGTGCAGCACCAGTGGTCATGTAGTTAGGATGCATGCTAATGAATGTTTTGTGCATACAGAGTAAGTATATCATATTATCATGTATTCTTATGCAGTTACGCGGAGTAGGATATCGGTAAGAAATTACTTAAATGTGATATATGCAATATATGTTGGTTGAATTGTCTGCTTAATCATGCTAAACTAGACGATGTCATGATGATGCCTTTAAATGAGAACTCTATAACATGCTCAACATGTTAAATGCAATATGCTGTAGTGTTGCCTTGCTAAAAGAATACCTATAACATGTTTGGCTAATGTTAACTCAACGATGCTTAAAAGATGCCTCTAAATGAATATTGTTAGGACTTGATAACTGCAAGTATCCTTCACCGATGCCTTTACATAAGAAACGAGATAACAAGTTTACATGTTTTATTATGATTATTGCCCATGAACTGTAAATTGATGCTAGGCCCCAAGTAGAGAAAGATCATTCTATTAAATGCGTGCTAAAATTGACCAGTTAGTGTTGGTTTAGGCAAGTGGGTTGGATTCTGTATGTCAGTACATAGATGATGTGCTGACCTACGTTTTGTGGGCAGGTGCTCGTGCTTGGGATGTTCTACACACGAAGATTGGCTTGATTGGTCCCGCGGTATCGAAGATTTGTTGGGCATACAGAAGCACTCCTTGTACAAGATGATGTCTTCTGTTTATAAAGGACATAATGTATGGAACATTGTAATTAGTGATACCAGTGAGTTGTAAGCCAAGTCGGTATATCGAGTTGTAATCCAATGTATCCAAGTATCAAATGTAAGCTGTATAGCATTTTTCAGTTGGCTTTCAATGCAAAGTGAGATGTGTTGTAAGCATTGTACTTCAATACAAGTTTTGTACTCTTCTTCAATTATCAATAAATAGAATAAAGTTCTATATATCTCTGTGCAACTTCAAATTATCCTTTTTATCTCCGCTGCTATAAGAAGTGATGTATTTTCATTCAATAAGAAAGATTGTCCTTACTAACATCAATTTGTCTATTTATGTCGCTGCGATGTTCTTCTATTTGAAGATTATCAATTATGTACCATCTTTGTCTTGTACAAGTGCAATACCAGACTTGTACGACATCACGCCCAAGCGAGGACGATCGATTCAAAGTGATAAAATATGTGAATAAATGAATCTACGAATCAGGGCGAGACAGTGAACGTGCAACCAATTGAGGAATAGGATCCTAGGATACATCCATAACTAGGATTATAGGATTCCCTAGGACTCTTCAGCACGATTGCTTTCATGTTATCTTCTTTCACGACATAATTGTTTTTGTGTTTTTCCCTTCTTGTGATGTGACTAAACCCTTCCCTGTTGACATCTTGAGTGATTCTCCTTGCTTTTGCTAAATTGTTAGGAAATTTCTTATGGATTGGTCCAAGAAAAGTTTGAGAAATTATATTTATCCTTGAATTATGGAATCAAAAGTTTTTGTAGCCAGAGAAATACTGGCGGAACAAGACTTTAGATGAAGGCATCATGGTGACATGTTTAGTTGATTCTAATTGGACCACACCATATGCATTTGATTAACATTACCTAGATTTGGCCAAGATAGCTCAAGAACATATATTATCTGGCATGACAAATGTGAACTGTAAGCCCCCTAATTTTTTGATAATATTGTTAATTATTTTTATATGGATATTTAGTATTAAATTATATTTTAAAGTTAATAATGACTATAGTAGTACTTTACCGTAGCTTTATATTTGAAGCACAATAATTATCAATTTCTCAAATCTATTTCCATCATCGTATTCTAGACGAGTCCACCTTCAGTTTGATATATCATGTCCCATCCAAACATGTTCTATTGTGCTATATTTTTTATGTACAATTTAATGGATAAAATATTCATTTTAGTCTCTACCGTAAATTTTGACTAGTTTTCCATATAGCAATTAAGGCCCAACTCCGATCCAAATCTTCGACCCAATATATGGTTTTGATCCATTTCTAACCTACTACGCACATGCCAATGATGTTCCACTCAATTGAGTTCTCATGTGCTATTTATTTTCAAATGGCATACAAGTCGAAACAATAGATATATTGGACTCAAATCGATCATAAAAATTTCATCGACCCAAAACTAGTCCAATTAGGGTTCGTAGAGCCTATACTAAAGTGTCCTAACCTCTTACACCTATTTTACATTAACTTTTTTGAATTTATATGCAGCCACAATAATTAAATCTAATTTAAATCAAATCCTATAACTACTTTTCAAATTTGGACCCAATCAAATCTCTTTGAGATACACCTTTGATTTAAAACCATCAAATCTCACCTAATTCCACCAAAACAAAATTAAAATTTAAAAAATCTTTTCTCCCTCACGTATCATGCTCCCCTTCCCTTTTTCAGGCGTATTATATATATATTAAATATTAGAATCGAATGCACAAGTTCTTTTGCTACATTTTCGCACATATTTTTTCACCTATCAAAAACTCATCATATCGACCACTTCCAACCCACCTATAACCTTAATCTTCACCCTAGGATACCCTCTAACACCCCAACACCTTCCCGTGGAGCCTCATCCCTAATTTGGTCGGTACGAGGAGCGGAAGGCACCCGAAGTCGACCAAACTTGTGCTGAATTCGACCGAAACAAAGTCGACCAAACTTGTGCTGAATTCGTCATAGTAGGTACACTATTTTGCATCTAGAGTTTTATGTACTTCCTGATCTCATATTTTATGAAAACAAAACTAATGGAAAGAGGGATTTGTCTATTGCCATATCCAATTGGCCATCCACACAGTTCCAAGTGGTTTGTTCTGGCGTCAATTCTACGACACGGTGTCTAGAACAGACTAGATCTTTTGCGAGTGGATTTTTGCCTACTTTCTTATAGATTTGATCCTTATAATAATTTTTGTAAGAGACTAGACATCCACTACCAAAATACATGGATTTACCGACGGCCTTATCCGTCGGTAATCCGTCGCCAAAAATAAATACCGACGGATTACCGACGGATATTTTGGTAAAACAGCCGTCGGGAATAACCTCGTCGCTAAAACATATCCTTCGCTACTCCGTCGCTCAGCGACGACTTAGCGACGGAATCCCGTCGGCACATCTAAATATATATAGCGACGGATTACCGACTAGCTTTCGTCAAAACATGTATCAGGATATAGGGTTAGCGACGGAAAACTCCGTCGCTAACCAGTCGGCAAAACCGTATCACTGATTTTTTGATACCCAATATCCGTCGCTAATTCCGTCGTAACTTTGTCGGCAAAAGCGTATCAGAGATTTTCTGATACCCAATTACCGACGGACATTCCGTCGCTAAACCGTCGCTCAATGTAAAATTCTCCAGGTAGCGACGGACATTCCGTCGCCAATCCGTCGCTAACTGCTAATTTTTGAAAAAAAAATACTGCAAACAGACTCTTTCCTGTTTATACAACACATCCAACACAATATCAAACATGCAAAATATCCATATACAACACCATATATCCATATCCAACACGAATATCCAACGTATCCAATATCCAACACCATATATCCATATGCAAAATATCCATATCCGACACCAATATCCAACGTATCCAATATCCAACAAAATATTACCAACACAATATATCCAATATCCAACATTAAATTATCCAAACATAAAAAAATATCCGAACATACTCAGTATCCAAATGTCTACAAAACCAACAACATAAACAAAATCAAACCCCGTCCGTCGGATCGTCTCGTGCTCGTGCCGTCGCATCCGCTTTACGTATGTACTCCTCCACCGTGTGTGCCGGCACTTGGGACAAGACATGGTCTGGAAGCGCGCGTAGCTGCTCTGGCGACATCATGTCAAGGAGCGTCAAGATGGTGTTATCTGATACGATGCGGGCGTCCGCAGAGCGGTTAAACGAAAGCCGTCCGGGAGAAGAAGGACCAGGTCGATCCGAAGCACCGGCAGCAGCAGTAGACGGATCGGGAGCAGACGGACCGGGAGCAGACGGACCAGACGGATAGCGCCCCAACACTATCGCCCGCAAATCTGACACCGCAGAGGTCAGAGTCGCAAGCTGCGCCCTCACATCGTCAACCGGGGGCGCTGGGGGAGGCGGAGGCGGTGGATATCTCGGGGACGGCTGCAACGAGGGCGCCATGGAACCTAAGCCGTAGACACGCCCTTTCCTAACGCCGCCGACGGATTCTACGAACACGTCGTCGTAGCGAGCGGCCATAGAAGAGTGCGTCTGGGTGGGCGTCGTTTCGCCGACATTCTCGGAAGGGGGCTCGATCTCAAGCCGACTAAGTGCCTCACGATACGCAGCCTATCCAATGAATGTGTTTATACTATAAGTTTTCCTAAGTTATAATCTAAATCCTATGTTTCCCTAAGTTATAGTCTGAATCCTAAGTTTATCTAATTAACTTAACAATAATTATATTTCTAACATAAATCTCATAAACGTAAGTACTTACATCAGTCTCCTCGGCCCTCGCGTCGACGAAGCACCCGTCCTTCCGCCTCTTGTGCGTATGCACGAATACATCGTGAGCGGTGACCGTCTCCGCCTCTTTCCCCTGCTTCACCGCCCGTTGGGCCTGCATACGTAGAATTTAATTAACTTCGTATATTAACAGTACGAAATTAAATAATAGAATGAATTTGAATTTGTGCTATCTCACCAAATCTGCACGCGTCAATGCGTGGGGCCTTGATCCCCCCGTATGCAGACCCGCGACCTGTCGATTAGCCTTAGCTTTCTCCGATTTCAGCTTGAACTGCGGAGTATCCATCTTCTCCAACATCTGCTCATAGTACTCCGCCCGGATCCAGTCCTTCCTCGTATACGCCGTACGAAGGTCGTACACCGCATCCCGTATCTTCTTCCCGGCGGCGGCTTTGTAGGTCCTGCGGATCGCCTCCTCGCGATGGGGGGGGGCCACCAGAACGTCCTCTGACATACAAATTCAAATATCACGTAATAAAAAATTTAATGATTTAAAGAATAATTAATAATTTACTGACGGATTTATACCCTCATCTCGTCGAGCCAGACGTACTTCATGTCCTGAGGCACCTCAGAAAAATTGAGGTAGGGGACATGGTAGTTATCCCGGATAATGCGCCCTAGAATCCGGGCAGCATCCCACGGGAAAAACCTATAAAGAAGCAATGACTGGATTATTAACTTGAATAAATGAAACAAATTTAATAAATTAACTTAAATTTACTTACGATTCACCAGCGGGCCATAGCTCTCGTCGGAACTCGCCCACCAGCCTCTCTGGTGGCGTCGGGGGATCCACGGGTCCGCGCACGTACTCCCCGGTAACAGGATGAAATTGAATCCCGGGGTACTCCGAGGCCCACCCTGCAGTAACTGCTGGGCCCCCTGCTGCATCTGCTGCTGCATCCGCTGGTACATCCGGTGGCAGAACGGATCCGCTAGCGGATGGAGTCACAGGCCTCGACGACGATGTCGGTAGCACCGAGGAAGAATGACGGCGGGAAGAGCCTGTGTCCGGGCTCTCCAAGTTGGGATCGGAGGTCACATCCGGGGAATGCGGCTGGCGACCACGACCGCTACCACCACGCCTACGCGCACGCCCACGCCCACGCCCACGACCACCACCACCACCATCACCGCCGCCGCCGCCGCCACCGTCACGACCACGGCCAGCACCACCAGTACGGGTGCTCGCAACCATGCCCAGTAAATAGAACACATAAACAAAATACCGACAACATAGATTTATAAATGAATATAAAACTAAACATATCCATACCCGCAGTAGGGCGATGAGTGCTGCCCAGACGAGTAGGCCTAGGAGTGCCATCTGCAAAAAGAAACTCATACAATAATACGCAAATATCCCAAACTGAAATAAATATTACAATCAGAAGTGAAGTACGAATAAAAGCTAGATACACAAAATCTGATAAAATCACGCACCAATACAACAAAGTACAATTCTTGTAACTTTTGATGAAAGGGCATCTTGTGTTCCACTAGACTTGTAATTGTAAATCCAAATGTAATAGGGTAATTTAGGATTCGAGACTAGATATTGGGTGCTTCAAGATACAACTGAAATATAGCGATATTTAATCATCGTCATCGTCCTCTTCCTCGGCCTCGGCCTCATCATCATTATCATCCTCATCGTCGAATTCATCTGTATCCTCATCCTCATCCTCATAAAGTTCTTCTTCTTCTTCTTCTTCTTCTTCTTCTTCTTCTTCTTCTTCTTCTTCTTCTTCTTCTTCAGTCTCAATACTTGGGACAAGACGCCTCTTTCTCCCCTGGTTGACATCTAAGTCTTGTATATCAACCTCTTCCTTCCCTCTATTTTCATCAGCAAGAGGTATATCAACCTCTAATTCAACATCCATGTCACAAGACTGTTGTCCCAAGTATTGGGGCTTTTCGATCTGGTCCTCTTAGTATGCTGGGTCTCCAACGTTGAATGTATTTCTAGATTTAATCTTGCATACTGCCCACTAGTCAAAGCGATCTCTACGACGCCTTGGGAATTAACAATGAATTGTAGATACCTAGAGAGACAAATTATCTTGAGAATTAACAATGAATTGTAAAATCCACTTAAATTATATCAATTTTTATTTACCTTTCAAAGGGGTACATCCATCGATAATGAACAGATGCACCGACACGGGCTTCGTATGCTAGATGAATCGGTAGATGCTCCATACTGTCGAAGAAACCCGGTGGAAATATTTTCTCTAACTTGCAAATTGTTAAGGTTCAAAGTATCGGTATCGGAATCGGTATCGGACTATTCCTATGAGTATTGGTATCGGCGATATCGGTAGTATCGGCGGTTTCGGATCGGAGTATCGGATTTTTTGGTATCGGGGAACAAATAATTATTAATAAATTATTTACATTTAAAAACATATATTTTATACATTTAGGCATAATTTTAAGTATTTTCAGTGTTATTTCTTAGTAGTTTTGAAATTAAATGAAATAGTAGTCACCCTTACCGATTGGTTTACAAACAATAGATGTGATTTTCTTCAATTGATGTGATTTTCTTCTTTTACATGCTTCTACAACCTTGTTATGCTTTAAACCCTTGTTGATTTGTCTTTTCTGTTTAATTTTCTTTGTCGAATTGACCGGAACAAAGACCCCCAATGTCGGTATCGGTCAATACTTGGTATCGGTCGGTATCGGATCGGAACATGCCAAACCGTATCGGTATCGGCCGTATCGGATCGGTATCGGCCGATACTTTAAACCATGATATATATGTCTGAGTGTGTGTGTATCCGTGTGTCTGTGTCCGTGTGTGTCCGTGTGTGTGTGTGTGTGTCCGTGTGTGTGTGTGTCTGTGTGTGTGTGTCCCCGTGTGTGTGTGTCTGTGTGTGTGTGTCCGTGTGTGTGTGTGTGTGTGTGTCCGTGTGTGTGTGTGTGTCTATGGGAGAGGAGGAGGAGGACTCCTGCGCGGGGACTCCAGAGTCCCTCCTACGCCCTCCCTGCCCCGACCCCCCCCAACCCCTGCCCGACCCCCCCCAACCCCTGCCCGACCCCCTCTCCCACCCCACTGCCCCCCCTGCCCCGACCATCCCCAACCCCTGCCCGACCCCCCCCAACCCCTGCCCGACCCCCTCTCCCACCCCCCTGCCCCCCTGCCCCGACCCCCCCAACCCCCTGCCCGACCCTTCCCTAACCCCTGCCCGACCCCCTCTCCCACCCCCCTGCCCCCCCCTGCCCCGACCCTCCCAACCCCTGCCCGACCCTCCCCCAACCCCTGCCCGACCCCCTCTCCCACCCCCCTGCCCAGACCACCCCCCCACCCCTGCCCGACCCCCTCCCCGACCCCCCCTGCCCCCTCTCCCGCCCCACCCTTGCCCCGACCACCCCACCCCCTACCCGAACCTCCCCTGCCCAGACCACCCCCCCACCCCTGCCCGACCCCCTCCCCGACCCCCTGCCCCCGACCACCCCACTCCACCCTTGCCCCGACCACCCCACCCCGTACCCGAAACCCCCCTGCCCCACACCCTCTCCGACCACTACGACAGCCCCCCAACCCCCCAAATCGTAAAAGAGAGAGAGAGAGAGAGATAGAGAGAGAGAGAGGGGGGGGAGAGAGAGCATACCTTAGAGAGAGAGAGGGAGATCGCCGGTCGGAGAGAGCGAGATCGTCGGAGAGAGGGAGAGGGAAGAGAGAGAGAGTGTTTTGGGGGGAATAAAAATTTCCCCCCCGTCGGTTCAATTTAAGTTAGGATACAGAAATTAGCGACGGCTTAGCGACGGATTATTCCGTCGCTAAATAGTCAGTAAATCTCGCGCCAGAGTAGCGACGGATTATTCCGTCGCTAAGTCGTCAGTCAAATCTCGCGCCAATATTTTAGGCTTTTCCCGCCAAAATATGCGACGTTCTAGCGACGGATATAAAACCGTCGCTACATGGCCGACGACCTATCGACGGCGTAGCGACGGATATGGACATAAAAAAATAAAAAAAATTGTCCACTGCTTTCCGTCGGTATTTCGTCACAAATCCGTCGGTGATCCGACGGTAATAGCGACGGAAATTTTTCGTCGCTAAATGGCCATCGCTAAAATGCTGTAATTTGGTAGTGATCAAGAGCTTTTCAAATAATATCTTTTTTCTCAGTTTGTGTTAGTTTAGTATTTATTAAAATTCTTGACATTTGTTGTAACATCGTAACCCTAAAAATCATGTGTTCTTGGTATCCAAAAGCATTTATACTTTATATATATTTATTAAATTATTTGTTGTGCAAGATTTGATGTTAAAAATACTATTTTAACTGATTTTGGTAATTTTTTCAAAATTAAATATTTTTAATTATTTGTTGTTTCAGGACTCAACAAGTAGGACAATTGTGGTATTAATGTTGTAGTATTGACATGAGACTAATGTGCTTGAGTTATCACCATTAAAATAATACTATTAGTGAAATAAAAATATTTCTAAGTATTTGCAGAAATTAAATTATTAAGTTATTATTAGTTATAAGTTATTTTATAAGAAAGTAGGTGCTGTATATATTGTACAGTGTTGTACCGACATCATGACGACTATTGGGTATAAATTATATATATATATATATATATATATATATATATATATATATATATATATATATATATATATATATATATATATATATATGATATTGTAAGTCATTAGAAATTATTAAGAATAGTGTATTATTATAGGTGAACTTGGAGGGAGTAACGAAGACATCGAAATTGGTCAGACATACACTCAGACAACGGTTACAGGCAAGTGTACCTTGTATCGGTTATGGATTGTTTCTTTAATTTCTTGTTGTTTACTTTGTTAGCATTAGCATGACGTAGGATAGTGTCCGTTTCGAAGACGGGTACCGATGTCATGATGATGACACCGAGTAATGACAATAGGCATTGCATGCATATTGACGTGTTCATTGACACGATTGACTCCAGGACACTGACACATTCAAGACACAATGTTTAACTAAGTATTCATGGTATTGACTTTGTAGTAGTTTACTAGATTGTTTATTATTATTGTTATAGTTGTCACACCCCGATTCCGTAGAATCGGTAGTCGTCCCCTGGCGTGATGCCGTGCGAACCTAAATTGCGATCGCACAAGGCATAGTTATAAGGTTATCCGAAACACAACATCAAGAGAGTGCGCAAAGTAAATTAAATACATTATATACAAAAAACTTGAGCTTTATTGATAATGAACATCATATTACAGACTCGATACCCATGTGTCGCTCGGGCTTACAAACTGTCTCCAGTACAAAATGAACGTCGATAAGATAGTCGTTCCATACATCACAACCCCTTTATACCACCAAAATGTGCAGACACCTGGAATAGGGGAGAGTTGAGACATCTCAGCTTGGACAGCTGCGGAGTCTTCAAAAGAGATCGGGTCAAGGCTTAGCACATACAGGCGAAGCGTCAAAATGCATGAGCACCGCCTTCAGTTGCAGGGCATGCTCCTCCTGAGTAATAGCACCTATAGAGAGAAAAGATCAATACAATTAACGTATACTGGCGAGTGGCTAATTAATTTCGTGCTCTTATTTGTTTCAAAATATTTAGATGAATGATGCAACTGATTTTTGTGATCTTTCTAGCCATCCTAGTCAGTTTTATGCAAGTAGTTTGACGAAACATAAACAAGGAGATATTACGCTAGAACTTGCCACGGCAGAGCGTGTCGTGCTACATAAAGCTTACCATGTTCTTCCATGGCATATTGTATAGCATAAATTTATCTTGTGTCTATTTTTGAAGGCCATTGGCATGAAAGCCATCATGGACATAGCTTGGTTTAGACGGTGCACGTTCAACGTGGATAGCAAGCTCTGTTGAAGGAGCATTGAATACCCGCAGTACAATCTAGCATAGCTATCGTGCTTCTTCCTAGGGTGGATCGGTCCCGTGGCCCCGGAATACCGTCCAAAGAAACAATCGCCCATGTGCACAAATTGTCCATGACCGTGCTAAGTTAACAAGTTATTCAAGGCATGATTTATGGTATCATTGCGACAATTATATAATCGATTCATTTCTTTGCTTTTATATATCGTGAAATAATTCTCTCTCTTTTCTAGAACCTTATCTTTTCTCATTTTGTAGTGAAACTTGCATTTTTTGAGTAAATCACTCTAATTTTCCACAGTTATCCCGAGTTTTTGATTTAAAATAGAGGGTCGAGATGAAGGAGGTCAGCCACTCACCTTGATTTTCGTTTGAGGTGAAAGACTTGTTGGTCGTGCTAATCATCGCCTACGCGATTACCTGCAATCGCACAAGCAACTGATTAAAATAATGTATTATTTCAAGAAGTTCAATATGTAATACAAGTTCGAAATGCAAGCCATAAAACCCATCGAAAACATTCACGAAAATGCATTTAAAAAACAAAAGCCAAATCCAACGCAAGTGCGGCGTGAAAAATAGAGCAATAGGAGGTCTCTCCCGACTCAGCCACAGAGTCTATCCTCGAGGCGCAACCCGCTGAATACGGGACTTGGTTCCGAAGAAGCCACTCCATAATGGGGAATGGATCTTAATTCAACCATTCCTGTTCGACCGATTCGATCGATCTCGACCTATCGGTCTTGACCGAATCGATAGCTACAGTGTTCCTTTCTCGCGCACCCCATGGACGGAGAACGGGACACGATGTAGGGATGGGGCACTACACCATAACCAACTAAGAAAAAGTTCTATCTCGAAACTTAAGAATAGAACCTACCTCTATGAAAATAATAAAGGAAACTTTTTCTTCATATTCGACTCCAGTTCCCATATCGACTTTTCGGCCGAATGGTTCCTTCAGAACACGCGGACGACAGGGATCGCCGATTTCGAAGCAGTTTATCCGTATGCTCCAGTATTTGTACTGGTTCTTCCGTATATGATAAGTCTACCTTCAGATTCAGCTGACCAAAATTTACCATATGGTTCGGATCATACACGTACTTTCGTAACTGAGATACGTGGAAAATATCGTGCACATCCAACAGTGCTGGCAGCAAAGTAATTTTGTAAGCCAGTGGGGCGACTCGCTTCAATATTTCAAAAGGGCCTACAAATCTTCGACTAAATTTTCCTTTCACACCGAATCTGGTAACTCCTCGCATGGGCACCACTTTTAGGAACACGTGATCACCCTCTAGGAACTCAAGTGGCCTTCGATGGGTGTCGACGTAGCCCTTCTACCGACTCTTTGTAATCTTCAGTCTTTCCCGATTGAGCTTGAACTTTTCCACAGTCTGTTCCACCAGATCCGGGCCAAGAATTTACCGTTTTCCGACTTCATCACAGCAAATTGGCGATCTACACTTCCGACCATATGAAGCTACATACGGTGCCATTTGGATGCTGGAATGGTAGCTATTATTATATGCAAATTTTGCCAACGGTAGATGAACGTCCCAGCTTGACTTGAAGTCGATCGCATAGAGTCGTAGCATGTCTTCGAGAATCTGGTTCACCCGCTCTGTTTGGTCGTCAGTCTAAGGATGATAAGCTGAACAAAACTTTAACTTGGTCCCCAATGCTGCCTAAAGACTACACCAGAAGCATGACACAAACCGTCCATCCCGATCCAAGATGATAGATACTGGTACCCCGTGTAGCCAAACTATTTCGTCAAGATAGATCTGAGCAAGGCGATCGATGCCCCAAGTAAATTTTATGATTATTAAGTGCGCTGACTTGGTTAGTCGATCGACGATGACCCGGACGGCGTCGTTTCCCCGTGGTGTCTTCGAATTGCCAACAATAAAGTCCATAGTGACATGATCCCACTTCCATTCTGGAATGACAAGGTTCTGTATCTCCTCGTCCGGTCTCTGATGCTCAGCTTTAACCTGTTGACAGGCCATCCATTACGACACGAAGAGTGCCATATATCTCTTCATTCTGTGCCACCAGAAGGTCGTGTGGAGGTCCCTGTACATCTTCGTGCTGCCCATATGCAAGGTATATTTTATATAGTGCGCCTCCATTAATATCTCATTTCTGAGTTCTGAGTCATCCGGAACACATAGCCTACCTTTCAGTCATAGCATGTCGGTCACATCTTCCGTAAAGTCGCTCGCACTACCTGTTGAAATTTGCTCATGCATTTTCTTCAGGTACGGATCATCCTTCATAGCGATCTTGATCTTTTCCAACAATCTCGGCTCTAACTATAGTTGCACCAACCGTACATCCCTGAATCGAACCCGAAGGTCGATACCCTTCTTCTCTAGATCCCGTAGTAGTCTGTGGTTGATGGACAGCGAGGTAAGACACTTTTGACTTAGATCGTCTACCACAATATTTTTCTTGCCCGATGTGTAGTCAATCGTCAAGTCATACTCTTTGATTAGTTCGAGCCAACGCCTCTGTCATAAATTTAGTTCCTTCTGGATAAAGAGATACTTGAGGCTCTTATGGTCGGTATAGATTGCATACGCCATGCCATACAGATAGTGATGCCATAATTTTAACGCAAACACAATCAGCGCTAACTCCAAGTCGTGTTTAGGATAGTTCTTCTCGTGCGGCTTCAACTATCTGGAGGCGAAGGAGATCACCTTGTCTCGCTGCATGAGCACACATCCCATGCACTGGCTTAAAGCATCACTAAATATCTGAAAACCCTCTATCCCATCTGGAAGTGCAAGTACAGGGGCCGAAATGAGCTGCGCCTTTAGCTCCTGGAATAAAGCTTCACAGTCGTCCGACTACTCATACATGACTCCCTTTTGAGTGAGACGAGTCAATGGCGATGCAATCTTCACAAAATCTTTTATGAAGCATCAGTAGTATCCCGATAAACCAAGGAAACTTCGAATATCACTAGCAGATGTAGGTCGTTTCCAATCAGCAATGGCTTCAACTTTCTTCGGGTCGACTGTAATACCTTCGATTGAAATGATGTGACCAAAAAATAATACGATACTCAACCAAAATTTTTACTTACTCTGCTTTGCAAACAACTGATTCTCTCGAAGCATCTGAAGCATGATACACAGATGTTCTGAAAGATGCATCATGTTCTTCGAGTAGAAGAGAATATCGTCAATAAAGACTACTACGAATTTATCAAGAAAGGGTCAAAATACCCAATTTATTAGATCCATGAAGGCGACGGGGGCATTTGTTACGCCGAATGGCATCACCATGAACTCGTAATGACTATATCGAGTGCAAAAGGCTGACTTCTGTACGTCGTCTGGCTTGATCTTGTGTTGATGATAGCCCGAGCGGAGATCAATCTTCAAAAATACTGAGGTGCCTTGCAACTGATCGAATAAGTCGTCTATGCGGGGCAGTGGATACTTGTTCCGGATGGTGGCTTTGTTCAGCTTTCGGTAGTCGACGGATAGACGCATTGACCCATCCTTTTTTACGAACAATACGGGTGCTCCCCACGGTGAAACACTAGGCCAAATAAATCCCTTGTTGAGCAACTCTTGCAACTGGACTTTGAGTTCCTTCAACTCGATGGGGGCCATTATATGCGGAGCCTTAGAAATTGGTTGGGTATCGGAGAATGTATCGATGCTGAACTCTATTTCTCGGTCGAGGGGCATGCCGAATAGCTCGTCCGAAAATACGTCGGGGAATTCTGCCATAACGTCGGTCTGACCCGCGTTTGCACCATCCTGTCGCATGTCCCAAATGGACGCCAAATAGCCTTCTTACCCAGAATACAATATCCTCCGAGCAAAAATTATCGAGATCACCATACAGGTCGACAATGCCTCACCACATGAAAAACAAAATTTGGGCACTCCAGGTATACGGAAGGTGACCGTCTTTCTAATACAGTCGATGGTTGCATTGCACGGCCCGAGCCAAGTCATTCCTACAATAATGTTATATTCCTTAATGCCTAGAACTATCGCATCAAGACCGACCTTTTGACTACCTATACAGATGATTCTGTCTCTGTAGAATAAATTTGCAAGTAGTGGCATGCCCGACGGTATGTTAACACTAAGATCGAGGCCTAGCAGTGTCTACAAAAATGTGTTCGGCGGTGAAGTCCGTCGATATAAAACGGTGGGTGGCACCTGAATCAAATAGTACACAAGTAGGCTTATTATTGAAAAGCAATATACCTATCACGATTATATCAGAGGCAAAAACCTCATCTCGAGTCATAGCGTAGACGTGTCCTTCGGCGTTGGGGCGACGGTCTTGGCCATTTTGCGATGCAGGATATTGGGCTCGAGGTACTGGAACCTGGTTCCCTGGACGATGTTGCTGCTGTTGAGTTACCATTGGGTTTGGTCTCCTGGCCAGGCAATTCGAACTAAAGTGTCCCCTTTTACCACAGTTCCAGCATCCTCCTTCAAGAATTTCGCAATCGGCAGCTAGGTGTCCGAATCGGCGACATCTGTTACAGCGAGGTCCCGTGTTCCACCCTTGGTATCTGCCCTGTTGCACATTGTTTGCACGCTTGGTCGTATTGTTTTCTTTCGCATGGCTAGGGTGCTTGTGATTGGATATATACATAGTGTCGGCAGCAGTTGGGGGATACTAGCACTCAAGACGGAGAGCATGATTCAAGGACTTGCCTATTATCTTGTATTTCGGAACTGACACATGAGCAGAGATAGAGGGCCGCAGACCCACTTCGAACCGCCGAGTGTGACTCTCCATCGTAGGCAAGTAAGATCCAGCAAATTTGGCCAGTTTGTTGAATTCTGCTGCGTACTGTCGCACTGTCATATTTTCTTGCTTCAGCTGCATAAATTTATTCTCCTTTTCTTGTCGAACGGCTGCAGGAAGATACTCAATTTCGAATGCTTGTCGAAATATGGCCTAAGAGATTGCCGCTGTCTCGTTGTCGCGTCTGATCGCCCACTTTTGCATGGCACACCAGTCGTGCGCGTTCAATCAGAGTAGAAGTTGAGCACATGCGACTTTCTTGGACTATCAACACCCAGAAGTTCGAACCGGTCTTCCAACCCCTCCAACCAATCGATCGCCAAGGAAGTGTCTTCACTACCGCATAAGGGAGTACGGCAATTTTTTGTGAAATTTGACACCTCAAAGTTGTAGCTTTTCGGTATTACAGGTGAATGCTTGTGCACCTCCGGCTCGACTTGGATCGGTCGAACCGCAGGCTCGGTTACAGCATGAGTCATTACAGAGTTACTGTTGGCCACAACCGTCTGGACGATCTAATGAAGAGTATCAAGCTGCTTCTGCTGCAACTTGAATTGCGTATCGAATCTGGCCTCAAACTGAGTTTGTCGTGCCTCAGCTTGTCTTCGCTGGTCTTCAAGTAGCTTTCGATGATGTTCATTAAGGTGTTGATTGTCCTTGGCCTGTCGATGCTGCTCTTTCAGCATGCGTATCATCCATTTCATGGGTTCCATGGAGGCGTTTGAGGGTTCCACCCTCGAGATGCTTGAGCTGCTCGAAGTACTTTCTTCGTTTCCGCCCACAACTTCTCGAACTTCTGGAATAGGAAGACAACTCATATTAGTCTTCACAAATATTACAATCTCTCTGTATGGAACAATCATCTCATCGACACAAGGTCAAAGGTTCGAGACTCAAATGGAAGGCCAAAGGACGTAAAGCTGTGCTCTGATACCATTATGTCATGCCCTGATTTCGTAGATTCGATAGTCGTCCTCCAGACGTGATGTCGTACGAACCTAAGTTACGATCGCACAAGACATAGTTATAAGGTTATCCGAAACACAACATCAAGAGAGTGCGTAGAGTAAATTAAACACATTATATAGAAGAAACTTGACCCTTATTGATGAGGAACATCATATTACAGACGCGATACCAAAGTGCCGCATGGGCTTACAAACTGACTCCAATATAAAATAAACGTCAATGACATAGCCGTTCCATACATTACCAACCCTTTATACAACCAAAATGTGCAGACACCTGGAATGGGGGAGAGTTGAGACATCTCAGCTTGGACAGTTGTGGAGTTTTCAAAAGTGATCGGGTTAAGACTTCGCACGTACGGATGAAGCTTCAAAATGCATGAGCGTCGCCTTCAGTCACAGGGCACGCTCCTCCTGACTAATAGCACCTGTAGAGAGCGAGGATCGGTACAATCAACGTGTACTAGCGAGTGACTAATTAATTCTATGCTCTTATTCGGTTCAAGAAATTTAGATGAATGATGCAACTGGTTTTTGTGATCTTTCTAGCCATCCTAGTCAGATTCATGCAAGTAGTTTGACGAAATATAAACAAGCAGATGTACGCTAGAACTTACCCACGGCAGAGCGTACCGTGCTATATAAATCTTACCATGTTCTTCCTTGTCATATTGCATAGCATAAATTTATCTGGTGCATATTTATGAAGGTCATTGGCATGAAAGCCATCCTAGACATAGCTTGGTTTAGATGGTGTACGTTCAACGCGGGTAGCGACCCCGTTGGAAGGAGCACCGAATACCCGCCGTAATCCAACATAGCTATCGTGTTTCTTCCTAGGCCGGATCGATCCCGTAGCCCCGGAATACCGTTCGAAGAAACAATCATCGTTGTGCACAAGTTCTCCATGACCGTGCTAAGTTAACAAGTTATTCAAGGCACGATTTATGGTATCTTTGCGACAATTATATAATCGATTTATTTCTTTGCTTTTGCATATCGTAAAATACTCTCTTTTCTAGAACCTTATCCTTTCTCATTTTGTAGTGAAACTTGCATTTTCAGAGTAAATCAGTCTAATTTTATATAGTTATCCTGAGTTCTTGATTTGAAACAGAGGGTCGAGATGAAGGAGGTCAGCCACTCATATTGATTTTTGTTCGAGGCGAAAGACTTGTTGGTAGCGCTAGTCGTCGCCTATGCGATTACCTGCAATAGCACAAGCAACTTATTAGAACACTGTATTATTTCTAGAAGTTTGATATGTAATGCGAGTTCGAAAAGCAAGCTATGAAACCCATCGAAACTATTCACGAAAATGTATTCATAAAACCAAAGCCAAAACCAACGCAAGTGCGACGTGAAAAGCAGAGCAACGAGAGGTCTCTCCCGACTCAACCGCAGAGTCTATCCTCGAGGTGCAAAGCTGAATACGAAACTTGGTTCCAAAGAAGCCACTCCATAACAGGGAATGGATCTTAATTCAACCGTTCCCGTTTGACCAATTTGATCGATCCCGACCGAATCGATAGCGACACTGTTCCTTTCTCGTGCACCCCATGGATGGAGAATAGGGTACGATGTAGGGATAGGGCACTACAATAGTGATAACTGTAGGGGCTTGACATTAATAGATACTAGACATGGGTGGGGAGAACATGACTACGGCATGAAACTTATTATACTGTAGCATATTATTTTTGTGAGCCTTTATTTCTGTAACAGAGTATTGGCTATTGTTTATTATTTGATTGATTGTCATTGGTCCCACGACACGATATTGGAGATAATAGCCTACTGAGGTTCTTGTGAGCTTCAGTGGCAACGTCTAATATTCTAGTATATGTTCTCACATGCATATCACGTAGACGGGATATATTAAATTGACTTAGGTCATATTTTTCATATTTGTACCTTAGCATGTATATTTTATACCTTGCTAGCCCCCTGAGGACCTGGTGATCTCTCTGGGTAATTGGTCATGCAGAGATAGCCCGCTACTCATGAAGCTATTGTTATATCCGACTCAGGTATTTAATTATCATGCTTTCATATTGTATCCATCATTTATACTCTACTCTTTGTTACAACACAAAAGGAGTTCAGAATAATAGAATCTTTTGTATTATTGTAAAGAAAGAGTAGAACAAGAATCTTAAACAAGAATTTCAAGTATAATAGAATATGGGGATCGGAGCGATGGAGATTAAGTCTACTTTGACTTCTTTACTCCGTTGACGATCTGATGCAAAAATTGATGAAGCTTGGTGGTTGATGAACTCTTAGCAGCAATGGAGAAACTTTATCACTAAAATCTCTCTCTCTCTGAAAGTTCTTAGAAAATATGTAGCATACATAGCCTCTCTCTGTGCCCTTTTTGGTGCGAGGAAAATTCTAGCCTCTATTTATTACTTTTCTTCACTGCAATAGCTGTGTGTGTGTATGTGCAGAGAATACACTAACTTATGTCTCGAAAATGTATTAAATTGGGTAGGCGCATGAGCCTTAGGAGTTAATGTAGGGTAGTGAACGTGTTCGAGAATCACGTATATCCCGCTACGTGTTTTGAGATGTGCTGCATGAAACACTACCATTTCTGCACACGATTTATTTTCTATGGATTAGCTATACATTGAATAACTTTAGACATATATCATCTGGTTGCTTACTACAATAGTATCTTTTCATTGAATAACTATATGTCAAATAACACTTTGAATGCATAGCTTTTTAACTGCATACCACAAATACTATTCTGGAAGTACTCACATAAAATTGCTCCTTTTACAACTGTTAAAGTGTAATAATGAAGGTGATGTAATCACTGACATCTTTATCATAATCTGAACATTGCGCACTATACGACGCGCTTCTTTTCATATAAGAGATAAAAACATATCATGCGTCAAATAGACCATGTGTCTCTTTGACTCGTTTTCGACTATGTGTCTTCAGAAGCTCACAGCGCTTTAGAGACTGCTTCTCTGGAACATTTTATTTTTTAGGCTCATGAAATCTATGCACCTCTTTTTAATATTTTTTATGCTTCTACAGGAATCCCTTCAAAGTTTTAAAACTTGAACAAATTTTGAAATACTTTGAATAAGAAACAGGAGAGAGGGTTGTTTTATCACACAAAGCTTTAGACGTACTGATCACTTGCCATGATGTCACTACCTTGACTGAATCCCTTGAAATATGAACTATTTTTGAAATTTGTAGCGGCCATTCTTAGCAATCGCTTGGATCGAGGCTAAGTTAATTGTCATCCGTGATTTCAAGAACAAAAAAATCAGATGATAGTTAATGCTAGATTTACCTCTTCATCAAGAACCAAGTCGCGTAACACTTTGTCGCATAGTGAATTTTCATCCCTATAAATAGGGCGTGTCTTGACAGAACTTTGGCATCATCACTTTTTATCATTCATTTGCTAATTAGCACTCTGGATAACTCGTGCAAACTTGTGAGGGGATTCAACGTTAATTTGCTGAAACACTGGTCTTTGTTTATACCAGAAGTGGATAAAAGATCGCTCTTAAGAAGGTAATCTTTCTGGAAGTATTCTTCATCTCTACCTTTTTGATTTCTACCAATTACTTCTTTTCACACGAACTTTATGGCAGAGATTTTTACTTTGATCATGTTTGAGCATAACACATTATTAGAGTGCATAGTTACACTTATAAATAGATGTAATGTTAATAGAAGACCCAATGCATACATAGACAGGGTTGCCAACAGTGCCTTGCTCGAGAACACTATTGTTATACAACTCCTAGGTGCATGAAGCTTTTAAGTTTCTCTATGCAACTTTTGCTGTTATACGGTAGATCTGCCTAACTATTCAAATAGAACAACCAATTTCATGCGCTTAACTCCTTTGAACTTGTCATATTTTTTAGGATACTTCTTGGATGACTGGAGCTCAGATGGAGCTTGGAAGGATTTCATAACATGTCTTGTTCCACATGATTCAACATATTACATAGAGGAATTTTGTAGTCTTGAGACTCAGCTATCTGTTTGCACCTATTTGACAAGGCTTGCAACTGGCTAGTTGTACTGTTGTAGCATCTTTGACGAGATTGGGTTCGAATCCCAATCGAAACACTATCAATGTCAGACAGTGTTGACAGTTGGCGACGAGAAATGGGCTTTATGCGTGCCCAATTTTGTATTCTCTCGCCAATGTATACAGCCAAGGGGAGCCCATGATAATAAATGCACTAACATGTGACTCAGGTTCAACCCTTCTACGAGAATGCAAGGTTCAGAGTACCTAACATGTATAAGTGCTACCCTCTTAACATTATTCTCCAGTGCAACACTTTTAGTGTTTCATGGTTTATACTGGTACAGGACCTAATGGAGAAGAGCCAGAATGTAATAGATCTCCATCAGATATAACCATGGCTTTGAAATGAAAATCTTGAATGTAATAGACCTCCATCATATGTAATCATGGTTTTAACTGTCAATAAAAAAAAATGTTTTGTCTTCCAATGTAATCTAAATCTTGCTGCATAAGCTCATGTCTTTATGATGACGCATATCTATCTTGAGTAAAAAGTAATGCATAAATTTCTAAAGACAAACTACTGTACAATTTGTAGCATTATCTAATATCACAGAACTTTAAGAAGATAGAAACTTCATAAATATGTGAAGAAGTCTCTGCTACATGAATCTGTAAGAAACATATCCACCAAAGACTATAGTCGTAAAAAATACATGGCTAGCACTTTACAAGTTACTCAGATGCATAAGCCTCTTACTTCTGTAGCGCATAACTATACTTCTAATTTTCTTTGAAATTCTATCGATTTTTGAATAACTTTTTTTGAGACCATTGAACCGCATCATGAAACTCTTCTAGTCAAACCGGCTCAAAAAATATTACCGAGGATTTCTGTTGCATAGGATTCTAACTATCGTTGTCTTCAAACATCACGTGCTTTTGATTCTTCAGTAAAGCACATTGATTTTTAAGATGCATACTACTTATGCGTCAAAATATCTTTGCTTGATTCTCTAAATCCCTTTAAGACTGCCCGAAATATCAGTGTATGGATTATGCGATAAATTCGTATTCTGTTCATGCGTCTCCTATGTGAATCTTGATTATGAGTGGTCTTCAGACGATCTTCAGACGATTCTTCGAATACTATGCCCTTCATAATAACTAAACTCTCTATTAAATAGATTCATCATCATTAATAGGTCATCGTTTACATTCTTCTAGAAAACTTTTCCCTTTTTAAAGTTGTTAATTGGGGGTAACGAAGAGTCATTTTCTTCTATAAATAGAAGTAGAGAATCACTATTATTACACTGCTCCTCTGGTGCCTCCGAAGAAATCTTTTCCTTATGAGCACCTTCAACTGCCAAAGAGGGTTGCTACCCTGTAGCTACCTGCGACAACATTACCACCTATGCTAGTCATTGCGGCCCCAACTTCGGCCATCCCTCTCAACTCGAGGAAGAGAAAGTTGGTTGAGACAGAGTTGTCTATGGCGGAAGACTTTTTTGACCTTCTTGTCTTGTCTCTGAGTGATATCGCAAAGCCATCTACCCCTATCTCGAACTTTGACTCTCTCCACGTGAGCCCTAAAAACAAAGAGAGACATGGAGGGGTAGATGCCTTCCGTCGATAGCTTTATGATTCAGGTGTTCAAACACTTCAGGCCAATGCAGATGTGATCAGTGACCTTGACAATGATTCTGACCAGTCGTTTCCCTAATTGTTTATGGTTTTCATCTTAGGGTTCTTTAGGCCCTCTTCTGGCCTTGTTTTGTAAACCCTTTATCACTATCAATGAAAGTCTTCTATTTTGCCAAACTACTGTGAATAATCTATTGATCTGTATGTAGAACAATCTCATGAATGTCGTATAAGATAAAAATAGAAGACGGCAAATAACTCAACGTATGAAACATTCAACTGTTATTTAAACAACCTTGATGATGATATATGACTCATAAGATTGACAAAACGTACATGAGAATAGTTTTCTTATGTGCCTCCCATGACTTGAAGGAAAAATGACTGCATGGAGTTTTCTATGTGCCTCCCATGACTTGGAAAGAAAATAACTGCATGCGATTTTCTAGCAGAAGATCAATTTGGTAATCTGCCTTTGAGTTATCTAGGTCGTATCTAACATTAGATACAAATAATATTTGAGAGTTATGCGCCCTTGTTTTGAAGTCAACATATGAAGAGAGTTTTGTAATTTTTTTCCTTTCTTTTGTGGCTGATGATGAAAGTATCATGTATCTTCATTAAACTTTGAAAAATAAAGAAAACTTTTCATCTTGCTTTAGATATTTAACATTTGATATTTCTCTAGAAGTAATATGGACATAGAAAAATATTATATTTGTATGGATCAATTATTTGTAACATGCTTAATTCATGCATAGATAATAGACATAAAAATTGATCACCATCAGAGGTAATATGGACGTGATAGATGTTATAAGTGGACCTATTATCCTTGGCATACCTGACAGTTATAGATAATAGAGTAAGACGTTTTGTCAGAGGTATTATCGATGTGACAAATAGACTTTCAATTGACCCATTACTTATGGTGCATTCGACTATATGCAAGTAATAGGATATGATCAGGAAGTGTACCAGAGATAATATGGACATGGTAGATAGACTTTTAGTGGATCCATTACTTATGGTGCATTCGACTATATGCAAGTAATAGGATATGATCAGGAAGTGTACTAGAGGTAATATGGACATGGTAGATACTCCTGATAAATATGCTCAGTGGTAATATGGACTTGGCAAATTTATAGAATTCTATAGAGAGAAAGTCGAGATATAGAATATTTCAGATGTAATATGGACATGAATATTCTTTCGGAGTAAGTTTTCTCAGAGGTAATATGGACATAACAAATTTACTACTCTCTATAGAGGGTAGGCGTCATAGAATAATTTAGAGATAATCTGGACATGGATATTCTTTTGACACATAGATTATTTCGATTCCGGCTAGGGAATTAAAATAAGATGTCTTTAAAGTGACTTGGCTTTAATGATGGTTTTTATAAATTAGAGGAATTGTTTACAAATTTATTACAAGAAAGTTTTATAAGAATTGATGGTGATTCTGCTAGAGAATTTATGAGGACCTATTATTTATAACTTATCCAGAACTGCACGGATAAAAATAATGGTTCGAAGCAAAAAGAAATAGTGATATCAATATGTAGGATATCCATTACTCTAAAAAGAAAGTGTAAACACTGTACAAAAACTTACTAGGGAATACAAGGCAACGTCTACTGTAGTTTAGACATAATACTTTTTTAATAGTTTGCCATTAATAGGCATCATCAGTAAATTTCTGTTGGGCTTTGCTAGCTTGTTTGCTCCATTTGAATATACTGATTCGACAACAAAGGTCATTTCCATTTGGCTATAAATTTTCTTTTGCTTTTATGTGTCATCACCATAGTCCTTCTTACTGAAAGAACCAGGCCACCGAATTGAATAACTTGCTTCTTCACCTTTTTATTAAAGGCTTTAGACATACGGGCTTGATATAACTCAATCCGTTGTTGAGCCATGAGTCATTTCTCATCAAGTGCCCCAGTTCTTGTAACCATAGACGGTCATTGTCTTCAACTGTTAACTCATTGGATATAGCGATTCCCAGAGAATTGATTTGAATCTCCAGAGGAAGAACTGCTTCGCTTCCGTAGACCAAATAAAACAAGGTTATATTGGTCGGAGTCCGCACTGTAGTATTGTACTCCCAAAGACATTTATCAAGTTTCTCATTCTAATTACGTTTGTTGATAAAACAAACTCCTTAAGCAACTTAATAATAGTCTTATTGAAAGCCTCGGCCAAACCATTATCTACGGGATTATAGACTGTAGAGGCTACATTCTGGATCTATTTTTTCTCACAAAATCGATAGAAATCATTGCTCACAAATTGTGGGCCATTGTCATGGACGATCCTCTGAGGTAGACCAAAAAGGTAGATGACATAGTGCTTAATAAAACTGATGACATTAGAAGTTTTTACTTCAACAAGTGGTATAGCTTCCGCCCATCATGAAAAATAGTCAGTTATTGCTAGGATAAATCGATGTCCCCTAGAAGAAGGAGGATTAATAGGTCCAATGATATCCATTCCCCAAGCTTCAAAGGGCCACGACGCGGCCGTTGGATGCATAAATAATGAAGGTTGATGTATAAAATCTGCATGAATTTGACAAGCTTTGCATTTTCTTACTTAATCTATAGCATCAGTCACCATAGTGGGCCAATAATAACCCTAATGCCTTAGCCGATCTTTTAATTTCAGACCAGGTTAATGAGCCCCACAAGTACCATCATGAGCTTCACGAAGGACCTGTTTACCTTCTTTTCAGATAAGCATCGTAGAAGAAGTCCATTGTATGATATCCAATACAACATTTTAGTAGCTGCATCATAAAAGAAGCGGAGAGACTGTCTCTTTATTGAAATAGCCTCCTTTGGATTATCAGGAAGAATTTGATAAACAAAATATTCTATAAATGGAAATATCTAATCTTTGAATTCAACGTTTGTTATTCCTGAATAGCTTTGACGAACATCTAGATTATTCTTAGTATAAAACAATTCTCAACCAATCATTGTGATCGACTTGTGAGTGTTGATTGGGATAGCAAGTGATGCTACAAAGGCTATTAGAGCATCTGCTTCTATATTTTCTAATTAAAGAACATATTCAATGAAGAACCCGGAGAAGGTAGCAGCTATTTTGAGGGTTGTTTGATAATATGGAACAAGATCTTCATGACAAACCTCGTATTCTCCTCGAACTTAACCGACTATCAACTTGGAATCGCCATAAGCCACCAGATAATCTAGCCCCAGTTGTTTCGTCAACTGGAGTCCAATAAGCAGAGCACTATTCTCTGCAACATTATTGGAACAAAGCTCCATAAGAGAATAAGCACGATGGATGACTAGATTATCAAGGGATATCAACACTACCCCCACTCATGTTATGATGTTGCCTTTGGGACCAGTTCTTGAAGCTCGATCGATCGAAGAATATACTCCAAACAGACTCTTTCGTCGTTGTATTAGACTCCAATACTTCATCCGAAATTTCATAATAGAGTTTAGAAGTTTCTGTTATTGGTGTACAACTAGAAAATCAGCTAAGACTTGACCTTTAACTGCTTTATGGGGTACATAAACCATATCATAAGGAGATAACAATATTTCCCAAGTAGCAAGACGAGAATTGAGCGCACTTGGTTTGGTCATAAGAACCCTAAGAGGGTTGACCCTAGATATAACATGGATATTTTGTCCCATTACATAATGACTCATCTTTTGGGTTGCAAAGATTAAAGCCAGACATTCCTTTTCCACGGGATAATATTTGTGCTCGACACCGATCATCATACGACCTAGATAATATATAGCTTGTTTATGTCCTTCATTATTCTTTTGAGCTAACAGTGCGCCAAGAGAATGTTCCTTTGCACGAACATATAGCAAGAAGGGTCTACCCGCAACTAGAGCCACCAATATTGGAGGATTGGTGAGATACCTTTTAATATTGTCGAATTCTTGTTAACATTTTCATTCCAAACAAATAGACTTCTTTCTTCATCACTTGAGTGAAGGGTCGACATCGCCCAGACGAATTTTAAATAAATCTATGAATGTCAGCCAACCTGCCTTGTAGACCACGAAGTTATTTAATATTCTTTAGGGTATCAATTTTTAGGATAGCTTTAACATTGTCGGGTCAATTGGTATTCCCTTTAAAGTTATAACAAACCCAAGAAGGTTAATCCCAAAAACGACTTTATAGTATTCATCTTGAGTTAGTGCAGACGCATCAATTCGAACACCATTCTCAAGTCTTGAAGGTGATCGCACTTTGAACGACTTTTAACTGCAATATCGTCTACATAGCATTCTACCATTTTTGTAAATATTCGCAAAAAATTGTGCTCATAGCACATTGATATGTAGCTCCAACACTCTTTAAACCAAAGGGCATCATCGTATAACAGTATACCCCCAACGGTGTTCGGGATGATGTGTGCCTCTCATTGGCAGGAAATATTTTAATTTGATTCTAGCCTGAAAACCCATCCATGAAGGACATTCGTTGGAAGCCACAAGTGTAATCAATCATAACATCTATGATTGGAAGAGGAAACTCATCCTTTGGACAAGCTTGATTAAGATCTTGTTAATCAACGCATATACGAACCTTTCCATTTTTCTTCATGACCGGGACAATATTAGTGACCCAATCATGATGCTGTTCTTCTCGAACAAAGTCATTTTCTATAATTTTCTTTACCTCGATCACAATAGCTTCCATCATATCTGGATAGAACTGCCATTGTCGTTGCTTTACAGGTTTGGCATTATGAAGTATATTAAGACGATGCATTGCTATCTGTGTATCAAACCAAGCATATCTTCATAACTCAAAGCAAATACATCTATATACTCTTTAATAAGCTTGAGATGAGCATGTTTAACTTGATAAGATAAACTTTTGCTGAAGAATATTAGTTTAGGTGACTCTGAGTTACCTAAATTAAATTGAATAACTTCATCTTCAGTAGGAGGCTCCCGTTGTTCATACTGTATTTCCCATTGGGTCTCAAGTTGTTGAGCCCAAGGCTAGACTTTGTAAGGTTCAATAAAAAGATTATCATCCTCTGTTTGATCACCAGATTCCATATAAGATGAAAAAGTATCTCTAAATATGCTCCTACACTGTGATCTGAATCCCATACTGCAGAATCAGAAGAATGAGAATATGTATCATTGTCTTCTTCATTTGAGATCTCTAGAGTGGTTAGAGGAGTTATATACCCTAACCCAGAACGAGTACGATGATAATAGTCCAGCTATTTCCTTTTTGGAGTTGGGATACGCAGCGGCAAGCGTCAGCCCTTACCAAAATTAAGGCCTTGCTGACTATCTAGATCATAGCCCATTTTTTAATGATATTCTTTGCTTGAGGAGTGTACCGATATAGCTGCATTCTACCAGTATCTGGTTCAGGATCGTCGATTAAAGCTTCTTTAGAAACCTTGGCTCGACAAAAAATTGATCGACTTTTCACCAATCGACCTAGGTAGCACTTAAAAGTAAGAATCCTCATTTGACAAACATGGAATACTAGTCCTAGAAGAAATAGATACAGGCAGTAACAGCTTCATATTCGTGATAAGTAAACACCAAGAGTCTAGAGTTCTTATACCATCCTTAAGAACACCAAAGTAATCAAAAATAGAACCTTTTTCATTAGGTATGTACATGATTTCTTCTTCTAGGAAAACATCCTCGGGAAGTTTGATACATGGAGGTTTATCTACAATATTTGCTCCAGCAATGATCACAGCATGAGCCAGATCGATCACCAAGGGTTCATCCGATTGAAATGGATGCTTGTTTCGATGAACAACTACAAATAGTTTATTTTTTTTGGTCCTCAGATAAATCACCAGAGGTTCCTCTTTCCTTGTCCTCGGATCAATTACTAGAGCCTCCTCTGTCTTGATGATCATTTTATTCTTGCGTAGAACAACAACTAAAGATGTACCACCCCTTATATCACCTTCCTGTAAAATTTTGATAGGGTCCTTCCATATGGGACCTTTCAAAAATATAGTCAAGGGCTCTTCAACTGGCTTTCTCCACACAAGCCTTTCAAATATATAGCTAAATCCACTTTTGTGGTTTGATTAGTAGACGCTTCTTCCATCTCGCCATTAACAACTTCCTCTTTGTCCACCACTATATGCGATGGTTCATCGTCAGAGGACTTCTGATCTAGTGGTTTATACATCCTTGCATCAGAGAAGTAAACTTCAACCCCTTTGAAAGGATCGATATCTTCAAATTTTATACATACTACTCATTCTTCATTCACATATTTGAAATATTGATGAAGAGTATACGGCACAAGTAGACTTTTATGTATCCACGACCGTCCTAACAAGATGTTGCAGGACACATTGGCATAAATGACATTGCATGTGACTTCAGTCCGAAGATTGTCAATATGAAACTTGAGACGGATTTTCCCCAGAGGATGACTTCATCCAACATTTAAACTACTGATAGTATTGGAGGTTGGTGACAACTTGTGCATTGGAATCTCCAATATCTGAAGCAAGCTTCGAGGGATAACATTGACAGATGAGCCGGGATCAATATGGATGCAGCCCACCTTAGAAGCCCCTATATACCCTTTATAATACAGGGGTCTATCATGGCGGTTGTTCTTCAACAACATATCTTCTTGAGCAAAGGTGATGCTAGGAACCTTTTTCGACACACTATGACAATGAGGACAAGTCACAAGATCATCATCGAATTCTATTATATGGGACAAATATGAGTCTACATACTGCATTGCCTTACTCAACGCCTCACGTGTATCCTTAGAGAGACAGAGCAGCTCAAATATGGATAATCGAGCCATGGTATTTCCAATCTGTACAAATATATCAAAATTTGAGGGTTTGTCGAGTCCTAGAAGATTAAATTTCTTCAAGGATTTGCCAAACCTCACTTCTTTCTATTTTCTTTTTTCTTCTGGAGTCTGCTTTGATAGTCCTAATTCAGGTGGAGATAAAGTAGCAGGTGGGTTAGGAGCAGGGCCTGTAAGAAAAGAATTATCATCTAGATCTTGATTGGAGGCACATAGGTATGTCTTTTCGGATCTAGTCTCTCCGGCTAGAGCTTTATTGACCATATTACATGGCTTACTCTTCTTCTTCTTCTTCTTCTTCTTCTTCTTCTTCTGAGTCATAGAAGTAGAAGGGACGGATCTTGAATCCATATCTTTAAGAAGGTCAGAATGGATCCACATAAGCTCACCACGCTGATTAGTGAGTGGTACGGTACCGGTTGTTTGGTCACAAATCGGAGGAAGATTGACGACCTGTAACGTCCCCTTAGGTATCAGTATGACACCGTCTTGAATTTCAATTACAGGGAGATCTCTAAATTGGAGTTAAACAAGATTTGCAGAAACATGTTTCTCATATGTATACAATATAATGGCCTTGGAATCTAGTAATTGTTGAATATGGTTTTCAATATATAGCAGTCCTTTAGAGGGTGATGCACATATTGGTGATAGAAACAGTACTTCGGATCATTGGTCCACCCTACTTCCTCTGGCCTTCGAAGGGCAGGTAATTGTAATTTATTATGCTTCATAAGTATATGAAAGATGTCCAGTGTGAGGGCTTCATTGAATGTATAGTGTGGCTTAGGCCTCGGTGCAGTTGGAGCTTTCTGTTTGGGATGGGAAGCAGCTACAGAAACATCCACCGTGAAGGATTCCTTCCCTTTGTTGGTTTTTCCAAAAGTATTATTATTCTGGAGGCGCTTTGCTTTATCTTTCAGTGACTTCAACCTAATCAAATGCAAAACTTGAACCAATTTTTCGGCCATCTCAACAGTCACGATAAAAGCTGGCAAATCATTATAGTCTATAGGCCCAATACAAAATCTGACTGTGGGTAAGAAATTACCCCTGCATGTATCAATAAACACCGACTGAGGAATCCCAGGGTGCAACTTTATTGCTAGTCTCATGAACCGTTCAATGAATTCATGAGATGGCTTTTTGTTATCTTGCTTTGTCACAATGAGCTTTGACATGGAGACATTACCTATCCCCTCGTAAAATCAAGTAAGGAACAATTTCTCCAAGTCTTTGAAAGTTTTAATAGAATCATCGGGCATATTGCAAAAACCATTCGAAGGCCACTCCCTTCAGGGTACCAATAAACAATTTAGACCAAAGTACATTATTCTTTGGTATATGAACAATCTGGGAGTAAAAGTATGTCAAATGTTGTCTAGGTGAGCTTTTTCTGTCATAAGGAATCAGTGATTGGGATTTGTACTTTGGAGGACAAAACATATCATCCTATTCTGAAGGATAAGGACGTGACATTTCCATTTGATGGAGTTCCTCCTTTGAAGTCATATCATCTAATCGAACATTAATGCTGTAGGAAAAATTGAGCACCTCTAGAAGAGAATAAATAGTGTGCATGTGTGCAGTAGAATAAAAATCACCAACCTAAAAAATATTTATGGCAGTGAACAAAATGATATGAAGCAGACAGTATACAAGTAAATGCATAAAGTAAAAGAGTTCAGAAGAGCAAACACAAATACCAAGGTTTATACTGGTTTTCCTCTGAGAGAACTAGTCCAGTCTTGAGTACTCAACCCGATATTGAATCTACTATTTGAAATAGCACTTACACCACATGGTTTCATCCGAAGGGCACATCAACTTCTTACAACTCATGCTTTTATCCGAAGCGCACGATGACTTCAACACGTTGTGTTTTTATCCAAATCCCATGATCAAACTTCAATACTATCTGAAAAGCTTTTATACTCCAAGCTTTTACAACTCGAATACTCCTAATCGAAAACCATCGACACTTTAGAAGAATAGGAGTTGTCTTGGAAATAGGAAGATTGAAAGCTCTTTGTAGATAGGAAGGTTTAGAATAGTTAGAGAAGATGAAGAATGAAAATGAGTGATTAGAATGTCAAATTCTTCTCTATTTATAGTAATTTTTGTACCATATTTCGGGCAGAAGTCGGTTAGGGTAAATGTTCGAGTTTTGAACGTTGGAGATCCAAAAGTCTAGAAAATTCTGTTGCTCAGGAGTGATCCTAGGGGACCGAGTTTGGGGCAAACTTGGCCCGAGTTCGGCTACTAGGATTTTAGGGTGTATTTGGTTCAAAGAGGCTTTTGGATGGTGGTTTGTTTTGGGACAAATGATAGTTTTGTTTTTGTGAGGATAAACTTCTAAATGCCAGTAATCTGACTCACATAAATAATCTAGACTCAATAAATGAAAAATACAGAACAAAATAGAAAAGGTTCACTTGCACTTTGATGACGCTTTATCCCAACATTTGAGCAAAGTTGAAGATGCCTTTTTCTTTTATGGCAGTCGTCCAAAGATAAACAGATCTGGAAATCTGAATACCTTTCGGGGGCTTCGCCCCTGAACTCCCATGGTGGGCGCTGCCCCTCGACCCATGTCTGTTGATCGGGCAGCGGAACCCCCGAATGCGAGGTCCCGGATAAGTCGTTGGGCAGTTCAAAAGAATCTTCTTATGTAACGTCATATTTGGCACATCTTTAATGCTTCATTGCATATGTCCTAGTTTGATCAGGCTTACTATTTGTCTGCAAATACATGTTAGACAAACAAATAAGTATAGCAATATGATGGATTTAATTAATAGTCGGGCAGTGCTAAGTATAAGTAGCAATATGATTGTGCTTATATGAATATTAGTGACATCATTATGTTAAACTTAAATAATTAGCCGTACTCAAAAATATGATATAATTATTGGGCTAACATATGCCTCGAATAGCTTCTAGAGTATCTATTGGCTGACATACAGAGGTAGATTGTATGATAGTCAATCATGCATATTGTAATACTGGCATAGGGACATTTCCAACTATCGGTGGTGGATTAGGGTTCAAAGATAGCCCAATTGTATCCTGATCGACAGGAGATTGAGTTGATGGATGAGATTGATGCAGAGCTATTTGCAGGTTCATTGTTGTTTGCATATGCTACATCATCGTCATAATATTTTATAGCATGTTCTTAAGATTATCAATTTTTTGTCGATAACTACTACCTCCTTTATTACCCGTCGCACATATAGATATTGTATATGGACTGCCAGACGGAGAAGTATGTAAGAAAGCATTACTAAAATTAGTACTACTCGACCTTGACTATGAGACTGTATCATCTCTTTGTGAAATTTGAAGTACTATGTCATCTGACTGAGATGTAGAACGATTAATGACTGTAAGAGTGCTACCCTCAATATTATCTTGTTTTAGAACTTGGAGTACACCAGAAGAATGCCTAAATCGGGAACGAGTTCCTTGATAGACACCTTCAAGTGAAGGGGCTCTTTAACCTCCTCTAGATGAAGAGGATGAAGGTGCCTGATCATCACCTTGACTATATGTTACATAAATCGAGGCCAACTATAACTCATTTTCATTATCCAAAAGTTGTCATCCAACACACGACAAATTTGGTGGGTTTGGTTGCTTTCTTTGGAAGACAGATCGCCTAGCTAGTTGATCAACTATCCTTGAGCAGCAACAGTTGATAACAATCTTTGCACAAGAATGTCTTTGATGAGACACACCTGTGTCTGATGATACCTCCGTTGATTTATGTTTGTGTTGAAGTATATCACGCAAATCAACAGAAGGGTGTATGACCTCCTTTTCCTTCTTATATGACTAGACATAGTCTGTGCATAAAAAAGTTGGTTTATGAACTCGTCGACATATTTTATATAATTGGGAGAACCCAGTACCTGTTGGAGTAGGTGGGGTTCCCAACCTATGTGGAGAAGATCCCGGAGTGCGACGAGCGCCGTTCGATGTCGAAGAAGCTCGGGAAGTAGGCAACGAGGAGTTGCTGCTGCTGCTACTAACAAACGGGGAGTTTCTGGACTGGAGCCACCGAGTTCGGGCCGAACTCGGTCCCAGGCCAAGTTCTGGTCAAACTCGGTCTGGCTGTTCCAGAACCATTATGGCAGTCCGACACAGAGTTCTGCCCGAACTCTGTGTCGTCGGGCTGAGCGAAAATCTGGGGTAACTTTTCACCATTGGATCTAATCAAACGGTCCAGGTCTGTTGCGGGATTAGGGAGTTAAGTTAGGATTTCCAAACCCTAATTACAACAATACAATAGTAGACAACACAAGAAAAGAGAGAGGAAAGAGACAAGAGTGCCATTACAACTTTGGGAGAGAAGACAGAGGATTGAAGGTGTTTTTCGAAGGAGAATCGGATTCGGGTAATCTCTACTCGTCGTTCTTGTTCTTCGTAGCCTTGTTATCATTGTTCTTGCATCCAAGTGTCGTAGGGATCCGATTTGGATCGGGAGAATTTTGTAGAGGGTGTAAATCTTCTATTCCATTAGTGGAGGCTTCTCAGGGTTGGACTCCGATCGTCCCGTGGTTTTTCCCGCAAGGGTTTTCCACGTCAAAAATTCTCTGTGTCTGCGTGGTTGGTTTGGTGTTTTGGTTTGTGTATTGTTTGCTCGGTTCTCTCGCAGGTACTTTCTAGTTTGGGGAAAGGTTTTCCGTGTTTCTTTCCCAACAGTACTTAGGTCTTGAGAAGTTTTGCCATGCGAACTTATTTTAGGTACATTAGGAGGCAATGTACCTGAGTTCGCAAGATGTGGAAGAGAGGCGTATAGAAGACTGGGGTGCATAGATTTCATCTTGTATAACTTCCCATCGCATGCGCGTATAACACGGAGAGGCGCATGAATTGGGACGTCTTCATGACGCATAGAATTTGTCGAGAAAGAAAGTCTGTGGAAGACACATTTCTAGTCTCCAGTCATGCATCTAGAGTTCTGTATTGGGGCAGAACTCTCACCTTGGTTAACCAAGTGTGAGGCAAAAATTCTAAAATTTGAATCTTTAGCATCGTAGTGTTTTCCTCTACCAAAACTCAAATGTTGTGCATTGTTTTTGCCAAGGCTGGAGCAAGTGGTCCTGTCACAGATGATAGCCTTATTTTTAGACGTGTGATTGGCATGTGCCTTCTTCACATTCTTTCCCTTGTAGGAAGCACATGGTTTGATTGATGGCCCATTGATAGAGCCCCTCCTAGATGCATGATGTATGTTATGTATCTCAGTTGTATTTAGACATATGTGTGGCTGACACTGAGCCACATGCCACCGAACTGTTGTTTTGGCCAAAGCTTTTCCCTTGCCATCAACGGCGTTTGGAAGAGCAGAGAGAGACTTTGGAACCCAAGCCTTATGAGCACGCTTGCCTTTCTGTCCTTTGGCGTCCGGAGCAGAGTCTTTGTCCGACAGCATCGTTTCATATACATGTTGGTCAAATTGCATGACCAACGTCTTTTCAACCTAACCAAGTTTTTTTTATATCAGATTGTGCCACCACTTTCTCATCGGTGAAAAAGTCGTCCCTAGCAGATTTATTATTTTTGTTTCAACACAAAATGAGTCCAGAACAATAAAATCTGTTATATTATTGTAAAGAAAGACTACAACAAGAATCTTAAACAATAATTTTGAGTACAATAGAATCTGGGGATTGGGGTGATAGAACTTAAGTCTACTTCGACTTCTTTACTCCGTTGATAATCTGATGCAAAAATTGATGAAGCTTGGTGGTTGATGAACTCTTAGCAGTAAGGAGGGAACTTTATCACTAAAATCTCTCTCTCTCTCTATCTCTCTCTCTCTCTCTCTCTCTCTCTCTTTCTGAAAGTTTTAGCAAAGATGTAGCATGCGTAGCCTCCCTCCGTACCCTTTTTGTGCGAGGAAGATATTGTCCTCTATTTATAGTTTTTCTTTAATAGAATAGTTGTGTGCATATGTGCAGAGAATACACTGACTTCTGCCTCAGAGACGTACGAAATTGGGTAGGCGCATGAGCCTTAGGGGTTAATGGGAGTGAACGTGTTCGAGAATCATGTATAGATCACCATACGTTTTGAGACGTGCTGTAAGAAACACTGCCATGTCAGCACATGATTTATTTTCTGGGGATTATCTATGCGTCGAATAACTTTAGACGCATAGCATCTGGATTCTTACTATAAATAGTAACTTTTTATTGCATAACTATGTGTCAAACAACACTTTGAATGCATAGCTTTTTAACTGCATACTGTAAATACTGTTCTGGAAGTAGTCCCATAAAGCTGCTCCGTTTATAGCTGTTAAAGTGTAATGATGAAGGTGATGTAATCACCAATATATTCTTCGTAGTCTGAATACTGCACATTGCACAAGGTTTTTCTTTTCATATAAGCAACAAAAATACATCATGCGTCAAACAGACCATGCGTCTCTCTGACTCGTCTTCGACTATGCGTCTTCAAAAGCTCACAGTGCTTCATAGACTGCTTTAACTCTTGAACTTTTTATATTTAGGGGTATAAATGCTACGCACCTATTTTTAGTATTTTCATGTTTCTAAACTCTTAGCTTAGTTTTATAGACCCATGTCGTTCTTAGGGTCTAATCGAACGTGTATGTTATTGGGCTGTAGACGATAATATATATTGTTCATTCGTGATTTACTTATTCTTTGGATTGAGTTAGATATATTTATAATTGATAGATAAAATTAGAACAACAAGACAGCTTATACGTTCTTGAGCCGTGGTGGAGTTTGCTTGATACATAGCTGGCAT
The DNA here is from genome assembly GCA_029216955.1 of Iris pallida. NCBI lineage: Eukaryota > Viridiplantae > Streptophyta > Magnoliopsida > Asparagales > Iridaceae > Iris > Iris pallida. Next base: position 6,128,104 of record JANAVB010000194.1, read on the forward strand.
GTATACGATCTCCTAGTCCAATATATTTTAGGACTGGGGCTTTACATATTTTTGTGGTGACCCATGTAGGTCGATTTAGCCTTTTCGATTATGTTACTGTACTGAGCGGACATGCGATAGGATAGTATAATAGGACCTCAATCCACAACTCCCTTGAAAACTATTTTGAATCGCCTTTGAAACTCGAAATTGAAGTCGATCAATTTCCTTGACCTCCTTGGTTTGGATTCTTGTTACTCCCTCTTTCAGAAGGATGAAAGCTAGCGCTTGGTGAACCATCTACTCCATCCCTGGATAGTACATAGTTTAATAATTATACAAGTAAATATTTATTAAGAAAGGATTTGATAGGTACCTCAATTAGGTATGTAGGCTTAGAGAGAAGAGAAGAGAGATGAATTAGTGTGTTAAAATGGTAGAAATTCTTCTCTATTTATAGGTTTTCTAAAGACAGAATTCAGACAGAGTTCGGACAGAATTTGTGCAAATTTTTTTGAGAGAATCTTCGCAAATAGTCGTTGAATCCGTAACTGCGAGAAGACCAAGTTCAAAATCCAATGGGCCACCAACAGAACTCGAAAAAAAATCAGGCCAAACTTGGGTCGAATTCTCTTCGTCCAGAGTTGTTTTGGTTAGGATTTTGCTAATCGAGTTTTGGGCATTTTAAAAAGTCAAGCAGTTATGAGCTTTTGTAAATAGGCTATTTTCAAAACAAATGATATTTTGAAAATATTTTGGGGTAACCTATTTTTCAGTACGACTCGGTGTACATCGTATTCCTAAAGTCAAAAAATTATAAAAATTACATTAGTAATGGAAATACAGACTCAATGGCAGAACGGCTTCATGTCTTTAACGGTAGCAGTAGCAGTTCTCAGCAGTCATCCAAATAGCCCTTATATCGAGACAGAGTTAGATCAATTATTCAAATCAGGTTTGACCATGACCAATAGGCCAACAAGGTAGACCGAGTAGCTCGAATCGGTAATATAGGTTTCTCATCGGCTAATTAATTCTAGCGAGAGACTTTAGAATCAGTGGATTACAACCCTTCTAACCTTATCTACGTTAGATAAAAATGTTTTGGAGGAATTGGAGGGAACATATAGTAGGATTTTAGAGATTAGTTGTAGTTTCCCACTAGAAGTGATAGTCACCTGTGTAAGACTAGTTAGAAGGGGCCAAAGGGTCTCGTTATAAATAGAATGATTCAGCAAGCATCACCTACCATTAACTTCCACCTTTACTCAATAGATATGTGTAAAAGGAGTAGGCGTATTCATGGTTGCTAGATGGCCTTTTATAGGCTGTAAGGAGCAGATTGTTAATTTATTAATTAAAGGAGTTTGATATATGATCAATAGAAGTATGACATATAGCTTAAGAAATGAATTTAGTATTTATATCCTGTGTGACTAGACCTACAAGGGGACTCGAGGGTGGAATTAGAAACCTTAAGAAGGCTATTACCATACACATCGATATAGGTTGGTAGGAATCCTAAACCACCTTGTAGATAGAACAGTAGTGTTGGACTAAGTTACACTTAGTGTTTACGAAGGAGGGTTCATGGAAGTAGCACTACGGATAGGGGGAATGATTAATAGAGATCAAAGAGGGTTAGGACCTCGAGAACTGCATTCTTAGTGTGTAATACCATGTTATTACCATGTTATTGAAGGTAACATCTGAGAAGACCATGTCTTAGAAGGGAGCAAAGGTATTAGAGCTAAGATGTAAACCCCCAAAAAATTTACTATAATTTTTTTTAGATTAGTATTTGTATGTCGAATACGAATACGTATATACGAGATATTTACTTATTTATTTATTTTCACATAAAAAGAGTTTTATTATAGGTTTTCTAAATATAGAAATAAAAATGTTTTATTTTTGAAATACATATAGAGTAAATATTTTGGATATAAATATTTTTTCAACAAAAATTTAGTTAAATATTTTATTTTCATTATTATAAAAATGCTTCTTATTTATACGAGTATAGGTAATAATTTAAGAAACGGAAAATTTCACGAGAAGCATAAAAGTTTGTAAAAATTACGTAAAAGACATTAAGTTCGGAGAAATTGCAAGATCAACACACTCGCGCCCAAAAATGGGGCATGAAAATTTTTCACGCCCTAATTTAGGTCGTGAAAATTTACTCTCCTTAATCCCATTCACCTAATTCTTAATTAAGAATCCCCTTATTCTTAATCCCCTGCTGGAATAAAAAAAAAGCGCCCCATTTATGGGCGCCAAATTTAAGAAAAAAAAGGCGCCTAAGTTTAGGGCGTAGAATTTCTTTCTCTAATGGCTTGTGCCGCGTGGCTCGGCTTGTGCCGCGTAGCCATGGGGTTGTGTTGGTGCGCGTGCCTCTGCACTCGTTGTAGAGATTCCCGCTCCATTTCAGTCGCTTTTGACCAAAAGATTCGGCAACTTTTTTAGGGTAGTGTTATTGCCGGCTTTAAGACGACAATGAAGTAGTGAAGAACACTTGCAGAAGCAGAGAAGAGAAGAAGAAGAAGAAGAAGAAGAAGAAGAAGAAGAAGAAGGAAGAGGAAGAGAGTAACACAGGCAGTCGGAGGAGAAGAAGAATTATCTCTATCAAATTAAGGTTAGTGAAATTTTTTTGTATAGCCAGTGTGTTAGTGTAGTCTTAGAGACCCGGGAAAAAAAATACGCCTTAAAGAAGGGCGTATATTTTACTATACCGTACAAGTTCTGCTCAAATTAATGTATAATATTTGTCATTAATTTATAGATCGATATTCAAAATGACGGTCGGATACCAGGTGGACCTACAACACAGGGTATTATGCTGGAACGAGTCTGTCACGTTTCAGATCTGGTATTCGACGAAAAAGTATTTTAGTTAAAGTAAATTATCATTATTATAATTGATAATTATAGGCTCTAAAAAATTTCAGACATTATTTAGTTATATGATTATCCAATGATAAAATTACGTGAGCATGGAGACTGGCGCCACGGATGGAATCTCACAACTCGTCAGAATGAACTTGTTTCATCTTTTGGCTTTTCCTATGTTGATGCTATTCATCTAAGGCGTCATGATAGAGATCTATTGTTGAGTTTGATAGAGCAGTGGTGGCAAGGACGCAACACAGTTCAGCTTTTCTTTGGTGAAATGTCGATCACTCTGGCCGACATGGCTATGATTTTGGGGTTACCGATTACTGGTAGTCCTATATATTTTGAAGATGAGAGAAGTGTGGGAGATCTTATCAGAACATATCTTGGTGTGGAGCCGGAACCGGAACCGGATCAAGGGACTAGTTCTGGTATCAAAATGACTTAGCTTCGAACAACTTTTATGCATGTTCATCGGATTAGAAATACATCGGTTCCTGTAGACGAGCAACGGGTACGTTATATAGTTTTCTATAATTATTGTACTATATAATATAGTTTTAATACTTGTTTATATTTGCAGCTTGTATGTTGCACTATAGCTTATTTACTAAGTCTGTGAGGTGAATTGTTATTTCCCAACGGGACCGGAAATAAGGTTACTGCAAACCTCCTCCCATTTTTTGAAGACTTACAAACTCCTACAAAGCATGCATGGGGTGCCGCAGTGTTAGCCTATATTTATCATTCGATGACTAGTTTTGTTACTATTGGATCGGAAGGTGCTGTACACACCAATATATGTGGATGTATTACACTTATACAGGTATAATTAGGAAAAAAATTCTTCATAAATGGTTATATAAGTTAGAAAATTGATATTGTTTTTATTGTCTATTATTCTACAGCTATGGTCATACGAATATTTTTATATCGGTAGGCCACTTACTCGATACAGTATAGATGAGCGGGTCATGCCCGCGGGAGTGAGATAGAATTCAGATGATGTAGATACAGCTCACGGACTTACTAAAGTGGTCTCAATTTATCATCATCTATTTGACACAATTTCTACAAATGAGGTTAGTTGAGCCTATTAGTTATACATCTTTATCACACTTTATCTCAATAATTTGTTTCACCCTAATTTTATATAGGTCGAATGGTACCATATTAGTGTACCTCAAAACGTGATTGATGGTGCACTTGGAGCTAGTATGCACAGATACTACATCATTTACCATTCTCATATCATGTTTCGTTCGGCTGATCGTGTCATGCGACAGTTTGGGATGAAATAATTCATACCTCAAGAACCTTTGGCTGCTAGTCGGAGCAGAGGGTCAGTCGCATCGCGGGCTCGCTCACATCTTCCAGGATGGGAGAACAGGTTTGTGACATACGGGGTGGAACATTTGTCTCAAACGATGACATCGATACTTGATTGTAAGTCATCTCTTGATTGTATAAATACAATTACTTTCTTATATTTGTCATGCTAAATTATCTCTCTTGCAGTGCAAGGTAGCGAATCCTTCGTACTTTGGTATGGGACTCCCCGCGTCGAAAATCGACGTTGGCAATTTGAAGAAGCCCGATTTCCTCACCGAGCTCTGGATGATAGTAACCTGCGTGTACGGAATACACAAGTAAATATAATAGTATGTGTCTAAATTTTATTTAAATAAACTATGATCATTTTGAGTCTCACTCACTTAGTATCTAAATAATTTCAGCTCCAAAATTGGGAAGGGTTGTCCCAGGACCCAAGAGTAGATCCACGTGAATTTCTTGACTTTTCTGCACAATTTTTGAGCCAACCCCATAGGCCCCCAGTGCTACCATTAGAAATCCTTCAGGATCATCCTGTAGGAATTATGAGGCGCAGACATGTACAGCCCCGTAGGCCATACCAAGAGGTGAGGGAAGATTATTCTGGTGCCTCACAAGATGCATCACATTATTCTGGGTCACATATTGATCAAGAGGCGGGCGAGGGCACATCCCAATCTGGTTGTTCACAGTATGCATCATATTATTCTGGGTCGCATATTGATCAAGCGGTGGGCGAGGGCACATCCCAACCTGGTTGTTCGCAGTATGCTTTGAATGACTTTGACTGGGAATCTTATATGTACAGTGTGGAAGCTTCATTATTTGACACGCCCCAGCCTTATCCATCTACGCAGACACCCCAGTATGGAAGGAATGACTTCCAGCCATTGCAGGGGAGACACCAGAAGAAACAGCAGCTCGGAGAATGTGATTAGGTCTTAGGCCAGTTCCCCGTAGGCATTATGATAGAATGAATAGAGGTGAATGATTAAAAGCCATGTTGTATTGTGCAAGTATTTATAAATTTTATTTATGACTTTTTCATTTACGAATCTCTTTATAAATTTCCGAATTACAAGATCACAAAACATTTAAAAAAATGACAATAACAAGATTACATAACATTCAAGAAATATTAAAACTTACAAGATTACAAAACATTTAAAAAATTCACACATTTACTGTGTCGGTTGTCTTGTGCAATTTTTCCTGTTGTGTCCAAGTCCGTTACAATTGCTTCAATGTAGATCTCTTGTCGGCAACTCCTTTGTCATAAAACGATTCTTTTTAGGTCTTCCAGCTCTACGTCCAACTTTAGCTACTCCAATTTCACCTCTTACCAGTTCACCTTGAGGAGTGTATGGAGATGGAATTGGTTCTATACAAGACGCTTAAACACTTTTAAGTGTTTCAACATAAAATTGAGCAGGATAATAACTTTTAATCTGTAAGTTAGAAGATTCGCAGGCAAAATATGCATGTACACATGGTAAAAAAGTGTGTTGCCAACGAAAACATGTACATGTTCTATTTTCTAACTGTACCACATAACATCTACTTGTTTCGTGATCAAATATTTCAAATAAATAACCTTCAATATGCAACATTTGAAAATGATGTTTCTCTCTTTTTAGGCGAGCCATAGTCTTAAGCACCCTTGGACAGAAATTGTTGTCCATATTTTCAGCATTTTGTCGATGCTTTTCATGAATTGTTATGATCTTCGCTCTAATACCGTCAAGCAATGTTGTTATTGGTTTATCACGCAAATTCTTAATCCAATTATTAAAACATTATGCAATATTGGATGTGTTGATATCGAGTCTAGAACAGGGTGCATAAGCTGTTATCCAATATGAGAAATTACGATTTTCATCATTGGTACCAACTATAAAATTAAAAACACGAACATCCGCGGACTTGATTCTTTCAAACCATTCTGTTGCATCCACAATATTATAAGATCGAGCAAGTTTATCCAACCATTCTAGATATTTAGGTTTACTACTGCGTTGACTTTTCATATTTTGTTTAAAATGCTGAATACAAAAAAAAGTGGAGAGGTAGGAAAAGTATCGCGCATTGCACGAATTAATCCTTTTTGCTTATCTGATATGAATGAAATATTATCCCACCGGTCAAAGAAATTTTCAAAAGAAATCTTCAAATTGTTTAAAAACCATGTCCATGATTCGGTATTCTCATTTTTAGCAATACAATATGCAATAGGATATAACTGGTAGTTAGGATCTTGTGCACAGGCCACAAATAAATTACCTTGATATCTTGATGTCAAAAATGTTGCATCAATACTAATTATAGGTAAACAACCACTTAAAAAACTGTCTATACATGCCTTAAAACAAATATATATTCTTTGAAAGACATTATTTTCTACGGTCTTTAAAAAACATTTGCTACCAGGATTTGTTTCCGCAATTGTCAAGCAATATCTTTCAAGACTGCCATATGCATCAATATAACTACCGTTGATTTCAGATAATGCAAGTTCGTTGGCTCTCCAAGCTTTAGAATACGTAATATGTACTCGATAATCTCTAAGTATATCTTTTACAATATGAGATGCACTATAGGAGTGGTTATCTCTAATTTTACCTATTATTTTTTCACAAATCCATGCAGCAGTAGTATGTCGATGATGTCCTCCTGGTAACACATCGGTACACGAATGTCGAGATTCAAATGTACGAATCTCAAAGATTGTACCATTACCAAATGCTTTAGCATACACTCTCCAACTGCAATCTGGAGAGTCACAAATGTATACAATTCTTTGAGAATTGTTATGTTTAGCTCTACAACTAAAATTATGAAGAATTGCTATATCACTAATAAAATTTCAAAATGCATAAGATGAAGGAAAATCTTTTCCAACAAATAACTCAGGGGTTCTACCATCTAAATTATCATCATTATTGTCTAAATAATAGTCTAAATCTTCGACCAAGTCGTTACTATCAACGTCATCAACGTTCTCTTCAACTAAATTTACTTGGTTTGAAGTGCTACGACCAACATAAAAAATTTGGCTGTTATAAACAGGTTGACTAGTAGAAGAAAGATTTATGCTAATATTTGTTAATGCTTGATTAATATAAATCTTTATACAAGATGCACCTATATTATCCTGAATAACAAAGTTCCATGCTTCTTCACTATCTATTACTAAAAATGTATCGATAAAAAAATATCTTATTACGAAATCATATGCAATAGAAAAAAGTTCCACGATAATATTACGTATATTTTCTAAGGAGATATTAGGATAGGTAGAAATTAGATTAGTTGTACCTCCTTCATAAGTTAGTCCACTAAGTGTACCTCCACGGTAGCAGATCAATGTTAATACTTGATCCATGAAAAAAAATTAAAAATAGTCGTTGAATGTTGTAACTTTTTTTTCTGAGGTATTCTTCTTGACACCAAGTGGTGATTTGGAGATGATTCTTCTTGAAAGCTTCACTGCAGAGGAGAAGAAATTTTTTCTCTGAGAGGTAACTTGAGAAGTGAGGGGATGGATTGAATGTAAAAATTTTTAATAAGATGATTTATATATAAAGACAATATACATGTAAAATAGCCGTTGTAAAAGTTATAATAGCCGTTGTAAAAACCATAGTGCCGTTGTAAAAGCCATAGTAGCCAGTAGCCGTTGCGCAGAAGTAAAAGCCATGTAGCCGTTAGTAAAAGCCATAGTAGCCAAAGCCATGTAACCGGCAAGCCAAAAAATTTACTCCCTAAAGAAGGGCGCACTTTTTCACCTCATGTCAGCCACCCAATCAAATCAAACAATTAAACAACAATTAACAATTATCCATTAACAATTAACCAACAATTAACAATTATCCATAACCTTAATGGCCAACACTTCCATTTCTACGCCCAAGAGTAGGGCGTAAAAATTCCATGCCCGACTTTTCGGCGCCACGATGCTCAGTCCGCAATTTCCCCAAACTTTGTTCCTTTTATACAATTAATTTAAACTATAATGCTCTCTCTAAAAATTTCCGTTTAAGAAATGATATTTTTCCTTTTTAAATATTATGTACTATACTAGAAAATATATTTTATGCAAATATTATTTGCATGCGAGTACATAAAAGTTAATTCATGTCTATATTTTGAATTTTTGAAATTTATTTTATTATTTATCTTAAAATATAAAAAGGTATTTTGAAGTTATTTCCTATTAACATTTAAATATTTATTTGTGATTTTTGAAATTAATTATTATTTTAATTTATAAAAAGATATTTTGATTTTATTGGTGGTAATTTAAATTGTGGTTTGATTGTGTTGAATTGATTTAAATAGTTAATTTCAAGATAGGCTTTATCCATGTCTAATTAAGGATAAGATTTATTTAGATTTAAAGTTGGATTTGGATTTGATTGTATTAGTTTTAAATTTGATTTAAATCAAATAGTGAATATCTAAAGGGGATTTAAATTTTTCCAACACTTTATCCAATTAGGAGTTTCTAGCCCCTATTTATAGGAAAGACTCCCTATTGTTCTCCTCCACAAAATTTTCCATAATTCTCTCTACCGCAACGTGAGTGCATTGTGTCGGTGTCCAATTATTTCTGTGTCAGCCGCAACGGCCTCGGGGCGACCCCGAGTGTTTTTCCAATATTTTATTTTTTTTATTTCTTACATATATACAATTGTTGTTTCACCATGTCCTCCTCCCTGCCCTCTTGGATTCCCCGGCCTCGTGACGCTCATACCCTTGCCAACACCCCGTCGGTCGTCTCCACATCGCCACTAACTTCCCTGACCGCTCCTACCGCCACAACCACATTCACCCTAGCCCTGTTCCCCTTACTCTCTGGACCACCCACCCTAACAGCCTCCATCCTCGCCACCAAGGCCGGTCAACCCAACTCCCACCGCTATCATTATTACCATCACCTATGCCACAACAGAATCACCGACCCAACTACACAAAACCACCATCCCGCCATCGTCACCATCTCACCACCCGCAGCCTTGCCAAGCATGCCAACCCTGTGCACTAGCCAACACGCCGAAGCCCAGCCTCTCCATCCGGCCAACCTCATTTGGCACCACCGCCAACTCCATCACCTACGGCTACCACAAGTGACGCCCTCGTACGGCATCTTCACCACCACCCCCGACGACGACAACCATCGAGCAACCCCCCAAAAGTACCAAAATCATCACCGCCACCATTTCCCAAACACAAATAAATAAGTAATAAAAAACCTCACCTTCCCCACACGTCGCCAGGCGACCACCACCATCTTCTCCCTCGCGCAGCCCTGTCGACAGCGACAGTCCCCACTCGGCCGTGCCACCCTACCGCCGCGAGCAAGCCTATCCAGTGCTCCGCCCCGCCTGTTCACCGACCTCCACCTAGCCTCCAGTGAGTCCTCCGGCCTCCCGACTCTTCCCTCCGTCCTCTCTCGTGGCTTGCTCCCTTTAACTATGCTTCCTCCTTATCCTACCGATCACCCCTCTCATCTCCTCTGTCCCGCTTCCAGCCTCCTGCTTCCTCTTCCCCTTATTATCTCATCCCTACCAGCTCTCATCTCTCTCCGCTCTTCCTCTTTTCCCTCTGGACCATCCACGCCTAACAGCCTCCATCCTCGCCATCAAGATCGACCAACCCAACTCCCACCGCCATCATTATCACCATCACCTACGCCACAACAGAATCCCCGGCCCACCCACACAGAACTACCATCCCGCCGTCATCACCATCTCACCACCCATAGCCTTGCCGAGCCTACCACCCCTGTACACTGGCCAACACGCTGAAGCCCAGCCTCTCCTTCCGGCCAACCTCATTTGGCACCACCGCCAACTCTATTACCTACGGCCACCACAAGCGGCACCCTCGTACGACGTCTTTACCACTGTCCCCGACAACGACAACCATCGTGCCACCCCCCAAAACCACCAAAATTATTACCGCCATCATTTTCTAAACACAGAGAAATAAATAAATAAACCCTCACCTTCTTCGTGCGCCGCCGGGCGGCCACTACCATCTTCTCCCTCGTGCAGCCTCGCTGGCAGAGAGTCCCCGCTCGGCCGCCCCCCTCCGTCGTCGCGATCAGAACTATACTTCAAACAATTTTACTATCTTCTGTAGTTGGTACACTCAGTTATCTGTGACTTCAAACAATTCCCTACAAAAGTTGGGATGAAGTATTTCATAACATTTGTTGACGACTTCTCAAAATATACGTTCGTCTACTTGCTGAAATCTAAAGAAGAAGCGTTCGAGAAGTCCAAGGAGTTCAGGGCCGAAGCTGAACAGCAACCTGGGCAACAACTCAAGTGGTTAAGAAGTGATCGAGGCGAAGAGTATCCGTCTCATGAATTTGTATCTTTATGCGAAGAATTTAGAATCGGCAATGAGACTACTGCTCCGTATTCTCTTCAATCCAACAGAGTAGCACAAAGGAAGAACAAAACGTTGACAGAAATGATAAACTCAATATTGTTGACTGCGGGCCTTCCAAAGTGCTACTGAGAAGAAGCTGCATTGACGGCCACTTTCATTCTGAATAGAGTGTCGCATGCAACTTCAGACATCACTCCTCATGAACTCTGGTTCTTGGAAGCTGATGGTGTAGGACAAATCTAGCTTTGGGCGCCGGTGATCATTCATCCCAGCATGTTGTTTTCTCATTCCGTCCATTTCATCTTCTTTTCATCCACCTACAACTCGTTCTGAATGAGTAAAGTTCTGATCTAATCAAAAATTGTTAGTAGAATTTCGTCGCTGGTACTACGAAACCTTATGTGCCTTCTTCGAAGTGTTACAATTGATTTCGTTTCTCAGAATCCTTTGGGATCTTCGTCGGGCACCTTCCTCGAAGTGTTGTATAAATCAGTTTTTCATCAAAAAATCACGCCCCAGGACTAACAATCTCAAAGCTAGATTCTAAAAGATGGAAAACTCTCGTGCTTCGCTCATCGATTCAAACTTAAACATGTTAGAGAAATTCGATGGAGAGCACTACCAAATCTTGAAGAGGAAGTTTAGTCTTAATTTTCATCTCGTCGACGTCGACCACGTTCTTACTGAAGATGAACTGATGGTTCCAACAACTGGTTCTGCGGCCCGATTGCTGCGGCTAATACCAAACAGACAAAATAGAGAAGGGAAAATAGCCTCTGTAGGCTACTAATCCTTAATGCTATGTAGGACTCCCTGGCAGAATCATACTTTAAGAAAACCATTACCAAATAGATATAGGAGTATCTGGAAAAACTGTACGAAGATGACAAAAATAGGAGAAAAATATTTATTACTGAAAAATATCACAAGTGGCGCTTTGAAGACGAAAAGACGATGCTGCCTCAGGTGAAGGAATTCCTAAAGCTGTGTCAGAAGTTGGAAGATCAGGGAATGCCTCTCAACGAGAAGTTCTTTGTTGGAGGGATCATCTCAAAGCTCTCCACTGGTTGGAGCAAATTCTATGCAAACATGTAGAAGAAGAAACTGGATATCAGTCTTGAAGATTTCCTACAAGAAATCTATGTTGAGAACCAGATGAGATCTCATCTAAAGGTGGACACTCTGTCCAAATAGATGGCTAAGGAAACTTAGTCCATCACAAGGAATACAAAGGAAAGCAGACGACTTTCCACCACAAGAAGAAGGACCCCTCTAATATGAAAGTGTATGGACCTTCTTTCAAACAACAGAAGCCAAAGTCCAAAGTGACTTGCTTCAACTATGGCAAGAAGGGCCACTACAAGAGTGAATGCAGAGCCAAGCCCAAACAATCTAAACAAGGTGTGCCTAGTAAGGTTTCAATGATCCCTGACGTTATTGCCATGATTGCTTAGGTCACTGCGGTGGAGGCTGACTCTGACTGGTGGGTAGACACTGGTGCCACCTGCCATGTCTGCTCAAGCAAGGAATGGTTCACCAAATACATATCAACTTCTGAATTTGTTATGGTAGCGAACCAGACACAAGCTGAAGTGCAAAGGATCGGGACGGTGGTGTTGAAGCTGACTTCAGGAAAGTCTCTGACGCTTCAAGGCGTAAAGCATGTACCTGCTATCACAAAGAACCTGATCTCTGCAGGCCTACTCTCTTACACAGGGCTAAGGATGGACATCAATGATGGCCAAGTGGTGATGTACATAAAAGAAACATACTATGGGAAAGTATTTTATTCCGAAGAAATGTTTAAACTTCATCTTGTAAATCAGTCAAATATAATTAATACAATCACTCATTGTGGTTATACTCTTGAGTTGTGACATAATAGGCTAGGACATGTTCATTGTAAAATAATAAACAAAATGTCTAGTCTAGGACTTATCTCCAGATGTGGGAGTAAGGTAGAGAAATGTGAAGTGTGTGCTCAGATGAAGATCACAAGGAAACCCTTTCATCGGGTTAATCGAAGCACAGATCTTATGGAGTTGGTACACTCCATTATCTGTGACTTCAAACAATTCTCTAGAAAAGTCGGGATGAAGTATTTCACAAAATTCGTTGACGACTTCTCAAATATGCGTTCATCTACTTGCTGAAATCTAAAGGCAAAGCGTTCGAGAAGTTCAAGGAGTTCATGGCCGAAGCTGAACGGCAAATTGGACAACAACTTAAGAGGTTAAGAAGTGATCGAGGCGGAGAGTATCGGTCTCATGAATTCGTATCGTTCTGCAAAGAACATGGAATCGTCAATGAGACTACTGCTTCGTATTCTCCTCAATCCAATAGAGTAGCACAAAAGAAGTACAAAATGTTGACAGAAACGATAAACTCAATGTTGTTGACTGCGGATCTTCCAAAGTGCTACTGAAGAGAAGCTGCATTGACGGCCACTTTTATTCTGAATAGAGTGCCACATGAAACTTCGGACATCACTCCTCATAAACTCTGGTTCAAAGTCAGACCAAACTTGAATGTTATTCAAGTGTGGGAGTGTTTGGTATATGTAAAGCTCCTAGATCTGAATATTCATAAGCTCAGGACAAGGACTACGAAGACAATCTTCCTAGGATATGCCGAGAAGAGTGATGTCCAGAGATTTCTTGATATAGAATCAAATCATATCATAGAATCTTACGATGTAGAATATTTTGAAGATAAATTTGTAAGGCACAAGAACATTGTTCTCGTGGATGTTCTGGAGAATGATGAAGGTGCACAAGAAATTAAAGTTTCCAACGAAAATGTAGTCCAAGAAAAAGTTGCACAAGAGACAACACATGAACTAGAGCTCGCTGAGCCGTCAACTAAGTGAGTGAGGAGGCCAAAGGACTTCAGAAATGACTTTGTCAACTATCATATGGAAGCAGATCCGCTTACCTATGATAAGTCGATGAAGACCAGAGACGTTGTTTTCTGGAAGGAGGTGATAGATAATAAAATTGATTCAATCACCTCCACTAACACTTGGGTATTGGTTGATCTTCCTGAAGGAGCGAATCCCAACAAATGCAAAAGGATCTTAAAGAAGAAGATGAAAGTAGATGGAACTATTGACAAGTTAAATGCTAGGCTAATAGCCAAAGGTTTCTCTCAGAAGCAGGGATCGACTACTTTGACACGTATACTCCAGTAGCCCGGATGACCACCATTAGATTGTTAATTACTCTCGTAGCAATACATAAGTTGGTGATACATCAGATGGATGTAAATACAGCTTTTCTGAATAGCGAGCTGACCGAAGAGATTTATATGCAACAATCAGAAGGATTTGTCGTCAAGGGCCTTGAAGACAAAGTCTACAAGTTGGTAAAATCTTTATACAGTTTGAAGAAGGCCCCTAAAATATGGAATGAGAAGTTTGACAACGTCAAATAGCTACAGAGTCAGCAAAATGGACAAATGTGTTTACACGAAGTTCACTGATAGAAGAGGTGTAATCGTTTGTATGTACATGGACAACATGATAATCCTAGGTATGGATATGGATTGTGTCACGGAGACAAAGAAGTTCATCTCGACCAAGTTCTGTATGAAAGACTTGGGGGAAGCTGATGTGATCCTAGGCATCAAGATCATCAAGACGGAGACTGGACTGGCATTGTCACAGTCTCATTATATTGAGAAGATGATCATATGCTACGGGTATCAGGATCTTTCAGGGATCGATACGCCTTACAGGTGTAATCTGAAGCTGAAGTCTAATTCGAGGAAAAGTGTCATACAGCTGGAGTATGCAAGCATCATCGGGAGTTTGATGTACGCTACTACTGCCACTATGCCTTATATAGCTTTCGTCGTGGGAATACTGAGTCGGTTCACGAGCAGACCAGACATTGATCACTAAAAAGCTGTAAAATAGGTAATGAAATATCTCATGAAGACTCAGACATATGCACTGCACTACAGCGGAGATCCGTCAGTAGTAGAATGCTTCAGTGATGCCAGCTGGTGCTCAGAGGTGGAGAGCGAGAGATCCAAAAGTGGATTTATATTCACCATAAATGGAGCTTCTATATCGTGGAATTCGAAGAAGCATACTATGCTCTCTCGTTCCTCCATGGAATCTGAGTTCTTTGTACTTAATTTTGCAGCAGAAGAAGCAGAATAGCTTTGGGAGCTCATGTATGATCTTCCGATGATTGGGGCACAAATACCGATGATACCGATATACTACGACTATGACGGTAGCATCTAATGACCTCTTCAATTGGAAGAAGAGAACTGGGCGATTAAAGCACAGGACAGTGCACGATCTTATCAAGAAAGGTGTTATTACAGTAATTGACGTTCGGGGTCAGGAGAACCTGGCAGATCCGTTCACAAAGGGCCTCAAGCGCCAACTGGTCGATGACATAGCTTATAAAATAGGTTTGAATGCATTCTGATATTGTGTTATTGTAATCCTACCATAAAGTTTTATGTTATTAGTTCAAAGAAAAATCTACTAGGCATCTAACTTTGGGTTTAAGGAAGGACCACTGACTGGAAAAATATTACGAACAACGGGTACTTGTGGTCCAGAAGATGGAAAGGATACGGACCTACAACTACTGTTGTCTACTATATGTTTTCGGCGAAGAACAGTGTAGCTTCCCTTCCCGAAAATTTTTTTGAAATATTTTTTTTATTATCTATTTGACTTAAATAGTGATTTTAGATTTTTATAAATAATTATGTACTTTATTATTACGGTAGAAGATTTTAGCCATGGTTGAGATTTGAAGTACCAGACGACTAGGAATCATGGCACGGATAGTACAGTGGCGTGCTTTGACTAGTGTTTAGCCATGGTAGGGGTATACAAAGCTATATGAGTGTCCTAACTAGGAGAACCAGGCCAAATTGCGACTTAATCCGTACCAAAGATTTTATTTATTATTTAATTATATTATTGGGTTTTCGGGAACCCGGTTATACCGAACCTGTCCAGATTGGACCCAAGTCAAATCCAAGCCCATATAGTCATATAGTGGGACCAAATACGGCCTTGTAGACATGTTTAGTAAATGCAAATATTTTGTAGGAATTGGTAATTATTTTCTAAATATTTATTATATGTAAATTATAGGTATTATTAATATTAAATAGTGTTTTAGAATATTTATACGATTTTCTGGGGCCCAGTAATGGGAGTATATGATATGCCCATCCAGGAGCTAATATTAAATTACTTTAACTACTAGTGGAATTATTATTAATAATAATTTTGTTATTGTGGTTATTGAAAATAAACTATTTATTATTATTAGTTATTATTAATTTATTCTTTATCAAAAGTATAAATATATGTGTGTATGTGTTTTTATATAAATATATATATATATATATATATATATATATATATATATATATATATATATATATATATATATATGGGTGTAGGTGTATTTATATATGGGTGTAGGTAAAATATATATATATATATATATATATATATATATATATATAAATATATATATATATATATATATATATATATATATATATATATATATATATATATATATGGGTGTAGGTGTATTTATATATAAATACATAAATGTATGTGTATGTGTATAAGAAATATATATATAGAGTAAATAAATAGATATATAAATATAGAGTAAATAAATAAATATAAATGTGTGCATGTATAAAGAGTAAATAAATATAGATATATAGAGTAAATAAATAGATATATAAATGTGTGCATGTATATATAAATATATATATATATATATATATATATATATATATATATATATATATATATATATATATATATATATATATATATATATATTATATATGTGTATGTATTTGTATATATGAATATACATTATATATGTGAATACGAATATATATGAATATATATTATGTACGTGTATGAATATATAAATAAATATTATATATGTGTATAAATATATATAACTATATATTACA
The DNA here is from genome assembly GCA_029216955.1 of Iris pallida. Lineage (NCBI taxonomy): Eukaryota > Viridiplantae > Streptophyta > Magnoliopsida > Asparagales > Iridaceae > Iris > Iris pallida. The sequence continues at coordinate 6,144,688 of JANAVB010000194.1, forward strand.
AATGTGCGTATGTTTATATATAAAATATATATAGATATTAAAAGAAATAGAAAAAAAAAACAAAGAAGAATAAGAAAGAGCAGCTAACAGCAGTCACAATCAGAGATCCCACATCAAATACATGTGAATGGTAATTTCCAGCCAGGAATGCCCACACTACCTTTCGAGTATACAGTTCCTCGTGGTCAACTTGAAGTTGGACATGCTATGGTAATGATCATATATTAAGTGATTATTTTTCATGTATTATCACCATATGATGATCCAGCCATTACCGCGGATGTGGATCTTTAGCAATGTTACATTAAGCAACTTCATCCCAACCCGATCCTAATTCAGCCCGAGCCCGGGGCACTTCAAAACCCAAAAACACAATAGACCCTCCCCGATCCTGTTCAACCGAGGGCCTATATATACTCGTATACTAAACATGACAGAGAGAGAAAGAGAGGACAGCAAACCAAGCCGCCACCCCGACCACCCCGTGGTCCAGCGACCCACCCGCCGCCGGCGCCACCACCGCGCGCGGCCGGAGCCGCCGCACGCACAGCCACGATAGCAAGGCGCGCGCGTACAAGCGCGGACAGCAATGACAGCAAGTTGCTGCCATCGCAGGAACTTTCCGACGAGATTCTCGCTTCCTCGGTTCGCCGCTTTTCAAACCGTCTTCTCTGGTATGATCACAAACCATAGGTCTCGTAACCTCATCAATTAGTCTTAATTAAATTAGATTAAAACCTTGTGAGAATTCGACCCAAACATTCGACCAAAACTTGTTTTGTAATCAGGAGACAAGGTTGTCGAACACCCGTTTTGGAAGGCAAATTGTCGCCAGGCCATCAACAGAGTTGAAATGTGTTTAAAAGGATTTATAGACAACATGACCATGATCAAAAACCTTCTTTTAGTTTTATTTTTTATGGATTATTTCATAGGGTAAATTGGTTTAAAAATAGGAAAAAACCTAGATAAACTGTTTTGGAAAATCATGAAATCCCTCGATACGACGTGCGTCCCGCCATTTCAGGCGACGTGGTCGTGAACCGAAGGCATCAAAAGGTGCGTAACGGCTTCGTGGTCGTGTGGGCTTTGACGGAATTCAAATTGGTCGCGTGTGCACGACGAATTTGATGCATATCCGTCAAAATTCACCGTATCGACCTCTGTGCAATTTCTCCAATTACTTTATGCACGCTCGTCAGATCGAGACGAAACTTACGCCAATAGGACCGTATCATTTTTCTGGTCCTGTATGCCAAGTTTGGTCCAATTCTGAGACAGTTGATCGGATTGCCATTTTGCGGGCCATACGGTCCGACTCAACGGGTGATTTCGTGCACGGCCTGCCGAAATCCAACTTTTTACATACGGTTGGGTTCATATCAGAAAACCGGATTCATAGACATGTAGTTTGACGAATTTAGAGACCATTGACTCTGGCACGCTTTTCGGTACAAAGCGGGTCCAACGGTGGACACCATTTTTGCCCAAAATTACCGTTTTGCCCCTGTGTCCAGAATTAGACTTAAGTACAGGCAATCCTAGCTAATTTGACTATTCTGAGAATATTGGTAACGTTTATTTCAGCTTTCGGAGACAGTTGTGATGACTTGGACTTTCTGATTTGTGATTGGCGATACATTGTTGGTTCTTCGTGCAACCCCCAGGCAAGTATACCTTGCCAACTTGTACAGTATAATTTATATGCATGTTCATCATCTCACTGCGGTTCTTTTTCTTACATTCGTGATTGCTTTATTTCATGGCTAGTGCACTTTTCCTGTTATAGTTTCACTTTACATGATTCTAGTTGTCTGCACATTCTTCTTCCCTTCTGTTATGACATTTCTATCTGTTACACTATGTTAGTCTCATACGTATTGCTTGATAGAGTCGTCTAGTCCCACACCACGATTTCTTCGACTTGATTATAACTTGACTTGACTTGACTTGACTTGACATGACTTGAGTGGGACTTGACTTTGACATTCTATAGATTGTGAGTACTTACCTTGACTATGGTCTATAGGATTTTTTACTAGGATTGGCTACCGTCTTGGTTGTGTGTACTTGCCTTGACAGTGATTGAGATACTATAGATTGTGAGTACTTGCCTTGACTGCGGTCTATAGCTTTGACCTATTAGTCATTTCTAGTATGGCATGCCAGTGTCTTAGGATCCTCGTATTTAGATCTTGTGTCTTGGTTCATTTTGTCTCGTTGGATACCCTTGATTGTTTCTTGTTTCTTTTTACTGTTACATATTGGCTTGTATATTATGTATCTTGCTAGTCCTCTGAGGACCTGATGATCTCTTCAGGTTTAGCGACTGCATGGAGTTAGTTAGCAGAGCAGGATGGTAGAGGATTACGATCTATGATACAGGTATTTGCTTATGATATTTATTATTATCCTTTTGTGCTTTATATTCAGTACCATGATATACTCTGCTTATTTATAGACTCATATCATTCTTGGAGTCTAATCGAACAATATGCTAATGGGCTGCAGACCATGACCCATACTTGTTCATTTTTGTTTTATATGATTCCAGTGGATTGAGATATAGTTTAGATTAGACATGATACCCTGCCCTGGACAGCTTATACGTACTCGAGTCGGGCTGGAGTCCGCTCGATACGTAGCTGGCTTGCTCACGAGCTCGTGTCCGAAAAGCGGGTACGGGTCGTGACAAGTTTTTGTGGTGGCCCATGCAGGTCAGAGCATATCGTATCGATTACGTAACTGTACTGATACGAGCCTGCAACTATGACTAAACTCTTAGAAATCTCAATCCACTCTACTTTGAAAATTCTCTTAGAAATTCTCTACGTCCTTGAAAACTCCATAATTGCCCTCGATTATACTTTTTTGCTTTTCGTAATCCTTAACTCTCGTCCCTTCCTATTTCGGGGTGACGAATAATCGTGCTGTCTAGGATTTACCAGAAATTCTTAAGATATAGTATAATATTGTCTGATTATTGGATCTTTGGTTGTTTATAGGTATGAGGGATTATAGATGCTATATGCCCTAGATATATGTTGGTAGAATTGTTAGCAACTAGATAGAAGATTATAAGATTTTAGTAACCGTGTTTTGAGGAGTAGTATGACCAAAGGTGGGTAGAAGTCCTCAAGTATTCGAGGTTATAAAATATTTTGAGAAATTAAATTTGAGGAAATTAAGGTGATGGTAGACTTTGAATTTTAAGGGATAGTCTTGAATTGGAATTTCGAGGACGAAATTATTTTTAAGGTGGGTAGATTTGTAGCTTTCCTTCCCAGAAAAATTTTTGAAATATTTTTTTTATTATTTATTTGACTTAAATAGTGATTTTAGATTTTTATAAATCATTATTTAGTTAATTATTACGGTAGAAGATTTTAGCCATGGTTGAGATTTGAAGTACCAGACGACTAGGAATCATGGCACGGTTAGTGCAGTGGCGTGCTTTGACTATTGTTTAGCCATGGTAGGGGTATGCAAAGCTATAGGAGTGTCCTAACTAGGAAAACCAGGCCAAGTTGTGACTTAACCCGTACCAAAGATTTTATTTATTATTTAATTATATTATTGGGTTTTTGGGAACCCGGTTGTACCGAACGTGTCAAGATTGGACCCAAGTCAAATCCAAGCCCATGTAGTCATGTAGTGGAACCAAATACGGCATTGTAGACATGTTTGGTAAATGCAAATATTTTCTAGGAATTGGCAATTATTTTCTAAATATTTATTATATGTAAATTATAGGTATTATTAATATTAAATAGTGTTTTAGAATATTTATACGATTTTCTGGGGCCCAGTAATGGGAGTATATGATATGCCCATCCAGGAGCTAATATTAAATTATTTTAACTACTAGTCGAATTATTATTATTATTAATATTGTTATTTTGGTTATTGAAAATAAACTATTTATTATTATTAGTTATTATTAATTTATTCTTTATCAAAAGAATAAATATATGTGTGTATGTGTTTTTATATAAATATACATATATATATATATATATATATATATATATATATATATATATATATATATATATATATATATATATATATATATATATATATATATATATATATATTTTATATATAAATATATATGTATTTTTATATAAAAATATATATATATACATTTTTTAAATATATATGTATTTTTTTATATAAATATATAAAAATATATATATTTATATATATTTATATAAAAATATATATGTATTTTTTTATATAAATATATATATTTTTATATAAATATATATATTTATATAAATATAAATATAAATATATATATATATATATATATATATATATATATATATATATATATTTATATATATATATATATATATATATATATATATATATATATATATATATATATATATATTAAAAAAAAACAAAAAAACAAAAAAAAAACAAAATATATATATATATATATATATATATAGGGAGCGGATCAAAGGCCCCGCCCGCGGAGCCCCGCCGAAGCCCCGCCCCCCCCTGCACCATCGGATCGCGCGGGGCCCGCGTGGGGCCCGCCCTCGCCCGCGCGATCCAACGGCTAAGGGGGAGCGGGGCTTCGGCGGGGCTCCGCGGACGGGGCTCCCGATCCGCTCCCATATATATATATATATATATATATATATATATATATATATATATATATATATATATATATATATATTTTTTTTTTTTTTCTTTTTTTCTAAAACCAAGCGGCCGTGTCGAAGACACCCAGCCACCGCCTGGCCCGGGGGCCGTAGGCGAACCACCAAGCCGCCCCCGTGGGGGCTCGAACTCCGTCCAATGCCCCGGGTGCCAAAGGCCCTAACCGGTAGGCTACAAGGCCATTGGCATATATATATATATATATATATATATATATATATATATATATATATATATATATATATATATATATATATATATATATATATATATATATATATGGGTGTAGGTGTATTTATATATAAATACATAAATGTATGTGTGTGTATAAGAAATATATATATAGAGTAAATAAATAGATATATAAATGTGTGCATGTATATATAAATATATAAATGTTATATATGTGTATGTATTTGTATATATGAATATACATTATATATGTGAATACGAATATATATGAATATATATTATGTACATGTATGAATATATAAATAAATATTATATATGTGTATAAGTATATATAAACTATATATTGTATATGTGCGTATGTTTATATATAAAATATATATAGATATTAAAAGAAATAGAAAAAAAAAAAAACAAAGAAGAATAAGAAAGAGCAGCTAACAGCAGTCACAATCAGAGATCCCATATCAAATACATGTGAATGGTAATTTCCAGCCAGGAATGCCCACACTACCTTTCGAGTATACAGTTCCTCGTGGTCAACTTGAAGTTGGACATGCTATGGTAATGATCATATATTAAGTGATTATTTTTCATGTATTATCACCATATGATGATCTAGCCATGTCCGCGGATGTGGATCTTTAGCAATGTTACATTAAGCAACTTCATCCCAACCCGATCCTAATTCAGCTCGAGCCCGGGGCACTTCAAAACCCAGCAACACAATAGACCCTCCCCGACCCTGTTCAACCGAGGGCCTATATATACTCGTATACTAAACATGACAGAGAGCGAGAGAGAGGACAGCAAACCTAGCCGCCACCCCGACCACCCCGTGGTCCGGCGACCCACCAGCAGAGTTAAAAATGTGTTTAAAAGGATTTATAGACAACATGACCATGATCAAAAATCTTTTTTTAGTTTTATTTTTTATGGATTATTTCACAGGGTAAATTGGTTTAAAAATAGGAAAAAACTTAGATAAACTGTTTTGGAAAATCATGAAATCCCTCGATACGACGTGCGTCCCGCCATTTCGGACGACGTGGTCGCGAACCGAAGGCATCGAAAGGTGCGTAACGTCTTCGTGGTCGTGTGGGCTTTGACGGAATTCAAATTGGTCGCGTGTGCGCAACGAATTTGATGCGTATCCGTCGAAATTCACCGTATCAGCCTCTGTGCAATTTCCTAAATTACTTTGTGCACGCTCGTCAGATCGAGACAAAACTTGCGCCAACAGAACCGTATCATTTTTCTGGTCCTGTATGCCATGTTTGGTCCAATTCTGAGACAGTTGATCGGATCTCCGTTTTGCGGACACCACGGTCCGACTCAACGGGTGATTTCGTGCACGGCCCGTCAAAATCTAAACTTTGGACATACGGTTGGGTTCGTATCAGAAAACTGGATCCGTAGATATGTAGTTTGACAAATTTAGAGACCATTGACTCTGGCACGCTTTTCGGTACAAAGCGGGTCCAACGAAGGATACCATTTTTGCCCGAAATTATCGTTTTGCCCCTGTGTCCAGAATTGGACTTAAGGATAGGCAATCCTAGCTAATTTGACTATTCTGAGAATGTTGGTAACATTTATTTCATCTTTCGGAGACAGTTGTGATGACTTGGACTTTCTGATTTGTGATTGGCGATACATTATTGGTTCTTCGTGCAACCCCCAGACAAGTATACCTTGCCAACTTGTACAGTATAATTTATATGCATGTTCATCATATCGCTGCGGTTCTTTTTCTTACATTCGTGATTGCTTTATTTCATGGCTAGTGCACTTTTCTGTTATAGTTTCACTTTACATGATTTTAGTTGTCTGCACATTCTTGTTCCCTTCTATTATGACATTTCTATCTGTTACACTATGTTAGTCTCATACGTATTGCTTGATAGAGTCGTCTAGTCCGACACCACAGTTTCCTCGACTTGATTATAACTTGACTTGACTTGACTTGACTTGACATGACTTGAGTGGGACTTGACTTTGACATTCTATAGATTGTGAGTACTTACCTTGACTACGGTCTATAGGATGTTATACTAGGATTGGCTACCGTCTTGGTTGTGTGTACTTGCCTTGACAGCGATTGAGACACTATAGATTGTGAGTACTTGCCTTGACTGCGGTCTATAGATTTGACCTATTAGCCATTTCTAGTATGGCATGCCAGTGTCTTAGGATCCTCGTATTTAGATCTTGTGTCTTGGTTCATTTTGTCTCTTTGGATACCCTTGATTGTTTCTTGTTTCTTTTTACTGTTACATATTGGCTTGTATATTATGTATCTTGCTAGTCCTCTGAGGACCTGATGATCTCTTCAGGTTTAGCAACTGCATGGAGTTATTTAGCAGAGCAGGATGGTAGAGGATTACGATCTATGATACAGGTATTTGTTTGTGATATTTCTTATTATCCTTTCGTACTTTATATTCAGTACCATGATATACTCTGCTTATTTATAGACTCATATCATTCTTGGAGTCTAATCGAACAATATGCTAATGGGCTGTAGACCATGACCCATACTTGTTCATTTTTGTTTTATATGATTCCTGTGGATTCAGATATAGTTTAGATTAGACATGATACCCTGCCCTGGACAGCTTATACGTACTCGAGTCGGGCTGGAGTCCGTTCGATACGTAGCTGGCTTGCTCACGAGCTCGCGTCCGAAAAGCGAGTACAGGTCGTGACAAACAGATCCTGTGAGGAGGATGACTTAAACGCCTTAATGAGTTCTCAAGCAGAGTGAATATCTGTTATGCTTTACAGGAAGCACGGTAGGATAGCACTACAAGGAGTATTACAACTCTATGCTACAGTAGGGTGACTCCACCATAAGGTTCCCAGGTAGGGATAATGCCTCGCTTTGCGAGCCAAGTCACAGCGGCGTAGCACCGCAAATAGGCAGGTAGCCTAATGTTGTATGAAGAAATTAAAGAGTTGTAGATAGCACTACAATGGGGGTGATGTCCTCATGTTACAGTGGTACGACACCATAAAGAGGTACCCAGGTAGGGGTAAAGCCTCGGCCTCGCAAGCCATGTCATTGCGGCATAACACCGCAAGGAAGGACAAGGCTTCATGCTGGGTAGTTTGGCACTACAAAGAGGCTTGTGACCTCATGCTATAGTAGTTTGACACTACGATGAGGTTCCCGGGTAGGGGTAATGCCTCGGCTTTAAGCCATGTCATAGCGGCATAGCACCGCAGGAAGCGCAAGACTTCATACCATGTCCCTTTAATAAAGAAGTCACATATAGTATATGGATAGAGATAGAAGGCCGTCTCTTTAGGGTAAACTTGTAGATGCCCAAAATAATACACTGAAACCAGGCTAGCACAGAGCATGTGCAACCAGAAGAACATGTGACTATATTATATGAGTGGGAAGAATTGTAGCAATGTTGCAGAATTCAAGGCTTAGTCCATTCTTATATTATAGTCTATTGTTTAACCCATGCGAGAAGATTCAATTTGACAGCGACGTCTATCCTAATACATGATGGACAGTTACTGTGGGAAACACTCATACCCATATATATGAAGATATGAGGGGGGATTATTGTTGGTTTTGGCCTTTGCACTAGAAATAATAGTCCCACATTGCCTAAGCCAAATGAGTGGCATCTCCATATATAGCTTTACTTGTATGAGACAGAAGCATATGAGGTGTAGAGAGGCACATGGGTGTGCCATGTGGGAGTATTTTTCTAGTGGAAAAAAGGCTAACTCAACAAATGAAGCATTAATGCTTTTTGATGCTCTTGGAATTTATTCCTTTGGAGCTAAGCCCCATACGGGCTTAGCGACTCGGACTCGGACTCAGGCTCGGGATCATGGACTCATGAGGCATAATATAGCATTTTTTGGCACACTTTGCACTTTGTACGTCAGCATCGTCGCTACGCGCATAGTGTGCTTAAGTTGTGCTCATTGTGTGAGCCTCCACGCAGCCATTCAAAAGTGTGGCCTGATCGCGTGGCCAGATGGTGCACCAGTTGGCACATCCAGATGGCGCTACCCGATGATGTTACAATCGGCACTGCAGTTGGCACGACGGTTTGTGCATGGTGCACGTTGTGCGTAAGTGCACGCGGGCGTACTTGGCGCAGTTGGCGCAATTGGTGCAGGTAGCACAAATGGCATGTGCTGTGCGCCAATTAGCGTAGTCGTGTCTGTGCACGATTTGAACGGTTATGAAACATTTTGGGACAGTTTTTCTACGTCCCGAATGTTTTATATAATGGGTGGTTACTGCGCACATCTATATATGTTTCTCTCCTCTCTCTTTCAATACACAGTTCATAATTTTCTTACGAAATTTCTCCAGAATTAAGAGCAGAGAAAAGAGAAACAAAGCGAGTATGCATCATCCGAGGAGTCAGTAGAGCAGAGTGTTTCGAAGTTCTTCGTCGAACTTGTTAGTTCCCAAAAGCTGATCGTATGGGAAAAAATCTAGCTTTGAGCGTCGGTGATCATTCAGCCCTGCAGGACATTTCCTCATTCCGTCCATTTCATCTTCTGTTCATCCACTTGTAACTCGTTCTGAATGAGTACAGTTCTGATCTAATTAGAAACTGTTAGTGGAATTTCATCGTTGCCTCTACAAAACCTTTTATGTCTTCTTCGAAGTATTACAATTGATTTTGTTTCTCATAATCCTCTGGGATCTCTGTCGTGCACCTTCCTCGAAGTGTTGCATAAATCAGTTTTTCATCGAAAAATCATGCCCCGGGACTAACATATATATTATGTACCTTGCTAGCCCCCTGAAAACCTGGTGATTTCTTCAGATAATTGGTTATACAGAGATAGATCGCTGCTCAAGGAGCTATTGCTATATCTGACTCAGGTATTTTATTATGATTTTATATTGTATCCATTATTTATACTCCGCTCTTAGCTTAATTTTATATACCCATGTCATTTTTTGGGTCTAATCGAACATGTATGTTATTGGGTTGCAGACCATAATATATATTGTTCATCTGTGATTTAATTATTCTGTGGATTGAGTTAGATATATTTATAGTTGATTGATATATAGAATTAGAACACCAAGATAGCTTATACGTACTCGAACCGGTTTGGAGTCTGCTTGATACGTAGCTGGCAGGTATACAATCTCATGGTCCTATGTATTTTGGGACTAGGCATGACACCATAAACTAAAGGCGAGAATTGCTCTTGGTTGAAAGCTACGACTAATCAATTCTTAGAGGTTTTTAATGACTTTCTTTCTAGTAATGAAGAACTTTCGGAAAAGGTTGTTCATTTAGAAGGAGCAAATGAGTTGTTGAGATATGAAAACATTAATTTATTATCTAGACTTGATTCTGACAACTCATATTGTTTCCTTAAAGAGTTTGAATGAGGCTTTAATTTTTAAAATCAAATCTCTTTCCTCATCTATAGATAACCTCAAGAGTCAAACACATATGTTAACATCTTTGCATGAATCTTATATTAATGATTTAAAGAAACAAAATGATGTTTTTGTTCTATAATTGCTTTATTTGAAAAAAAGAATAATATTTTAAATGCTAATTTTGATTATCTTTCTTGTATGCGTGATGATTTGTTGTTAGAACATGATATTCTTAAAACCAAATCTTCTTATACTCTCTAGAAATATCCATCATTCTTGTATGTCACATGATCACTACCATGCTCATTCTGATACATGTGCACATACTAGTTTTAGGTGCTTTTATTCCTCTTGTATTGGATATATGAGTTTTACTTGCCCTATTCGTAGGATTTTTACTACCAATGCTAGCGTAAATAGTATATAGCACCGTGGAGTGTATTAGTGAATGCAAAGCCACAAAAGTCATCTAACAAGCAATTGTACCAACACAAGTGTGGCCACTTAAGCTACTTTGTTAATATGATAAATGATTCTTCCTAAATGGCTTTATTTATATAATCTAGCATGTTTCTATTGATGTTTTGTTACAAGCTCTCATTAATGTATTCTAGTTGCTTATTACATATATCAATGTGAGATATGCTAATAGCATGCTTAGTTAATTTTTTTTTGTTATTCTTTTATCTAGCATGACTAGTTGCTATGCTTAAATGATTAGTTCACAATATGTAGTCTATCACTCATTTGTATTAGTATGACACATTTATCTATGCATGTTCTTTATTTTTAGTCTATATTTATAAATCATTCATATCACTCTGGTCCATAGGAGCATGAGTTTTTTTTGAGTTATTGTGTTTTTCACTCTCCGTCTTTAAAGTTTTTGAAATAGTTACTCCTTATCGATTTGTCTTTAGTTTGTCATATTTAAGTTAATCGATATTTGTGAATATATGTGTTAAGCATAAGCTTCTTATTACTTGAAACTATACATTTTATTTAACATTGTGTTTGCATAACATATTTACTATTGATTCTCATGTTTTATTTTAGTTAACTTCTTGTGAATCAATCATGTCTTTGCCTAATAAAGCATATTTATACTTGTTCGAATTTGTGATAGCATTTTAAAATTTATTAAGGAAACATGACTATATAATTGAATTTCTATTTGTATATTGTTCATATATCTCTATATTGATATATATTTTTCTATAGATATCTTTATGTGGGCATATGAGTTAAGCCCAAGTTTTATATTTATTTGAAGAGTATTTAGTTGTACTTGTTATCTTCAAACTTGTGATTACCTTATATTTTAGCTATTGATTCTTTTAAACAATTTGTTTATTTCTCTTCGAATCAATTAGCTTCTTCCTTAAAGCCTTTTCTTGACTATATATTCCTAGCTTTTTTCTTAATTTATGCATACATGCTATTAATTGTTTTATAATATTTGAATTAGTTCATGTATGTCTATTTATGATATATAGTTTATATATGTATTGATGATTCCTAGCTTTTGACGTTTATTTGATTTATATCTTTAAGTTGGGATCTTGAGAGAAAATATTTAATATTATCTTGCTCATGACTGTTTGCCATTAAAACAAGTTGTTGATTGAACTTTGTATTTTAATTACAAATAGAACAGAGTACAATATAGGATTTATATATGATCCTAGGAGTACACTTTTGTTTTTATCTAGGAACTGTGTCGATGGTGCGAGTGGTAATTCTTTGACTCCGTTGACGATCTGACAATGATCTCAAACTCTCTGAAAGTCTGAGTTGCTCTAGAGTGGGCAGTGGCTTGAAGATGATTGGAACTCTTGCAAGTGCTCTAGAAGTTGATGTGGCTAGAAATGTTCAAGAAGTCCGGGGGGGCTTGAATGAAGGAATGATCCTTCTATTTATAGGCAGCAGAATGATCTGCTTATGCGATAGGCGCATGGAGGTTTTGCACGTAGGGACGCCACGTGGCTGACTTTGTTCGGCGCATGGATGATACACCGGGGTGTTGGAGTTGAATCTGCTTGAAATACATTTCAGAGCCGTGGAGGAGCTAACACGTGGCAGTTGTTGAGATTCTGTTGTTGTCGAGGTCTTGGGTGGTTGGCACCCATTCGTAGGCAGAACTGAGTTAATAACACGTGGCGCGTGACCATGGTACAAAGATCTCGGCTTTGGTAGAGGATGATATGTCAAGATGCGCCACGGATCTGGCGCATGAGGAGACTTGGCTCATGACTTTTAAGACCATGAGCAAGTCTGGGCACATAGCTTTTGAGGCACATACAAAGTTTCGGGCGCATTGTGGTAGAGACGCATGCGAGTGGTCGGTCGGCCATGTGGCAGAGCACAGCCGCAACCGACAAAAGAATGACTATTGCATCTCTCCGTCTTCTGCGAAAAGCTAACTATTTTGACTCTGAGACTTGTGCTGCTGTCATTTCAGTCACTTTGGCATTAAATGCTTTGACGGGTGACTAGCTTATGTGAGCGCATCGGTCAGTCCTTATTCGGCGCATTTGTCCGTGCCTTATTGGGCGCATCTATACAAAATGTACAGTACTGAGGAGCGCATTTGCTGCTTGTCGCATCTCCTTTGTTCGGTTTTGCTGAGTCTTTCGAGGCATTGATGACTCTTTGACTTTATCTGAATTCGAAGTGGCAGATTCATCACCATTAATGCAAGTTCATTGTACTGACTTCGGAGAAGTTGCCACTTAGCGCATGGGTGTGATTAGCCCCGGCCTATAAATAGTAGTGGTTATAGAGTCTGTTCTCATTTTACACAACTCCTCGAATGAAGATGAACTCGACCGATCCTCCTCCTTGGCGAGATGTTGCATGGCGGGTTGTGGATCTCCTCGTTCAAAGAATCTTTGACGACGAACTCCTTCAAAAAGACTGAGATGCGCCAACTTAGCTATTTGTGTTCGTGCACTTCATCGACAGTGTGCCGTGATGTTGACTACTGGGTTTGGGATCGCCGAGACCCTATTTTTGTTATACTGGAAGAGCCACAGGCTGACGAAGGTGCCTGTTGCATCCAAAGATCGGGATTGTCGTCCCTCAATTTTTATTAGGCTAGAAGAGCCCCAGGGTTTGGGTTGATTTCCAACCCACGTCTCGCCAGAGCACCTACAAGTTGACGAGGAAGTGATTCACTCTGATGAGGCAGGGTGATGCGCCGCTGAGGCAATGCACCAAACAGAGAAATTAGAGTGATGTGCCTCGCCGAGACATCAAAGTGATGCGCCTAGCTGTTGCTTTGGCCGAGCTTAGTAAAATGACGGTCGAGCTCCACAACGGAAGCCTGAAAAATCTTGGCCATATGATCGTGACCTGGTGAGATCGAATCAATTCGATGTGCGGGATCGTCATTACCTTGCCGTCGTAAAACTCTTGCCTTTCTCCAGTACGTAAGACACCCCTCTCCGTAACATCTTGTACACAGCCTCGATGATAAAATTTACATACTCGTCTGCAATGGCTAGTACTTGAGGCTTCATAAGGGGAGCCATCGGAATCCCCAATGGAGCAGGAAGGATGATCGAGCTCAACGACAGCACAACATCTTTTCCCGGAGGATCAGCCGCCATCCCGCTCATCCAACCTTCGGACCCTAATACTTCAGGGTTCGGGTCCCCTTGGGGAGACTTCGACCTAGGTATCTATGAAATCTTAACGTTCGTGGGCTCTGTCTGACTAGCAACAGTGTCAATGCCAGAAACCACGGTAGCCAAAACTCTCAAAGGACCCATCACAGTCCCCCAAGTAGCTCGAACAGAAGGAGATTCCTCCATCAGAGAGCCCTTGCCCTTATCAATATCCACCCCAGAGGGTCCTCCAACATGAAGGCCCGCCTTAGCAGGTTCAGAAACATCACCTGCTGTCGGGGCAGGTTCCTCTACTCCGTCTCCTGATGGGGAAGCAGGCATAGGATTGGAAGGAAGAACAGCTTCCTCTGTTTCATTTTCCACTCGAACGGGAGTAGGACTCGGTAGAAGAGTCAGTTCCTCCATCTCAATCTCCGTTACAAGGATGGGTGTAGGACTCGATTGCGAAATCGGTTCCTCTCTATCAGGCTCAGGGCATGGTTTGGCCACGATTACCCCAGGCTGGTCCTCTCCACCTAATACAGAATCTCCCTCTACATCTTCCTCGTTGGGATGTCACCCGAAGGGAACGAATCCCAATCAACCTCTTCCTCCAACGGATCCATTGTAAATTCCTCCGCCTAGGTCTGGATAGCAGTCTCCTTACGACAGCCAGTTGCTCCTCTACCTGTGAAGGCCCCACTTCATCTCCACGAATGTTCAATGGGGGTTGCTTGATGTTTCCATGTGCTACCACATCAACGGAGTCATCTTTAGTATAGTCAAAAGTAGCAGGAATGTCTACTTGAACAGCATCATCTGGGTCTTCCTCCACCGGAGACTTCACAATAGAAGGAATACGCTCCTCGAAAAAGCTAGCAACTTTCTTCTCAAAATGTTCGTCTGGACCCCGCTTCAAAGTTCGGGACTTCTTCTTCGTCACCTCCTGCAAACAAAAAAAGGGAATACACATAAGAAGAAGAGATCATTTTTGATTTAAGAGCTGACCTTGATCCACTCACCGTCGTGGGAGCAGGACATATCAGTTCCTCTGTGGGTAAAGCGATAGTGGCTCCGGATTTGGCTGCCAAAACTTTCTTTGATCACTTCGGCGCAAGAGGACCTACATCCGTTGAAGCCTTTTTAACGGAATATCCGTATATCCTTCCCGCGAACTCTCTGCCCTTACTATTGGGGCTACTATCGGCATAGGTACATCTGGTGGGCGATATGCCCAGGATTTTGCAAGCATAACTGTAGACGCCTCTAGCTGGGTCCACACGATCAAACTGGTCTCCCTATCATAGCTAGGAGACGTTGTGTTCATTAAACAATAAATCTTAATGGCCGAATACGAGATATGCAGCCTAGGATTCTCAAAAGCAGCCATAAACCGCACTCCCGTACACCCAGTATTGTAGTATTGCCAACCGCGGGCTCCATCCAGCAAACACCTAGCAAAGGCCAAGCAAGTGCTCGGCTTCCGCAACATCAGTTGAGTGTAGCCTAATTAACGAGCCAAACAGCTCGGTAAATACGGTTCCAGAAAGCAATGGTTCATGTTTCGATATACCAAATGAGAGGGTCGTATACTTTACAGCCAATGAAACCCCCAAACTGGGAGGGAAATAGCATCTACGCCTGTGTCCTCCAGCTCTTCGTCTGCCTAAAATCCCAGAAAAACTGGATCAACCTTGGAGATACCCCATCCTTGAAGATGGGACAAGATCTTCCTACAAACAGGAACGCCGGCATGCAGCTACTTCCTTCTACGAAAGCGACGGATAAAGGCGTCAGTAGAAACATACCCTCCCTCCGTGGCAGGGCTCATCATATTGGGGTGATGTAATACCAACCATCCCATAAGATAGTGATAAGGCAGCTCCGTGCGAGGAAAGTTCCTACTCCTTTCCTTTGAGGCTATGAAATTCATTGCGAACTCTCTTAAACCCCGTATCAAATAGCACACCATCGCAGGAAGCAAAGCAAAAGGACGACGGAACACCAGTTTGACAGCCGATAGGATAAGGTTTCTGGTCACCCTCTCCACAGAACCTGACCCACCAGGGAAGACATAATCTCGAAGCCATATCATCAGATTGGCAACTAGCACTGCCTTTGACGATATTTTGTGGGCACAGTACCAAAAGCAACTATACATGTTGTCAGTTGGTTCTCTGTTTTCATTCTCACGCGGATTGCGTTCGCCAAGCTTCGTCATCTCGGTGACCATCTTCGCATGTATGAGACCCATGGGAGTAGTGAAGCGAACCTTCGTCGGATTGCCCTTGTCTTGAGTAAAGATGTAATCTCTCCAAGCAGTCACGTGAGGTTGTGCTTTAACCTTATCCCTCTGCTGATTCAGATAATGGTGGCTCACCACTTCTTTAAATACCATAATCATTTCTAGGTCCTTCCTCTTCAAAGTGGAGAGCTCCTAATTTGTTGGAAAGTACTCTTCGTACAGTTCAGTCCCCCAAAGGAGCTTCAAAACCTTGAAAATCTCATAAAGCACCAACCCTAATTCCCCTACGGGCGTGTAGAAAGTCCCGGTGTGAGAATTGTATAGCTCCATAAGGGCCAGAAACATGGACCGGTTTATCTTTATGCTTGCATGAGTAGCTTGGATGGTAGAGGTCAAGCCAATCTCCTTGAGCTTGTTCTTATACTTCGCCAGGATCCAAAGTTTCGGGTCATCCAAATTTGGGACATAGTGACACTAACCCTCGACCCAAAATTTCCCTTTCAAATACGAAACCTTGGCCGCCAACATACGATTGACGAATGTTGAGGCACTGAAGGCAAAAGTTTACGGGGGAATGTCGCTGAATATGCTTCCAGGACGCAGAACTCGAAAGGAGTAAGAAGACCCGCCTCACGCAAAGGTAAAAGTATCCTTCTGGTTCGATGCGGTGTCAATCCGGATGGATCCTGCAACTGCCCCTCCCTGAGTTGGGGTGAGCTCCAATTGCATCCTCATCTTCAAAGCAAGGCTAATAGAGGCGGTCAAAGGCAATTGACGCTCTATCTTTGGCGCATACATGTTGAGGTCCTTCGCCCTGAAGAACTAATCTTCTTTGATCTTCAATACCTTACCTTCATAGGAAGCCAGGCAATCCCCAAACAAAAATTGGGGTCTAAAGTAAGATTCCGCGGCAGTTTTGGCAGCATTGATCTTACCACTCTCCATCATGGCTTGGAGAAAAGAGAAGAGCAGATCTTAAGTCAGCGTCATTCTCTCTGGCGGTTGGTCCAACATAATCGTAGCCTTAGCAGGGTTGACTATCTCCTCATTGAAGTCCAAACCCATCTGACATAGAGAAGGGTCAAACAGGATGTCGTTTAATAAAGTCAACGTCGTAGACACTGCAGAAAGAAAAAATAGAAAAAGAGTTAGCAAAAAACTTGGCCCCTTTTATAAAGTCGAAAGGTATGCACAGTCTAGCACTGGCGCATGTAAAACTTTCGCACATCAGCGAAAGTGCAGAAGCCCATGCGCCTTGTCTGAGTTCTACCATGGCGCATCTTCAGGATCAAAGTCCATGCGCTTTAGTATGATATCGTAGTCCATGCGCGTCAGCATAGTGAAAGTCTAGGCGCATCTCCAAGGTATGGCTCGTAGAACCACACCCATGCGCTTCAGCAGAGTGGTTTGGTGCAAGTTCCAAGATGGTTGCCCATCCATGCGTCTAAACTGTATACAAGTGTCTGTGTGTTTTTGAGAAACTCTAAACACGTCGGACTACCTACCTACAACTTCTAGCCGCACGTCAGCGTGCATCATGTCGACGACTTGGAGCTTGTCAGCATCAACTTCAATGATCTTCTTGTCTTTGCTTCTTCCTTTTCTAGCAGTACCACGAGGAGTCTATGGGGCCATCGAACAAGAGCTTGGGTTTTTTCTCTGAAAAAAAAACTTTAAAGGATGAAGAAGAAAGAACAAAAGAAATCTCTCTCCTCCACCCAGACGCATATTTATAGGCTTGGGCCACGCGCGTAGCCGGATAAGACGTGACGTCAGCGACTCTTCATGTATCGTGAACAAACGACTCCAAATCTTCCAAAAGAACATCATTAATCACTCAGAAATCGAGGCGTTATCTTTTTCATTTTAAGCGAGAAAAGCATACGCTAACACAGCTATACGCGAAATGGCCATGCGTCCAAGCAGAGCATGCGCCCGAGCATCCATAACCCTTGCTTCTTGGTTCAAATTATTCCAAAACTTGTCTGTAATGCCTCATTCCTAAAATACGTAGGACTAGGAACGTAGACATGCCAACTGTATAATAAATATACGTAAGCTATAAAATACAGTAAACCATGACAACTAATCTCATCCACAAATAAAAGAATAAGGATAACATAAATCAACTTTAAATTTGTCCTTTTGTACATAACGTTGGGCGAAGACAAATCTACTACCAACCATTTAAAATAGCGAAAAAGAAATACAAGGAAAGAATTTATAAAAAGTAGCAAGACAACCCAAGAGCAATCCTCTTCGAATAAATGGAGAAGATTACGGCCTTGGCTAGAACACCTGCAAAAAATTATAAAAGTACACACCTGGAAAAATTATCAGGTCCTCAGAGGGACGTAACAAGATATAGGAAGAACATGCCATATAAATTGTATATAAAATATGTCATAAGTCACAAGTAAAGTAAATAGTCTAAATCGTAGCATAACCCAATATTCCCTTATCGAAACAGTAGACTACCCCTAAAACCAAATAAGGACAAGGGGTAACATACTATTCCGTGATGTGACATTGTCCCATGACACTATTGTAACGGGGTTGACATGACATCAACTAAGGTCGCCTAACCATTCTACTGCATTCATGCAGTTAAGAATAAACCATCGATGCATCGGCACTTCTAGCAATAAATAGGATCGGCATAGTCCCAATTAGGCACCAGGGGCCTACGTCCGTAATGTTCCGTGATGTCAGAGGGAATCAGTAAAATACTACGTTCGTGACATTTTGTGAATGTTAGAGGGCATCAATATAGGGGTACGTCTAGAACGCTCAGTGAACGTCAGAGGGATCAATATCCTCCATCTCCGGCGGAGCTCGCAAGTCTAAAAAGGAAGATGAAAAGGGGGCCCATACAATTGTTCTCCCTACCCAAATGCCTATCTATGTTATCTCCATAACATATACGAACCTCTAATAAATGCCAAGTCTCCTATCATGCTTCTATTGGCAGTTAGTCCTAACGCATGTGCACGGATGATCAGCCAACACGTAAGTACCTTTATATGCTATTCATTTCTCACACATATCTTGTGGTACAACTGTATCAAAGTTTATGAGTAACTACTGACAATGGTAGTCCCTTGGCTTCTAGGTCCATATGCATAAATTAAGGGCAAGAAAGAAAATAAGTATATCACTTGCATTGGGTATAACGGAAAGCAAGTAAGTAATCATGGATAGTAATCAAAGTGCAATTGGATAAACTGAAAGTAAACAGACAGTAAATATGCAATAACTAAATAAATATACATGCTAAATATAAATAGTAATATGGTAAGGTATCTTGCCTGAGGGTGGTGCGCAGAAATAGCTAAGTCCTGTGATCGGATCGATAGTAATGAAAAGTCAGATCCCACAAACGACTCTAAATTGTGGATGTGTCTGTTATGTGGTTGTAGAAGCATGGAATTTCAGAACCAGAAAACTGATGCGCCAGACACTACATGCGCCAGAGCTCGGACAAAGTACTTTACAGCAAAACAACAAATATAGACATTGAAAGAGGACTTTTTATTTTACATATAAAAGTCTATTATATGTCTAGAAAAGATTGTACAAAGGAGAATCTCTACAAAGAAAAGATCCTAAGTCTACAGCCAGCAGCCACCATGCGCCCTCAAATAAGCGCAGCAATCACCATGCGCCCTCAACCAGGTGCATCTCGCCATGCGCCCTCAGCAGGGCACATCCTTTCAGCAACTCAGTTATGTGCATCCTCAGTTATGTGCATCCCTTCAGCAGCACAGTTATGTGCCACTCTTCCAGCCATGCTCACCGTCGTCTAAATGCTTCGACTAATGAAGCATTTATTGAGCAAAACAAGGGTGGCAATCAACCCTCTAGCTGGAGGAAGAGCTCTCCAAACCGAGGAAGAGAGGAGCACCGCAAGCCAACCTGTGGCCAGGAGAGGTTTCGAAAGAGCCTCCAAAGGCGAAGGAAGACCGCAATCGAAACCGCGGCTAAAGGAGCAGCTTTCAACACAACCAGAGTGGGCAACACCCACTTTGAAGGAAGAAAGAGGCCCCAAAGCTGCAGCACCGCAATTTCGATCTGCCGATCTTTGGATGCAACAGGCACCTTCCGCCTGCCTCGGAAGCCCTCGACTCCGACTTTTGGATGTAACAGTCACCTTCAAGTGCATCAATGAAGACATTGCATCGCATCTTCACCCTCGAGAGCATCTCATCAACAGAATGCATCCGATTAAACAAGTTCATTTCGGAAGAACGTGAGAGAACGAGAAGCAAACTCTCTCCATGCCACTATTTATAGGCCGGGCAAATCAAACCCATGCGCCAAGTGGATGGCTCACCAAATTCCGTGCAATGAATTTGTATTAAATGGATAAACCAGACGCTTCGAATTCAGCCAAGTCAAAACGGCTATTTAAAGCACTCGAAGAACGTAACAGCCGCACCATTAAAGACGTGTCACGAAGCGGATGCACCGACCAGATAGCGCATCACACAGATGCGCCCTTCAACATCAAGCACATCACACAGACACGTCCTTCAACATCAAGCACATCACATAGACACGCCCTTCAACATCAAGCACATCACACAGACGCACCCTTCAAACACCAAGCGCCTTACAGGAGACGCGCCCCCATGCGTCCTCATACGCCTAGTGGAACGCCGATTGATACGCTTACTCAACTGTCCATCGAATGTCAAAAATATTAAATGCTGAACTGACAGAGTTGGTAGCATGCCTTCCGAAGTATGAACAGTTGACAGCTTTTTCAGAAGACGAAGCATCGCCAACGTCAGCATCATTATTACTTTTCCTCCGACGGCTACTGCCACGTGGCCACCCAATCATCTCGCATGTGCCTCCGCAGCCATGTGCCCAAAAGCCATGTGCCTCAAACTTTTTACTGATCTCTAAAGACAGAAGGAAAGTCACCTTTGAAGCTCTGCATGCGCCTCAAAAGCCATGCGCCCCAGACTTCTCTCTGATCCCAAAAGACAGGAGTAAAGTCGCTACTAAAGCCTCGCATGCGCCTCAAAAGCCATGCGCCTCGAATGGTTCATGACTCCTAAAGGTTACGAGCCAAAGTCTCCTCATGTGCCCAATCCTGTGCGCATCCTACCAGATTATTCCCCATCAAATCTGAAATCTCCGGGCCATGGGTCGATGACACGTGTCCTTTGACTCAACTCACCCAAGATCTCAGCAACAGAAAGATCTTCTCCTCTGCTACGTGCTAGCTCACAACAGCAGCATGAAGAATTCAACCTCCCAATCAGGGTGCATCGTCCATGTGCCTCCATCAGCAATCACCACGTGGCGTCCCCACGTCTAGGTGCATCCTACATATGCGCGCATGAGCAGCCAACCTGCAAAGCTATAAATAGAGGGATCATTTCCTTCTCACCAACGGACACACACAGAGACGAACATACATCTGCAGACAGAGACGTCGCACCACCACAGAGGCAGATACAGACACTCAACGTCTTTCTCCTCTTCGCAAGCTCAAGCACTCAGAGCAACCCAGACCTTCAGAGAACCGATAACCTTCGTCAGATCGTCAATGGAGTCAACGCATTACCACTCGTTCCATCGGCACAAGGGACCCAGATAAACAAAAGTGTACTCCTAGGACTACATCTAAGTCCTATATTGTAACACTGTTCTGCTTGTATTAAAATTTGCAATCAAAGGATTTTAATGGCAAACAAGCTGGCGACTCTGCTGGGGACCTCTTTCTCCTCCACCGAGAAAGCTGTGTCGTAATCCGACGACGTGAAGGTGGGCTCTTCCCATAAGACGCTGGTCGTGCGCCTTAATCAACAGGCGTATGAGGAGTTCATCTCTGAAGGCAGTACGAGTCCTTCGAAGCGGCTGCCGAAGCCGAAGAAGACCCACCGAGTCTGGATGCGCAAGGTCGACGCCTCTGGCACCACCATCGAAGGGGATGCGCCGATCCAGCTTTCCCTTCCTGCTGACATCCTCAGCAACCAAGATGCGCCCATTGGTACAGTACATCTCTCAAGAAAACGTGCGGCTGACCACATTCCCCAGCCATCTCCCTCTCAGGCGAGGAAGATGTGTCGACGGAGCAGGGGCGCAGCCAATGCCCCGTGCATCACCTCTGATGCGCCGCAGAAGGTCTCTGTCTTTGACAGACTCACTCACTGTAATGGCGAGGAGAATTTAGATTCTGAGTACTATGCACCCCAGCGGACTGGTACGAAGAAGTCCAAGGCAGCACGGGCCATGCGCCCCAAACGTGCTATGCCAGCAGCAAACCAGAAGCATACGCTCACAATCATGCGCGCTGCTGATGGTAAGCTGTATAAGGTCCTCTCAGCGAGCTCCAGCACCCAGAGCAATCCAGACCTTCAGAGAACCGATAACCGTCGTCAGATCGTCAACGGAGTCAACGTATTACCACTCGCTCCATCGGCACAAGGGACCCAGATAAACAAAAGTGTACTCCTAGGACTACGTCTAAGTCCTACATTGTAACACTGTTCTGTTTGTATTGAAATTTGTAATAATACAATTTTGATGGCAAATAAGCTGGCGACTCTGCTGGGGACCTCTTTCTCCTTCATCGAGAAAGCTGTGTCGCAATCCGACGACGTGAAGGTGGGCTCCTCCCACAAGACGCTGGTCGTATGCCTCAGTCAACAGGCGTATAAGGAGTTCATATCTGAAGGCAGTGCGAGTCCTTCGAAGCGGCTGCCGAAGCCGAAGAAGACCCGCCGAGTCTGGGTGCGCAAGGTCGACGCCTCTGGCACCACCACCGAAGAGGATGCGCCGATCCAGTCTTCTCTTCCTGCTGACATCCTCAGCAACCAAGATGCGTCCACTGGTATAGCGCATCTCTCGAAAAAACGTACGGCTGACCACATTCCCCAGCCATCTCCCTCTCAGGCGAGGAAGATGTGTCGACGGAGCAGGGGCGCAGCCAATGCCCCGCGCATCACCTCTGATGTGCCGCAGAAGGTCTCTGTCTTTGACAGACTCACTCGCTGTAATGGCAAGAAGAATTTGGATTCTGAGTACTATGCTCCCCAGCGGACTGGTACGAAGAAGTCCAAGGCAGCACGGGCCATGCGCCCCAAACGTGCTATGCCAGCAGCAAACCAAAAGCATGCGCTCACAATCATGCGTGCTGCTGATGGTAACCTATATAAGGTCGACTCAGGTGCTTCTGTGCCAGAAATGAGCCGACCTTCAAAGTCCTTGTCTCACTTGGGCGCGTCTATTGCGTTCACAACCAAGTCGAGTAAGGCAAACCCAGTGGTCTTGAACTCCCGTGCCTCCTCTGGTTGTGCGTCTGAGGTCCGTTCAAGTCACTTCAAATGTTGTTCCTCCACTACTGATCGGGATGCCTGTTTGGTGTTAGATCAGGGGGCACAACATTCACTTGACCACCCCGGCGCTTGGCATTGCCATGCGCCTGAAGGGGGTGCGAAGGTGGCACTCTCCTCCAATGATCTGCGTAACATGATCACTCACAAGCGCCGATCAGGAGAGTCGACTAACAAGCATGATGCGCCTCTCACGGGGCATACTTGTGCTGTGGTCACCATCAACTGCGGTTGCAAGACGGCAGTCCCACCAAGGCAGTTAGTATTCCAGCGGCTGCAATCATCGACACCCCTCCAACGTCGCCTCGGGAAGAAGGTGTCAACAAAAGAAGAGCCAAGGGTTGCTTCATACAACGTGATCTCTAACTCTTCGTCAGTCCGAAAGGCGACTGGCAATTCCTCTTCCTCGTCCAAAAGCCAGTCGAAGAAAACCAAGACAGCCGTCTCGTCCTCCGAAGTGTTCGAAGGCACTCGGGGGAGGAAGAAGATCTTGGAGGAAGCTGGGGGTAGTCAGAACCTTGTCGAGCCTCCTTCCGAAGATGAAGCTGTCTTCCAAAGCGCAGTTGGGGCAGATCTTCTCAAAGTCAGCCTCCCGGACATGGCTGGGGGTCGTCTAGCCCCTGTAGATCCACATCTCGAAGAAGTCCTTCAAGGCGAGGGTATCCTCCAAAATATAGCTGGGGGTAGTCTAGCCCCTGCGGATCTGAGTCTCGAAGACGAAAAAGTCCTTCAGGACAAGACTGAGGGTAATCCGGCCCTTGCAGATGCTCCCGACGAGAATGTTCACCAGAACATAGCTAGGGGTGGCCAAGACGAAGCTCCAGGAGAGGCAACTCCCCTACACGAGAGTGAGGCCGAGAGTGAAGCCTCAACCGATCCACCCACTTCCAGCCGTGTCATGACAGTATACATGGCTGGGGGTGATTCCGAGTCTGATGCGCCGCCACCAGACCTCGTCCAGCGCATGGATACTCTGGAGGGAGGGCTCAAAACCCTCTCTGCCTCCATGCAAACACTGACTCAAGCAGTGTTTGAGATACGGTCAGCTTTGGCCTGGACGCCCTCTACCGGTCCTGATCCCGGGGCCAATAGAGAATCGAGTGTACCCCTTCAACGGGTATCCTCGGACACAGATCGCCGCGAGGCACCTCGGACGTCGGAGCCCTCAAACGCTCAACTCCAGGTGGTACCACCTTCCCCGACTCCCAGCTCCACGGAAGACGTGGTCGAGATGATCAGGGACTTGCGCGAGCGCTTTGAGTCCAAGACGAGACAAGAGGAGCGCCAAAAGATGGGGATTCCACAACCTTATCCCCTCGAGTGGAACAAAGTGGTTTATCCTCCTTAGTATAAACCACAGACACTGACGCCCTATGACGGGAAAGACTCTCCGCGTCGCCATCTGACGTACTTCCAGTCTCAAACGGGACATCTTCCGAAGGAGGACGCGCTACTTACCAGCATATTTGTCGGGGCACTGAAGGGGGTGGCGTACGACTGGTACTGCAGCCTCCCCGACAATTCCATATCCTCCTTCGACGACCTGACGCACCTTTTTCTCGACCGTTTCTACGACGGCGGGAAGGACATGACAATGGCGTCCCTCATAGAGATACGCCAGAAGGAGAAGGAAACAGTTCGAGTATTCATCGAATGCTTCCGACAGGCCTGCTTCAGACTGCCCTCGGGCATGCCAGAACATGCACTCCTCTCCTCCTGCAGCATGAACATGCTGCCTATAGTCAAACTCTGGCTCAACTCTACTCCTCCTCCTGACTGGAGCTCCTTGATCATCGAAGCGGAAGCCGCAGAAAAGAAGGCGGCCAATGCTCGTTTTCTGGGAGTCAGTTTCTCTGCCTTTGAGGACAAGGGGAAACAGCCTGCAGCCAACAACCCCGGACGAGAGACAAAGGAGAAACAGGCATTGACTGTCAATGCCTCAAAAGGTGCGTCAGCACCTACTCAGAAGCCTCCACTTGCACCAAGGCCAAAGGAGGTTTATTCGTTCAACGATGAAGACACCCTGCAACTCTTTGAGATACTGAAGCAGGGTGACAAGATCAAGCTGTCGGACCCGAAGCGTCCCGACGTGGTTGGGAAAGTAGAAAACTCGAGGTACTGTCACTACCATCGGTTTGTCGGACACCCAACCAAGGACTGCTACGTCCTCAAGAATTACATCCAGCGCATGATCAATGCGGATGTAATCTCCGTCGACTACGAGGAGAAGACGATGTCGGCCAACGTGGTGTTACTCCAGTTCGGCACCTTGCCGCCAACTACAACACAGGATGGCGTCATCCCCATCCCGAAGGCGACAATAGAGGTGGTTAACTTACCACCTACCCGTGACAACGTGAGTGGACTCATCCCACTCACCACATCTCGGGGAGAGATCTTATGGGTTCACCCTGATCTTGTCTCCGAGGTTACTCAACCGGAGGTACGCCCTACCTCCAAATCCAAAGGCAGAAAGATCAAGTCTTGCCGCATGGCCTCTTCCTCTGTGGAAGAGGTACTTCCTGTAAAAATGCGTTCACATCAGAACGTCCAACCCGACGAAGCTGCCGTCGAGGTGGTGCCTCATTGCACCATCCCCGCTACCCAGGAAGAGGGCCCATCCAAGCCCTCGGCTGCCAATAAGCAGAAGCATGTAGAGGCTCGTTTCGACAGACCCCTACGAAAGGAGAATGCTTCGGGGCTAGCCAAGCCCCACAACTTCGACATACTGGCACAACTGGCCAGTACTCCTGCCCGCCTATCTCTGTTCGAGCTCCTTCGTCTTTCCAAGGACACTCGTGAAGCTCTCTGCGAAGCCCTGAAGGATGCCGAGTCCTTCATCAGTCAGGTCAAGCAGCCTGAAGATCTCCCAACTATATGTGCGCACTGTCATTGTGCGAATGAAGTTATCCCTAATATAACCTTCACCCAACAAGACATGCTGCTCAAGCACAACCGACACAACAGGCCGCTGTACTATACAGGGTATATCGGTTCAGTCAAGGTGAAGCGGATTCAGATCGATCCGGGGTCTTCCCTCAACATCATTCCGAAGATGCTGCTCTCAACACTAGGGATCCCAATATACCGATTGGCGCCTTCCAATACAACTATCAGTGACTTCAACGCTAGCAAAAGTGAGCCGCTGGGCAAAATACGACTAAAGTGCCATATCGGTAACCTCAGAACCGAGGTGACTTGCTATGTTGTGGACGCTGACGTCAACTACAAGCTCTTGTTGGGTCGACCATGGCTGCATGAGTACATGGTGGTACCATCCACGCTCTACCAATGTATGAAGTACGTGTCCACCAACGACGTCATCTGGACGGAGTTCGCGAACATTGACCCTTTCAAAGGAGTTGAAGCCTACTTCACCGATTCTGACTTGTACAAGTCACCTGACGAGGAGGAAGCCAATGATGCTGATGACGAGGCAGAAACGGCAGCAGAGCCGAACAAGGAGCCTGAGATGACTCCCGATGCTCCTTTGAAGATCCGACTCAAAGGCAAACCGCCTCAGAAGTTGCCTCCCATGAACATCAAGCTACCAGGAAAAGCACCAACTCCTGAAGCTCCCCTGAAGATACGGCTCAAGGGAAAGCCGCCTCAAATATCGGCTCCCCTTGTGGCAAAACTACAGGGGAAGGCACCAATCACCGGAGGCGCAGTTGAGGCACCTCTGAAGGTGCGTCTTAAGGGCAAGCCGCCGCAGTCATCCAAGATGCAGGAGAAGGCCTACATAACCCTCTCGGACCCCAAAATCAAAGCTGAGGTGGACTCTCCCGATCCAACCCCAGTACTTACAGATGAGGAGCTAGGGGAATATATCTCTGCTGATGTAGATGCACCCTCTCTAGACAATATAATCCTGCAGAATTAAATCTCATATTTCATCAACAATAGAGTGTCTTTTAATTATTCTAGTCTTCCACATTGGAATGCCATGTATACATTAGATAACGCTCTACGGTCGTTGCAAACATAAATAACGACCGTCCATCATGTAAATCGAGTAGTCCCGTCCTAAGGGGTCTGTTATATCGTCCCGCCACGAAGTCGAGACGAAGAATCCATCATCTTTGGCAAAGTTGAGCGTCATCAAGACCTCCCGCCACTCGAGCCAGAAGCAGATACCGGCAGGATACAAACCTATCGGTACACGGATAAGGCAAAGTACCTCATCCAAAAGATGGGTTACGACCTAAAAAGCAACAAAGGCCTGAACTACGGCAAGGGTCGACGTCTCCCTCTCCGGCTTCCAACACCTAAAGGAAAGCCGCAGGACTACTACAATCGAACTCGACGGAGGGTAGGCTATGTCACGCCACCATCAACTCCAGAGAGTTCAGACGCAGAAGAAGTAGAACATTCTCACTCGTCCGAAGCATCGACTTGGGATTCCGATACCAGCATCGGTTCAGTCTTCAAGAAAGTGCTGTCAGCCAACATGAGATCAGCACAACCTCAAGAAGATGAAGGCGAAGACCAAGCGCCGGAATTCTTCGAAGAAGAACCTTGGGCTCAACACCTAGGAGAACAATGGGAGTCTCGTTTTGAATTACGTGAACCTCCCACCGAAGACGAAGTCGAGCAGATCGACCTTGGGGATGGATCTTCTTCCAAACCCATCTTCATCAGCAAAAGCCTAAAAGAAGAAGACCGAGAATCTTTAATCCAGCTGGCTAAAGAGTATATCGACGTCTTCGCCTGGAGCTACGAAGATATGTCGGGACTTGATCCCCAAATCGCGATGCATAGGCTGAACATCTTACCTAATGCCAAGCCTATCAAACAACAACAGCGGCGCTTCCGTCCGGACATCATGAACGCCATCGATCAGGAGGTGGACAAACTCTTGACCAGCGGCTTCATCCGTGAAGAACAACACCCAGATTGGGTAGCGAACATCGTCCCTGTCACCAAGAAGAATGGAAAGATACGAGTTTGTATCGACTTCAGGGATCTCAATACTGCTTGCCCGAAGGACGAATTCCCGCTTCCAATCACTGACGTGATGATCGACAACAAATATGGCTTTGAACGCATGTCTTTCATGGATGGGTATTCGGGCTACAATCAAATCAAGATGTTCCCCGATGACGCAAAACACACGTCATTCAGGACTCCGAAGGGTATTTTCTGCTACACAGTGATGCCCTTCGGCTTAAAGAACGCTGGTGCGACATACCAACGAGCTATGAGCACCATCTTCCGTCAGCATCTTCGCAAGACAGTCGAATTCTATGTTGACCACATCGCAGTCAAGAGCCGTCTCAAAGGGGATCACCTACAAGACCTCAAGACAGTCTTCGATCTCATGCGAGCACATCAACTCAAGATGAATTCCGCTAAATCCTTTCTGGGGGTTTCTAGAGGAAAGTTCTTGGGCTTCATTATCACGACGAAAGGCATTCATGTCGATCCCGAGAAAACCAAAGCCATCCTCGACATGGACCCTCCGAAGAACCTTCGAGAACTTCGAGGCCTACAGGGGCATCTGGCATACATTCGGAGGTTCATAGCAAACCTTTCCGACAAATGTCAACCCTTTACTCAGCTCATGAAGAAGGGAGTCTCTTACGCCTGGATAGATGAATGCCAAAAGGCTTTCGATGACATCAAGGCTTACCTGACGAGCCCGCCAGTCCTGGTGGCACCAGTCGTCGGCAAACCATTCCTCCTCTACGTCCGTGCCATGGATCATTCCCTCGGCGCTTTGCTAGCTCAGAACAGCGATACAGGCTATGAGCAAGCAATCTACTACCTCAGTCGAACACTCATCGGGGCCGAACACCGGTACAACCCCGTTGAAAAGGAGTGCTTGGCTTTAGTATTTGCCATCCAGAAGACTCGCCATTATGTCTCGGGCCAAACGATTCATGTCATCTCCCGAGTCAATCCGCTCAGAGTCCTCATGACAAAGCCAGGGTCATTAAACTCTCGGCTAGCCACATGGGCAATTTTGCTAATACCATACAACATGGTGTTCGTTCCACAAAAAGCTGTTAAGGGTCAAGCTCTGGCCGACTTTTTAGCAGCACACCCCATCCCAGAGTCCTCAAAACTCTACGAAGACATCCCGGATGAGATCCAAGAATCAAACATCACCGAAGATAGCTCCGTCTGGCGGATGTTTTTCGATGGCACTTCAAAAACAGGCCCTAAAGGCCAAATCATCGCAGGAGTGGGGGTAGTCTTAGTCTCCCCCGATCAGCTGGTCATCCAGCGTGCTTACTCCCTTTCGAAGCCGTGCTCCAACAATGTTGCCGAGTATAATGCACTCATCATGGGACTCCAGTTGGCACAGCAGCTGGGGATAAATCATCTGGAAGCTTACGGTGACTCAAAACTCGTCGTTAACCAGGTCAGAGGGCAATACGAAGTTCGCCATGAAGATCTGATCCCTTACCATGAAGTTGCATTGAACATTATTTCAACCTTCACCGGGTTCTTCATCGAACATGTACCCCGTCTACAAAATTTGGAGGCCGACGCTCTGGCTGGCCTCGCGGCCTCATTGGCAGTACCCCTCGGGACTCAACACTATGTCACGGTAGTCGGTAGAGACTTGGTCTGTCCTAAAAACAACCTATGCTCACACATGGCCCACTCCATGCCGACAAGTACTGGTGTTAATGTCCGAGATTGGAGATTCCCGTTCATCGACTTCGCTGTCCACAGAATTCTCCCAGAGGACCCGAAAGAAGCCGTCTCGGTCAGGAGGCGCTCTCTTCGATTCTACTACGATACAACCACTAAAATGCTGTACCGATGCTCCTACGATGGACTTCTCCTTCGATGCCTGTCCAACGAAGAAGCAGCCGAAGCCCTTCGAGAAGCTCATGACGGAACTTGCGGGGCTCATCAACCTGGGCCTAAGTTGCAGGATCGACTGCGATGCATGGGGTACTACTGGCCCACCATGGCAGCTGACGCTATTGACTATGCTAAGAAGTGCCATGCGTGCCAGCTTCACGTGAACTTCATTCATACACCGTCAGAACCACTACATCCTACAGTCGCCTCTTGGCCCTTTGAAGCTTGGGGCATGGACATTGTAGGACCGATTACCCCTCCTTCATCGAGGGGACAACGCTTCATCCTAGCCAT
This sequence comes from Iris pallida, assembly GCA_029216955.1. NCBI lineage: Eukaryota > Viridiplantae > Streptophyta > Magnoliopsida > Asparagales > Iridaceae > Iris > Iris pallida. Next base: position 6,175,258 of record JANAVB010000194.1, read on the forward strand.
CACCGACTACTTCTCCAAATGGGCAGAGGTCGTTCCACTGGCGGAAGTGAAGAGCTCTAGGGTGATCAGCTTCATCAAGCACCATGTCATCTATCGTTTCGGGGTACCCCGAAGGATCATCTACGATAATGGTCCTCAATTCATCAGCCATATTTTCAGCAGATTCTATGACAAGAATCGCATCCAAAACGTGGCCTCAACCGTCTACAATCCGGCAGCAAACGGATTGGCCGAGGCATTCAACAAGACTATCGTCAGGCTACTCAAAAAGGTCGTATCATCCAACAAACACGACTGGGACGAAAAGCTCGGCGAATGCCTTTGGGCTAACCGCACAACAGTACGGACCCCAACAGGCAACACACCATTCTCCCTGGTCTACGAGAGTGAAGCGGTACTGCCTCTCGAGATCCAGATACCCTCACTCCGTGTAGCAATCATAAATCAACTCACAGAAGAGGACAATCAACGTCGTCGTCTGCGGAAACTGGAGGCACTTGATGAAAAATGTCTCCTAGCTCAACAACGCATCGAACTCTACCAAGCCCGTATATCACAGGCTTTCAACAAGAAGGTCAAGCAGAGGACTTTCCAAGTAGGCGACCTGGTTCTGGAAGTCAGAAGGCCGATGATGTTAACTCACAAGACACCAGGAAAGTTCGAGCCCAAGTGGGAAGGACCTTTCATCATAGAGACGGTATACTCAAATGGTGCTTACCGCCTCGCTAAACCTAATGGGGATTTGTTCATAATGCCCATCAATGGCAAGTTCCTGAAGAAGTACTACTCTTGACATCTTTCAGACATGTACTTCCATAAGGGGATCTGTAGACCCAATCATCAGGGCTCGCATACAACTCCCTTCCATAAAATCAGACGCCTTCGGAACCCAGCTATTTCGGGACATTCTATTCTCCAGTAGAAGAACAACCACATCCACATCACCTCTGAGTTGTTCCCCTACGCCCTACAAAGCGGAATCTTACACTCCGTAAGACTACGCTATCCTTCATGTTTACCACGTCCACATTACCTCTGAGTAAACATCCCGTACAGACAACCCCTGCGTTGTCGTACATTGATCGCAGAACTTCCACGTCCACATTACCTCTGAGTAGTTCCGTGTATCCCCCAGGATCATTCCTACCACGTCCATAACACCTCTGAGTAGGGAGATTCCATCACATGAATCCTATATTTTCCATGTCCACATCACCTCTGAGCAAACATGTGGGTTCTCTCAAACTTATTATCTGTACCTAAAAAGCAAGGTGCTAAAAGATAATAGGTCCACACAAATCATCAAGTTCATGACAGCAAAAATGAATACACCACAAAAACTTTGTATTCTTTATTTTCAAATAGAGAGTAAAAGTTTACATCCCCAGCAAGAGTTGCAAAAATACACAAAAAATAAGAGACTACAATCCCTAAACATCCCCAGGGTTGGCCGAAAGCTCTTCAATCCGACGCCTCAAGTCTGCCGCCCGAGTCTCCACAGTCGCCGAGACCCGGCGTTCAGCTTCTTGACGCATCGCCTCTATGGCCTCAGGAGAAGTGTCCTTCTCATCCAACTGTTGCCGCTGCTGAGCCAGGGTAAGAGCCCGGTGGGTGAAAGCTGCTTCCTCCTTCTTGAATGCCACATGTTCAGCCTGGGCACGCTCGGCATCTAACAGGAGTCGGGCCCGCTGGTCCTCAAGGTGGCGGATCTGGGCATCAACATCTGCGATACTAGCGTCCAACGCAGCTCGCAACTCCACTTTCTCCTGCGTAGACTGAGACAACCGCTCTACCGCAGCTTCAGTCTCAGATACCTCGTGTTCCCAGACACTCACTGTGGCCTGGTAAGAGGACTCAGTCTCAGCGATCAGCTTCTCCTTCTCCGCGTCTATCAGGACGGAAAGGTCATTTCGCTGGATACACAAGAATTCGGAAAGCCGCTGGTCCAGCTCAGCCACCGAAGCCTCCAGGATCTCGGCCATATGATCATGGCCCTGGTGAAGACGAATCAGGTTCATATGAGACAGTGCCAGAGTTTTTGCCATCGCAAAGCTCCCATTAGCATCTATCACCGCTGACACACCCCTCTGTAACATTTTATACACCGCCTCGATGATGAATTTCATATATTCATCTACATCCGCCAGCACCTGCGGTGTCATAGCAGGAATTGGAGGAGCTGCTCTAGTTAGCGGACCGGAAGAAGGCCCGTCGACCTTAACCTGCGAGGCTGGAACCTCGGCATCGACAGGCTCTTCATCAATAGGGGCCTGACTACTAGCCCGAGGAGCCGAAAGAACGGAGGGAGCCGAGATAGGCGTCGATATAGTACCCCAAGTAGAAGGAGCAACAGAGGGTTCCACCAAACCCCTACCCTTGTCAAGCTCAGAATAACCACCGACGTCAGTGGCTACCTCATCAGCCCCAATGCACTATCAGCAGGCAGTACGGGGTATTCCTCCTCCAGCAGAATGGTGGGATCAACACTTGTCTCCTGGCCCACCCTTGAAGTCAGGACCGCCAGACGAGTCTCATTCTCCTCATCAAATCCCTCTACAGGGACAGGATCTGTTGCTACCTCCCGGTCGGCAGCTACCTCAGCCTTCGCTGCTGAGTCTGGGGTAGGGCTCGGCAATGCTTCGGCCGACTTCCCCTCATCATGACAAGGAGGGGAATCAACCCTCTCCTCTGTTCCAACCACATCTGTTGCCCCCGCAACAGACTCATGCAACTCTGGAGGAACGTCATCGGAAGACGATGAACTCCACCCCACTTCATCACCAGGAAGCCCCGTGTCTGCTGGACCCTCGGTATCTAAGGCCCCCGCTGCGGCCTTCATCATCTCGGAAGCTGCTGCATCCTCAGCTGCCCTTCTGACATAATCTGGGGATGCTGGGATCTCCATGACAACAACATCATCCGGGTTCTCCTCTATGGGAGACGTCACAATTGGCGGAATGTGCACTTCAGACGAGTCTGCCACCTCCTTTGGCCTGCTTCCACCAGATTTTGGAGTACGGGGCCTCCTTTTTAGCGGCTCCTATAAAAAGGAAGCATTGGTCACATGAAATGTCGAACCTAAACAAGACTATGCTGGACATCCTTGCCTCTGTAGATGCTGAGTCCGAGGATACCGTTGGTGACGATGCCTTCTTCTGCTTCTTCGACGCAGGAGAGCCAGCCTATGTATCTGTACGTCTTTTTGATTGATCGACTGAGGGTTCGGCCTGACCCCCTGTGGATACGGCAGGGGCACCTCGATAACCCCTTCTGGCGGATGGTACGATCGAGCCTTCGCCAACATGTTCCCGGCCACCGCTAACTGGGTGCCTGCGATAAGACTGGTCTTCCTATCATATCTGGGAGGCGCGGCAGCCATAACACAGTAAAATTTGGCGGCCGAGTAAAGAATGGGCGGCCGTGGATTCTGGACGGGCAGCGTAAAGCGAGCTCCGGTACATCCGGTATTGTAGTAATGCCAAGCTCGCACGCCATCTAGCAAACTTCCGGTATACCCCAGGTTAATACTGGGGTTATCCAACATCAATTGAGCATAGCCGAATTGTCGTGCAAGACGGCTCGGCAAATACGGTTCCAGGTAACACTGGTTCCTATTCTGGTACACCAGATGGGACGGCCGGATACTTTGCAACCAGCAAAATCCCCATGAAGGCAGAGTGGTGGCATCTTCACCCAAATCCCTTAAGTCTTCATTGGCCTCAAAACCCAAGAGGATTGGACCAACTTTGGTGATCTTCCATCCCTGAAAGTGGGATAAAACTTTCCTGCAAATAGGGACGCCAGTGTGCGACCAGCTCCTCTGGTGAAAACAGCGGAGGAATACATCCCCAGCCCTGTAGTCTTCTTCCGAACCCGGACTCATCACATTGGGATGGTGTAAAATTAACCACCCTATCAAATAATAAAACGGCAGTTCGGTACGCAGGAAGTTGTTATTCCTACCTCGGTCATGAACCATATTTCTCGCAAACTCTCGTAAACCTCGCAGCAGGTTACACACCATTACGGGGAGTAGAGCCAGGCGCCGGCCAAAGACCAACTTCACAGCTGGCAGGATTAAGTTTCGGGTCACCCTCTCCACAGAGCCAGATCTGCCCGAGAAGACATAATCCCGAAGCCAAACCATAAGATACGCGACTAATACTGCTTTTGACGACATCCGATGAGTGAGGTGCCAGAAACAGCTATAGGAGCGTTCATCCGACTGTCGGTCCTCGTTGTCTCGGGGATTCTTCTCATCCAACCTGCTCATTTCTGAGAGTACCTCGTTACGGAAAAGCGCTGGCGGAGTGGAAAACTGGGAGGGATCCTCCTTGTCTTGCTTAAAGACGTAATCTCTCCAAGCGGTCACATGAGGCTGTGACCCGCTCTTATTCTTCTTCTGTATATAGTAATGATGACTCGCCACTTCCTTAAAGACGGCCATCATCTCCTCAGCTTTGTCCCCCATGACTTGGAACTCCTCGTTGGTTGGAAAGTACTCCTCATAGGGTTCTGATCCCCAAGGGAGCTTTGATACCTCGTACATCTCATGAAGTACGAGCCCTAGCTCCCCCACCGGAGTAAAGAACGTCCCAGTATGGGTATCAAACATCTCCAGGAGTGCGAGAAACATATGCCTGTTAATGTCAACTCCTGCCTGAGTAGCACGGATCGCGGCAGTCACCCCAATCTCCCGGAGCTCAGTCTGAAACCGCGACAAGATCCAGAGTGTCAGTTTATCCCATTTAGAAACGTAATGACACCAACCCTCTACCCGAAATTCTTCTTTCGGGTATGATCGCTCCATCAACAGCATACGATTTGCAAAAGTCGAGGCACTAAAGGCAAATGTATCGATGGGAACATTACTATAAATGCTCCCAGGATGCAGAGTCCGCCAGGTGAAAGAAGGCACAGACCGCACGGCGGCCAGAGTATCCCTTTGATCGGAGGTAGAATCAATTTTGATGACGCCTGCCACCGCTCCCCCCTGAGATGGGGTTAGATCCCAAGACATCCTCCTCTTGGAAGCAAGTCGACAGAAAGCCGTTAAAGGCCATTGACGTTCGAGTTGCTTAACAGTCATATGCACTCCCCTTGCTGTAAAAAACCAGTCTTCCTTGACCTTCAACACCTTTGCTTCAATAGAGGTAAGGCGGTCCCCAAACAGGAACTCAGGCTTCAAGAAGGTCACTTTATCAGATATGGCAGATTTTAAAACACCACGCTCCATCATCCGTTTGAGGAACCCATATGGTTGTTCCCGAATTTGAGTCATTCTTTCGGGATGCTGATCCAGCATAATAGCAGCTTGAGCAGGGTTTATCACTTCCTCATCATAATCTACTCCCATCTGGCAGAGAGTAGCGTCCAGAAGCACTTCATTCAAGAGTGGGACAGTCATCGACACTAGCAAAGATTCAAGAATGTTAGAAACAACAAAAGAATCTGAACCTCATCGAAAGCGTATAGCGCGTCTGAAAAAGAAGCTTCGGCGTATCATCAGGGTGTAAACCCATACGCATCAGCAGTAGAGCCTCAGCACATCATCAGGGTGTAAACCCATGCGCATCAGCAGTGGAGCCTCAGCGCATCATCAGGGTCTAAACCCATGTGCGTCAGCGGTAGAGCCTCAGCGCATCATCAGGGTCTAAACCCATGCGCGTCAGCGGTAGAGCCTCTGCGCATCATCAGGGTGTAAACCCATGCGCATCAGCAGTGGAGCCTCAGCGCATCATCAGGGTTTAAACCCATGCGCGTCAGCGGTAGAGCCTCAGCGCATCATCAGGGTCTAAACCCATGTGCGTCAGCGGTAGAGCCTCGGCGCATCTTCAGGGTATAAACCCATGCGCGTCGGCGACAAAAACCTCAGCACATCATCAGGACTCAAGGTCCATGTGCGTTGGCGTATGTGAAGATGATGAAACTCACCAACCACCGTCGGCCGAACGTCGACAGGCGGACGGGGAACATCAGCCGCGGCAGCCTCTACAGGCTCTTTTCCTTACGAGCACCGTTGCGAGGAGTCTTGGGAGCCATTCCTTGAGAGAAGAAAGTTAGGGTTTTTGAGAAGAAGAACTCTAAAAGGCAAAAGCAAAGAGAGGAAGAACTCTCTCTCTCTCCACCTCACGCCTATTTATAGGCCCAGTCGCACGCGTGAACCGATGAAGTGTAAGCTCAGCCGTCGCCTCGGGTTCTGTGAGGAGATAACTACAAATAAAACTAAAAAGATCATCATTAATCTTTTCGGTTACCGATGCGTTATCATTTGCATTAACTGAGAGGAGTATGCGCCCCATCACTGATGTGCGGATGCACCCGAACAGTTATGCGCCCCGACAGTCATACGCCTCTACCACCATGCTTCTTATTCAAAGTATTCCAAAACTTATCTAAAAGTTTTGAAAACTTTGAAGGGGGTCTTGTAGAAGCATGGAATTTCAGAACCAGAAAACCTATGCGCCAGACACTACATGCGCCAGAGCTCGAATAAAGTACTTCATAGCAAAACAACAAATATAGACATTGAAAGAGGACTTTTTATTTTACATATAAAAGTCTATTACATGTCTAGAAAAGATTGTACAAAGGAGAATCTCTACAAAGAAAAGATCCTAAGTCTACAGCCAGCAGCCACCATGCGCCCTCAAATAGGTGCAGCAATCACCATGCGCCCTCAACCAGGTGCATCTCGCCATGCGCCCTCAGCAGGGCGCATCCTTTCAGCAACTCAGTTATGTGCATCCTCAGTTATGTGCATCCCTTCAGTAGCACAGTTATGTGCCACTCTTCCAGCCAGGCTCACCGCCGTCTAAATACTTCGACTAATGAAGCATTTATTGAGAAGAACAAGGGTGGCAATCAACCCTCTAGCTGGAGGAAGAGCTCCCCAAACCGAGGAAGAGAGGAGCACCGCAAGCCAACCTGTGGCCAGGGAAGGTTTTGAAAGAGCCTCCAAAGGCGAAGGAAGACCGCAATCGAAACCGCGGCTAAAGGAGCAGCTTTCAACACAACCAGAGTGGGCAACACCCACTTTGAAGGAAGAAAGAGCCCCAAAAGCCGCAACACCGCAATTTCGATCTGCGGCTCTTCCAGAATAACGGAGACGAGGCCCGAACATCCCGATCTTTGGATGCAACATGCACCTTTCGCCTGCCTCGGAAGCCCTCGACTCCGACTTTTGGATGTAACAGTCACCTTCAAGTGCATCAATGAAGACATTGCGTCGCATCTTCACCCTCGGGAGCATCTTATCAACAGAATGCATCCGAGTAAACAAGTTTATTTCGGAAGAACGTGAGAGAACGAGAAGCAAACTCTCTCCATGCCACTATTTATAGGCCGGGCAAATCAAACCCATGCGCCAAGTGGATGGCTCTCCGAATTTCGTGCAATAAATTTGCATTAAAATGATGAACCAGACGCTTCGAATTTAGCCAAGTCAAAACGGCTATTTAAAGCACTCGAAGAACGTAACAGCCACACCATTAAAGACGTGTCACGAAGTGGATGCGCCTGCCACGTGGCCACCCAATCATCTCGTATACGCCTCTGCAGCCATTCGCCCAAATCTGCATGCGCCTCAAAAGCCATACGCCTCAGACTTTTCACTGATCTCTAAAGACAGAAGGAAAGTCACCTTTGAAGCTCTGCATGCGCCTCAAAAGCCATGCACCCCAGACTTCTCTCTGGTCCCAAAAGACAGGAGTAAAGTCACTACTGAAGCCTCGTATGCGCCTCAAAAGCCATGCGCCTCGAATGGTTCGTAACTCCTAAAGGTTACGAGCCAAAGTCTCCTCATGCTCCCAATCCTAGGCGCATCCTACCAGATCATTCCCCATCAAATCTGAGATCTCCGGGCTATGGGTCGACGACACGTGTCCTTTGACTCAACTCACCCAAGATCTCAGCAACAGAAAGATCTTCTCCTCTGCTACGTGCCAGCTCACAACAGCAGCATGAAGAATTCAACCCCCCAATCAGGACGCATCGTCCATGCGCCTCCATCAGCAATCACCACGTGGCATCCCCACGTCCAGGCACATCCTACATATACGCGCATGAGCAGCCAGTATGCAAAGCTACAAATAGAGGGATCATTTCCTTCTCACCAACGGACACACACAGAGACGAACATACATCTGCAGACAGAGATGCCACACCACCACAGAAGCAGATACAGACACTCAACGTCTTTCTCCTCTTCGTAAGCTCAAGCACTCAGAGCAACCCATACCTTCAGAGAACCGATAACCGTCGTCAGATCGTCAACGGAGTCAACGCATTACCACTCGCTCCATCGGCACAAGGGACCCAGATAAACAAAAGTGTACTCCTAGGACTACATCTAAGTCCTATATTGTAATACTGTTCTGTTTGTATTGAAATTTGCAATCAAAGGATTTTGATGGCAAACAGTGGTGACAGCTATGGTCGTTGTGCGAGCGGTGGCTGCGGCAGCTCCGAGAGGAGGCGTGCACGTCATAAAGACTCGCCTGGGATCGGAAAAGATGGTAGTAGGTCTAGGGGTTAGGGTTTTGTAGGTCTGTTTGAGGTGTCTTCTTTGTATATATACCCGCACTGATCCTATGGTCGAGTGAGAAGTAGGTCGCAATTTTTGGGGGTTCTACTTCTCGCGAGAAATTCGCGAGAAGATATGGTTTCCTCTTCTTCTTTTTTCTTCCTTATCTATTTATATATACATATATATGTATACACGTAAATAAATCTAAATAATTTATATTTATATAAAAAACCCAAAATCTCAAAAATATTTTCGAAACACTTTTAATAATATGTTGTACCAATAACCCTATTTGCTACTTAGAATGTAGAAGTTTACCTACTACTACCTTTATTAGCAAAATGATCATTAATTACATACAACGGATTTTAATAGTTAATAAAATACTACAAAATTCAATAGAAAATTTCCTTAATATTTTCCAAAATATAAAAATATATATTTTTTCTTCTAAACTATTTAGTACGTAAATTTGTACCCTTTTTATCTATGAATACTTATATTGTAGCATTCAAATTTGCTACCAATATTAAAATATCAATAAAAATTCAAGGAAATAAAATAAAATAAATACTGTAAAATTTATTGACTAGAATTAATAAAACTATCTGAAGTTTTGGGGATTTACATCCTACCCAACTTATAAAAATTTTGTCCTCGAAATTAAAAATAATCTTAATATCAAAGAATAACGAGATTAAATACGAAGGGAGAGTAAGTACATCAAATCGTAACTCGGTTTTCCAAAAGATGGATGAGATGGTTATCACGGGAATCCAATTTTTTGTCATATTCTACAAGGTGAAGTATTCTTTATATTCAAGGCTCTACCCAACTTATAAAAGTTGGCTATCCATGAAAATTTTTGTTACAAAACTTATGAGAATGACAATTTCTAAAGGGTGAGGCACGAGATTGTTGGACACTTCTGGCCGTAGTCATGGATTCTAGGTAAGCCGAGATGTTGTTATGGCATTCTTGGTTAATAACTACTATAAGAGGATTGTTACAAATCAACATCGTTCCTATCGGCTATGCTTTCAACAAGATGGTAGAAATCTTTTGTTCGAATATAACTAGAATGTGTCGGTCCAAAGGAATTTTAGTCTTCTTCTAACATGGGTAACTAAGAGATGAGAGTCTACAATAAGTGCAGGAGCCTTGCTATAGAATATGATTAGGTATGGGCTGGGAGTCCTTAAGTCATAATGACTAGTGGTGCGTATTGGTGTTGGTGTTGTACAGGGGGCATGTGCTTGCTTGGTAGAATGCATACATCATAGGTCTAATGCATTTTGCATGAATCATGGGCATTCGGCCTATTTAAGAGAACGGTTCGATATTGTAAGGTTAAAATCAATTAGAAGAAAATGGGCATCTATAGTTTATTCTAAGAAAAAATGTGTCATATATGTGGTGTAATTGAAATGGAGCACATGAGGAAGGTGCATTTGTGTGGAACATGTATGTCATATTTGTAGTTTGACTGGTCTAGTTCGTGAGTGTAAAATTTATTGGAACGAAAAGGCTAGTGTTGCGCTTCAAATATCAAAGTTACGGTAGAGGTCAAAAGGTGATACGGATAGGAGTGGACGCTATGAACCATTGTTTATTAGTTCAATTAGAGCAAATCTATCCTAATCATTTGCTAATTCAAGAAACCTATGTTTCTTAGAGGGGCTTAGAATCTATACACCTAGGAAATTTTGTTCTCGACTTAAACTATGACACGATTCTATAATATAATGGATTTAAAGAATCAATGTTGCGATCTTTTACCATGGTTATCTAAACACACGAGCAAAGGGATATAAATGCAATACAAAGATTGTGTAGCAACTTCCAAACAAATGAATGAAAGGTTACAAATGAAATCTAAGTTTGGCATCTCATTCTAAAAGGTGTAGGACACTAAGTTCAAGGTTCTACCTAACTTATAGAAGTTGGTTAATCATTAAAAGCATAGTATTAGGACTTCTAAGATGGTCAAATCACAAGAAGATGTATGAGAATATGAGGTACTTTTGATCATAGTCACAGATTCTATAGGAAGCCTAGGTACTATTTATTTAACATTGCTCATATATTTACCATGTTTCATCAAGGTAGTAGTAGAGGTCTTGGTCAAGCACAACCAGAAACAAGTTGGTACAACAAGATTTCATTCATCGCATAACATAGGCTACGCCGAGATACGGTTAAGGTATTACATGAAAAGAGGATTAGTGGACCAAAAGATGGAGCCTACATGATAGCTATTGGGACCTATTTCATAAAGTTTGGTTTTGTAATTCAAATATGGCGATATGTCTTGGATGGATTTACTTAGGATTTAATGGGTTCCCTAATTGGACAACAAACCTTGATTGAATGAATCTTGGGTTTTAATCTGTATTGGCTAGACAAGATCTCATAAATCAATCTAAATCATTACCATTAGGTTAGGGTAACCTAGAATAGGTTCAAATGGTTGGGCTAATTTCCAGCCGGGTTAGTTAAACATGTTCTTTAACCCCAAAAATGCGTCTTCTGTGACTTTTGTATTTACGTAGTACATGGGAACTCCATTTAGTGGAACACTAGTGGCATATGTGTAGTAGGCTTCTAGTATATCGAAATCATATATTGGGTCGAAAGATTTGAGTCGAGGTTGTATCTCTAATTGAAGTTGGAAAGTACATCGGTATTACGGTTGTAAACCCCCAAAAATTTTCTTTCTTTTATGTATACATATATTTTATTTTAAACATTTTGTTATTTAATTAAATGACTTTTTAACTAAACTATGTCATTGTACATTTTTTTGTAACAAGCAATATTTACATACATATAAATAAAGTAGGTAATTTATATTGAATATTTTTTTGAAAACATTTTCTTGATTTTTACGATTTTACTTGAATTTATTTGGTCATATATATATATATATATATATATATATATATATATATATATATATATATATATATATATATATATATATATATATATATATAAATATATATATATTTTATATATATATATATATTTTTTTATATATATATATATATATTATATATATATATTTTATATATATATATATATATATATATATATATATATATACATAAATATTTATAAAATATATATATATATATATATATATATATATATATATATATATATATATATAAAATATATATATATATATATAAATATATATATATATATATATATATATATATATATATATATATATATATATATATATATATATATATATATATATTTTATATATATATATATATATATATATATATATATACGAGTATTTATATATATATATATATATATATACACATACCTGTACACATTCAAATATAAGGAATAAAATATTCTAAATACAATTTATAATAGAAATACAATATACTTAAATCTATATACAAAATTCACATAAATCAAATACAATGATAATAAATACTCTTCTACATATACATATATACAAGTATATATATAACCTAGTTAATTCCCATAACATCCAAAATATTTATTAAAGAACTTATTTACTATATTACCAACTAAAATACTATTTTAATAGCAAGCACAATAATATATATATAAATATAAATATATATATATATATATATATATATATATATATATATATATATATATATTTGGAATAAGGAAATTTTATTGAAGAGAGAGACCAACAACACAGAACAAAGGAGCTTGGCCCACCCAACGGCCAAGTTCAAAACAGAAACTGACAACACTGAACATAGGAGCTTGGCCCACCCAACGGCCAAGTTCAAAATTGAAAATTTGATAGAGGGGACCGCACACCGCCCGAGAGGGGTGCACATGGCAGCACCACGCGAGGCCCGAGGGGGCCAGGACCTGGAGCGGGGCCCGAGGGGCCTGGTCCTGGTGCGGGTCCCCAAGGGGGGGTGGGGGACCCGAGGGGACACGGGACACGGAGTCCTAGGGAAGCACAGGCCCACCCGGAGAGGCGGAGCGCCGGCGAGGTCCGACTGGGCGGGGGTGGGGGCAAGGCGGAGAGCCGGTGCAGTCGCACCGGGGGAGAGGAGTCTCGCTACGGCGCCAGAGGGGGCGAACCAGCAGCAGAAGGGAGTCACGACCGGGGGGAGACGACTGGCCCTGTGGCGGAGGAGCCAAAGGGGAAAGGCTGGGGCGAGGAGCGGCGAAGCAGGCTGCCGCGCGCGTAGCTGCAGGAGAGTGGGGAGAAAGCGTCGCCGGGGAGAGACAACAACCAGGGAAGCTGAAGGGCCAACCGGGGGGCACTGACCGTGGCCTCAAGGCCGGAAGGGGAGAGAGGACTCTGGCGCCAGAAATTAGGGGGGTGAGGGGTCGCCTGGGCTATGGAGACCCAACGGGGAGGAAGAGCCGCGAGGGTCCGTCAAGGCCAAGGGGGACGGCACCGGCCGCACCGACACCAAGACGAGGCGGCGGGAAAACCTGAGTCTCCGGATACGGGAGGGGCCTAGTAGGGGGCAACCAAGGGGGCGGCTCCGCCGGAGACGGGGAAGTATCGGTAGAAGGTCGACGAGGGGTCATAGATGGGGACCCAGTACCACTGCTGAAGAGGGTCCGCCGACGAGGCAGGGGAAAGTGCGACGAGCTGGGTGTCTGGAGGTGAGGGCGACGGGAGCAAAGCCGCTGCCGAAGCGGGGGAGGCGGAAGGGATCGAAAGGGAGGTCGTCGAGGAGGAAGGCGCGGCGAGCTGGGCATCGGGAGGGGGGACGGGGTCCACGACCGCTTCGAGGTGGGCGCAAAAGAGGGGAGCTCCGGGGGGTGTCGGCCTCCGGGGCGGGAGAAGGCGACGGGGGGGACATCCGACGCGGGGGGAGAGTACGCCGGGAGGAGGACGACCACCAGGGCGGAAGGCACCGACGCCGGAGGAAACGAAGGTGCCAGACCTGGCGGGGCGGAGAGGGTCCCCAGAACCGTGGGCTGGTCCGAGCCGGGCGCAGCTGGGGCTCCTGAGGGTCATCGCAGGGAGGGGGGCGGAGGGAGGAGCCACTACTGAGGGAGAGGGCGGCGCTGCTACAGGAAAGACTCTGGTGGGCTGCGGGCCGGGAACATGCCGTGCAGAGCGAGGGGCGCTGAGGAAGACAGGCAGAGGGCCGAGGAGAGACGGAGCCGTAGACGGCCGAGGGCGCCGGGAGCGACGATACCGACGCCGCCGAGGACTGCGGCGGCTCCGAGGAAGAGAGTGGAAGGGGGGAGGGTCCGCCGTACGCCAAGCAGACGCCGGCCGGGGAAGAGGGACTGTGGGATCCCGGCCGAGCGAAGGGGCCGGGAGAGCCGGAGGTGGCGGGAGCTGCCTGGCGGGGGCGGGGGCGACCGGGGCCGACCGGCCGCCGGCCATGACCGGGGGGAACCACGAGGAGCTGGGAAGCTCCTTCGAGCGCTAGCCAAACCCACATCCCCGTTTTTATCATAGTTGCCTATATATATATATATATATATATATATATATATATATATATATATATATATATATATATATATATCCACCGATTCCAAATTGCTTCCTAAATCACTAAAGTAAAATGCCACCACAACGTACCTCTATATGGTTGTCTCTACACGTACTACCCGATTACTAGGGCTTAAACTTGGTCTGGGTCCGGTCCGGACTAGTTCGGTACAACCGGGTTCCTGTAAGTCGTAACATTAATAAATAACTAATTAAATTATTTATAGAGATTAACTCGCAACTTGACCTGGTTTTCCTAGTTAGGACACACTTATGACTAGGTCTTCCTTGGCATGGCTTAAACACTAGTCAGGGTACGCCACTGCACTATCCGTGCCACGATTCCTAGTTGTCTTGTACTCTAATTCCTAACCATGACTAAAATCATCTATCGTAATAATTAACTAAATAATTATTTATAAAAACAAATTTAAAAATCACCATTTAAAACAAATAAAAAAATATTTCAAAAATTTCGGGAAGGAGAGCTACACTTGCAGCAATACATAAGATGGTGATACATCAAATGGATGTGAAAATAGCTTTCCTAAATGGCGAGCTGACCGAAGAGATATACATGCAACAGCCAGAGGTATTTGTCGTCAAGGGTCTTGAAGACAAAGTCTACAAGTTGGTGAAATCTTTGTATGGTCTTAAACAGGCTCCCAAGATGTGGCATGAAAAATTTGACAAAGTTATAAGGTCAAATGGCTACATGGTCAGCGAGACGGACAAGTGTGTTTACACGAAGTTCGCTGATAGAAGAGGTGTGATCGTTTGTCTGTACGTGAACGACATGCTTATCCTAGGTACGGATATGAGCTGTGTCACGAAGATAAAGAAATTCATCTCGAGCAAGTTCAGTATGAAGGACTTAGGGGAAGCTGATGTGATCTTAGGGATCAAGATCATCCGGACAGATACTGGACTAGCGCTGTCACAGTCTCGTTATATTGAGAAAATGATCACTCCTTATGGGTATCAGGATCATCCAGGGATCGATACGCCGTACAGGTGTTATCTGAAGTTGAAGCCTAATTCAGGGGAAAGAGTCAGGCAGCTGGAGTATACAAGCATAATCGGAAGTTTGATGTATGCTACTACTGCCACAAGGCCTGACATAGCTTTCGCCGTGGGAATGCTGAGTCATTTTATGAGCAATCCAGGTGTTGAACACTGGAAAGCTGTGAAACAGGTTATGAGATATCTCAAGAAAACTCAGACATACGCACTATACTACAGCGGAGATTCGCCGGTAGTGGAAGGCTTCAGTGATGCCAGCTGGTGCTCAGAGGTGGAGAGCGTTGAGGTCCACAGGTGGATTCATTTTCATAATGGATGGAGTTGCTATATCGTGGAAGTCTAAGAAGCAGACTATGCTCTCGCGGTCATCCATGGAATCTGAGTTCTTTGCACTTGATACCGCAGCCGAGGAAGCAGAATGGCTTCGAGAGCTCATGTATGATCTTCTAGTGGTTGGAGCATAAATACCGACGATACCGATATACTGTGACAACCAGGCGACTGCGGCGGGTGGCATCAAATGACCTCTTCAATGGGAAGAAGAGGACTGTGCGGTTGAAGCACAGAGCAGTACACGATCTCATCAAGAGGGGTGTTATTGCAGTGATTGATGTTCGGAGTCAGGAGAACCTGGAGGATCCGTTCACCAAGGGTCTCAAGCGCCAGCTGGTCGATGACACAGCTTATAAAATGGGCTTGAAGGTATTCTGATATTGTATTATTGTATTCCTACCATAAAGTTTTATGCTAATAGTTTAAAGAGAAATCTACTAGGCATCTAGCTTTTGGTTCAAGGGAGGACCACTAATCGAAAGAATATCAGGAACGGTGGGTACATGTTCTATTGGGCATGGAGAGGTTACGGACCTACAACCACTGTTGTCTACTGTTGTTTTTCGCGGAAAACGGATCATGTGGAAAGTTTGGCTTAAATACCTTAATGAGTTCTCAGGCAGAGTGAATGCCTGGTGTGCTTTACAGGAAGCACGGTAGAACAACACTACAAGGAGTGAAACTCCATGCTACTGTGGGGATGACGCCACCATGAGGTTCCCAGGCATGGGGTAATGCCTCGGCTTTGCTAGCCAAGCCACAGCGGCGTAGCACCGCAAATAGGCAGTTAGCCTAATGCTGTATGTTAAAATAAAGAGGGGTGTAGTCAGCACTACAAAAAGGAGGAGTTCCTCATGTTACAGTAGAACGACACCACAATGAGGTACCCGGTTAGGGATAAAGCCTCGGCCTTGCAACCCATGTCGTTGCGGCGTAACACCGCAAGGGAGCCAAAGGCTTCATGCTGGGTAGTTTGGCACTTCAAAGAGGCGGTGGCCTCATGCTACAGTAGAATGACACTATGATGAGGTTCCCCTTACGGGATACGGCCTCGGCTTTGAGCCATGTCATAGCGGCATAGCACCGCAAGGGAAGAGCAAAGCGCTTCATGCCATGTCTCTTTATAATGAACTCACCTATAGTGTATGGACAAAGAGATATCAGGCCGTCTCTTGAGGGTAAACTTGTAGATGCCGAAAATTATATACTGAAATCAGGTTGGCACAGGGCCTTTAATGTGTATCCAGAAGCACATGTTGTAGGAACGATATAGTAAAGTGTAATACTCTAGAGGGGGGGTGAATAGAGTTGGCAGCGGAATAATGCTAATTAAAAAATGTTAGCAACACAATCACAGTATATAATCACAGTTGAAATAATGTAAAGGCAGAGTTCAGAAAGCAAACGCAAAGACAGCGATGTATACTGGTATCCCTCTGTTGAGGACTAATCTAGTCGGTAGAACTCTTGATACCAGTTGAATCCACTATAGGAAAAACCGCAAGTTTTCTTACGAAGTCCTTGCAACTTCTACAACGCGAGCTTTGATACGAAGAACTCGTCCAACTTCAAATGTGAAGAGGTATTCTTCAATCAAGCCTTCTGATTACAATCTCTCAGAACCTTCTAGACCGTACCGCACTGGCAAATCGACTAGAGGATTGTAACTGGCTTGGGATCTGAAAATGAAAGCTCTAGAAAACTCTTTGGAAGGCAGAAAGCTTTTTAGATAGAGAGAAGATTGAAAGTGAATGAGTGAATTGAAATGATCGAAAGCCATCTCTATTTATAGGAATTCCAAAGGGAGAACTCTGTCAGAATTCGGGCAGAATTCGGACAGAACTCGATGAGCAAATCTCGGTCAAATTCGCAACTGCAGGAGGACCAAGTTCCAGAGAATTTCAAAAATCAAACGGCCACCAACCAAACTCTGGCCGAACTCTGGCCGAGTTCTGTCAGGGTTAGGTTAGGGTTTTAAAATAGATTTTTGGTGATTTTTGAAAACCTTTTTGAAAACCTTTTTGTAAACATTTTGATAGGTCATTTTAAAAACATTTTGAACTATTTTGGGGATAGCCTATTTGCCAGTACGACTCGGTGTACAACGTATTCCTAGACTCAAATAAAGTGAAAAATTACATTGCATAGGAAGTACAGACTCAAGTAGGCAAACAGATCTTCAGTCTTGAACGGAGTGAATATCCAATCTTGCTTATGTCCAAGAAGCTGAGATGTCCCAACAACCTTCGTATATCCAGACAGAGTTTTGATCAATTATTAAAATCAGGTTGACCATATGACCAATGGGCCAACAATCTCCCCCATTTTGATAATTGACAAACTATGAATGATATAACATTAAGCTTGTTCAAGCTTGTTCAAAAATATCAAAAAGTAGAAATTGTTCATAACCTGTATTTAACTCAAAAAAAATGTTAGATCATTTTTAATTTTCTCCCCCTTTGTCACTTAGCAAAATAATTGCACAAGAGAAGGCTCCCCCGAATTAAATACAGAAGACTCCCCAGCAATCAATGCATAAGTAACAAATAGCGAGAAAACAAAATAAAAGAAATATAGTATAAGAATTAGAGATATAGCATCACAGACATGTAATGTTTCTACAAATTATCATCACAGGCATGTATTGCTTAAAAAACATAAAAAAATCTCAGGCATGCTATTTCACAGGCAGTTGAAAATGGAGAAGCAGTATAAAGAGATAGTGCTTAAACAAAATACTGAAATAAACTGAGATGTCATAAATAAAACATCAAAAACATGTCCATGAAGATAAAAAGTACTAATAGCAAACTACAAAGTACTGATAAAAAGTAAATAATAAGAACTTGGAATGTCGGAGCATTTCCAAGTATACAATAGAATATCACTAATAATCAAATCAGATCTCATCATCACTATCCTCATCAATATCATCAGCAGCGTGGCCAGCATGACCGGAAGTACCAGCACCAGAAGTACCAGCGCCAATAGGATGAGTAGGGGCGCCAGCATAGAACTCACCAACGTAATCTCGAGGTGCACGATACCAGTCATAGGCGTTACCTGGCTGGAAGTAGGCATGAACAGCCTCATCCTCACAGCGGTAACCCGAAAAAGCTGGATCTCGAGGGATGGAACCGACTGAATAACCAGTCTGAGCGAATCGAAGATCAGCCAAGGAGTTTGCCATCGCCTGATAACGGGTGACATCGCGGAACTCACGCTCGTGAGCCATGTCCGTCATCGAGACGTACAAAGCTGAAATATGCTGATGTATGCCCTCAAAAGTCATGGCATACGGCTGATGTGGTAAAGATGGTGCAGTAGGAGGAGCAGGAGGTGGAGCTGAAGCAGTCCGGCTGCGACGAGAAAGCTGGAGTAACTTGGGCTCAGAGTCCTGAGTGCAAGTCGATAGATCGATCTCGAATCGCTGAAAGATACGAGGGAGAATCATCGCGTAAGAGAGATTTCGATCTCTAGCACGACAATGTCCCATCATCTGAATGATTGTCTTAGGGGCGGAAAAAGGAATCCCCTTGATAAGATGGTACATGGCGGACAGCTCAAGCGAAGTCACATCATCCTTGGAAGTGGATTTTAGAAGAAGAGTAGAGTAGATGATGCGATGCAATTCGTAGTTAAACAAGTTCAGGTTATTAGCCTTGAACTTTCCAGAACGTACTCTGTCAGGTGCACAGAGTTCCGTTTTGAAACTCGTGAGTGTAGTGCCTTCGGGGAAATTGAATTCCGTAATATCAACTAGCGGTTCACCTTCATTGGGAATACCAAGAATCTCCGCTAGGAGGACATCATTGAACTCAATGTCTATGCCTCCAACACGTGTGCTCACGTCAAAAGTGTTAACTACGAGATTGCAATAGAACAATCTAATAGCATTAGTAGCTATTGGGAAGCACAGTTTAACAAGTAAGTGTAACCCTAATGCCTCAAATAAGTGACGATGATCAGGGAATACCGTCCATTTAACCGGAGCGCCGCTACATATGGATCGGGTAGAAAAGTCACCGTACCATAATAAAGCTTGATCAAGTGTTTGAAAGAAGAACCCATCGAAAGCGCCGTCGCTCTTTTGGACCGGCGAAAACAAAGAATCCGTGTGAGGATTCGAAGAGGACCCTTCCTCACTAGGAGTGGTCTTCTTTCTCTTAGACGGATTAAATCTAGATGCCATTGAAATAAAAAGCACTAATTTGAAAGGTGGAGAGAGAGGGAGTTATACCTCACGAAAATTGGATATGTTGTAGAGAAGAACGATCTCCGCACGATTCCAAAATTTGGAAGGATTTCACCAAGTAGATAGGAAGCAATGGGTTGGTGAATACCTAGGGTTTGGAGGAGTTTCGGGCGGCTGGAGCTGCTGTTTGAAAGTTTGGAAGCAATGGAAGAGAAGAAGCTCTCGGGTTCTGTATATATACACATACACCCTCAACCGAACTCGGGCCAAATTCGGTCAGAGCTCTGGCCGAATTCGCCTAGGGTTCTTTCAGGTTGATTTTTGCTACTTCTTTTTCATTGACTCGTTGCAAATATTTAATTCAAAGATTAGTTATTTTAGTCTTCAAATAACATAATTAATAATATTTTATGAATTAAATGTCATTATACAGTGACTGTCTCAGATTAGCTGTAGGAGTACTGTCCCAGCTGGCGGAGGTTCACCGGAGAACTCTTAAGTACCGCTTCGCTTCAACCGTAGTTGTGGTGACAGACAGACTCTTTATTAGCTTGTCTCTAACACAGTTTTTGCATAATGATATATAATCATAAAATAAAATCAATTAATATTATTGACGTCCAAAATTCCTAATTCTCGACGTAAATAATTGAAACGATCTTCCGCTAGAGGTTTAGTGAAGATGTCAGCTAATTGATTTTCAGTATCTATGTACACAAGGTTTATATCTCCATTTTGATGATGATCTCTAAGAAAATGATGTCTAATCTCGATATGTTTAGTACGAGAATGACATACAGGATTCTTAGTCAAATTAATGGTGCTCGTGTTATCACAGAAAATGGGAATATGTGTGAAAAATAAATCAAAGTCTTCTAGGGTTTGTTTCATCCACAAAATTTGAGCGCAACAACGTCCTGCGGCGATATACTCAGCCTCTGTTGTTGATAAGGCTACAGAATTTTGCTTTTTACTAAACCAAGAGACTAGAGCCTTGCCTAAGAAATGACATGTACCGCTAGTACTTTTTCTATCAACCTTGCATCCAGCAAAATCTGCATCCGAATAACCAATAAGGTCAAAGGATTTAGTTTTGGGATACCACAAGCCGACAGAAGAAGTGCCTTTAAGGTATCGGAAGATACGCTTAACTGCGGTCAGATGTGATTCTTTTGGGTTAGCTTGAAAACGTGCACACAGGCAAACACTAAACATTATATCTGGACGACTAGCAGTTAAGTAAAGTAAACTACCAATCTTACCTCGATACTTACGTGTGTCGACTGGCTTGCCTTGTTCGTCAGAATCAAGCTTTGTTGAAGTTGCCATCGGAGTGCCAATAGGTTTGACATTGTCCAGATCGAACTTCTTTAGCAAATCTTTTGTGTACTTGGCTTGATTAATGAACGTCCCATTGTCGGTTTGTTTGATTTGCAATCCGAAAAAGAACTTCAGCTCTCCCATCATGCTCATCTCAAACTCATTCTGCATACACTTAGAAAATTCTTGACAAAGAGATTCATCAGTGGATCCAAATATGATATCATCAACATAGATTTGAATTAAAAGTAGCTTGCCATTAAAAGATTTAATAAATAGTATAGTGTCAACCTTTCCTTTTGAAAAACCGTTGTCAAGTAGAAAAGAGCTTAGACGGTCATACCAAGCACGAGGGGCTTGTTTCAAACCATATAAGGCTTTCTTCAACTTGAAAACATGGTCAGGATTTTTGAAATCCGTGAAACCCGGAGGTTGTGCTACAAAAATTTCTTCTTTTATAAAGCCATTTAGAAAAGAACTTTTTACATCCATTTGAAAAAGTTTGAAATCATGAAAACATGCAAATGCACATAACATTCGAATGGATTCTAATCTCGCAACTGGGGCATAAGTCTCATCGTAGTCGATACCCTCTTCTTGATTGTATCCTTGAGCTACGAGTCGAGCCTTGTTACGAGTTACTAAACCATCCTCATTAAGTTTGTTTCGGAATACCAAATGGGTGCCAATGACCGGATGATCAATATGCTTGGGAACAAGTTCCCAAACTTGATTCCGTTCGAATTGGTTCAATTCCTCTTGCATGGCATCTATCCAGAAACTATCACTACATGCTTCATCAATAGATTTAGGTTCTAGTTATGAAATAAATGCAACACTAGAAACAATATCTCTACTGGATGATCGAGTACTTACTCCCTTGGTAATATCACCAATTACCAAATCCTTTGGATGATTTGCTGAAAATTTCAACCTTTTTGTTTCATTCTGAAGGTAGCTGGTTCCTGGATCTTCTCTAGGAGGTTCAGCTAGTGCAGAGCTTGGTTGAGAATCAGCTGGAGTTGAGCTTGATGTAGGCAGATCTTCATCACTATCATTGTGAGTTATTTGGTTCATTTCATCAAAAGTGACGTTGATTGATTCTTCGATGATCATGGTACGTTTGTTGAAGACTCTGTACCCTTTGCTCTTGGCCGCATAATCTTAAAATATACCTTCATCGGCCTTTTCGTCAAACTTTCCCAAGTTGTCTTTAGTATTAAGAATAAAGCACTTACAGCCAAACATCTTAAAGTATGAAACTGAAGGAATTCTATCAAACCATAACTCAAATAGAGTCTTCTTCGATTTGGGTCAAATTAGAACTCTATTGAGCACAAAGCAAGCTGTATTGACAGCTTCAGCCCAGAAGTATTTGGGTAGGCTAAATTGATTTAACATCACTCTGGCCATTTCGGTTAGAGTTCTGTTCTTACGTTCCACAACTCCATTTTGTTGTGGAGTTCTAGGGCAGGAGAACTCATGTATGAAACCGTGTGTGTCAAAAAATTGCTCGAAATCAGCATTCTCGAATTCGCCTCCATGATCACTTCTAATTCGAGTGATCATGTAACCTTTTTCATTTTGTACTTTCTTGCAAAAGGCGACAAATTCGGATAATGCGTCATTCTTGCGTGTCAAGAAATATATCCACGTGTATCTAGAAAAATCATCTACAATAACAAATGCATATAATTTACCTCCGAGGCTAGCAACTCTGCTAGGACCGAATAAATCCATGTGTAGCAATTGTAGAGGTCTAGTAGTACATACTGCATTTACAGACTTGAATGTGGATCTGGTAGCCTTGTTCTTTTCACATTGGCTGCATACCGAATCCTTCTTGAATGTTATGTCTGGTAAACCACGTACTAACTTCTTTGTGGATAATCTTGAAATTGTATCCATGTTTGCATGACCGAGTCTCATGTGCCATAGATGACTCTCATCACTTTTGGCCATTAAGCATCTACCTGAAATGTTAGCTTCTTCCAGCAGATAGAAAACATATATATTGTCTTTCCTGATTCCTTCAAAGATAGTACTACCAGTTGAGCTATCAACTATAATACATTTGTCTTTGCCAAAGTTGATACCATAACCATGATCAGCTAGATGACTTATGCTGAGCAGATTATGTTTCAACTCGGTAACCAGACAGACATCTTTAATCACTGGATAGGGAGACTTACCAACATCATCGATACCAATAATATACCCTTTCAAATTATTACCGAAGGAAACATAACCTTCCTTCTTCTTCTTCGACAGTGTTGCAAATAGGGTAGCGTCACCGGTCATATGCCGTGAGCAACCGCTGTCGAGGATCCATTTGCTTCTAGCATGTAAAGGGTGTTCCACCTACAAAACAGTTTACAGATGAAACCTTTGGTACCCATTTCTTGTAGGGTCCTGAATTGTTAGCTTTAGGTATCCAAGCATAAATATTTAAATCTACAAGCTTTCTCATTCTACATGCAGATGATATATGACCAATGAGGCCACAATAATGACATTGTGCATGTCGAGTGTTGAAAGCTGAGTGGTGTGCATGGTTGGTAGGTTTGTGTTTTCTAGTATAGAAGAATGCATACCTATGATCATGTTTGGGCTTAACCTTTTGGGGTAAAGGTTTTATATGGCTTGGTCTGACGGTGTTTGGCTTGGGAATGTTCCGAATTCTCGGTAAGTGACACGTGTTAGGATAGGAAGCAGCAGGCTCAGGCTGTTTTCCTAACCTAATTTCCAACCTTTTAGAAGTGTCATATAACTTAGTATAATCAGAAGTGAGTGATTCCATTCTGATTTGTGCAGATTGAAGACTTTTCTTTTTTCTAGAAAGATCTTCTCTCAATTGGTCTATAATCTTGTTTTTCTCTTCGGATGACTGTTTAGTCTCGTGTAATAAGAGCTTTATAGAGGAAAGCTCACCGGACTCACTAACATTAGCTCTAACCTCAGCTAGTAGGTCGGTAAGTCTTCCTATTTCTCCTTTGTACTCTTTGAGTACCTTCTTAGCGGTCTGATATTTACTATGCAGTTTCCTGTAGTCAAGCATCAGGTCACTGAAGGCATCTCCTAATTGCTCAAAGGTGAAGTCATCATATGTTTCTACAGGTTCAGTAGGTACCTGATCGATTGCCATGAAGCAGATGTTTGCAGCGTCCTCTGAATGTTCATCTTCTGAGTCGCTAGCTTCACTCTCATGCCATATGCTGGTGTTGGCATATTTTCGAGACGTTGATCTTTTCAGGTTGCCTTTTTTATGCCTGTTGTTCTTCTTGCTCGATGATGAGTTGATGGGACAGTCCTTCTTCATATGTCCCTTCTTCTTACAGCCATATCAGACAGCATCTTCTTGATACCAGTTGTTGCTGTTGTTCTCTTTGACTCTCTTCTCATGTCTCATGAATCTTTTGAACTTCCTTGCTAAGAGAGCTTGATCTTCAGCGTCAGATCTACTGCTGTCTAAGTCATCTTCTGTAGCTTTTCTGTGCTGAGCCTTGAGGGCAATAGTCTTCTCCTTTGGAGCAGGCTCTTCAAAATCTTGTAGCTCCAGTTCATGAGTGAGTAGTTTACCCATGAGTACTTCAAGTGACATTGTGGTGAGGTCGTTTCCTTCAATGATAGCTGTAGCCTTTGGAATCCAGTTCTTGGTGAGAGCTCGCAGGAGTTTGCGAATCTTTTCGTAGTTACTGTAATCTTTGCCTAAGGAGGACAAAGTGTTTATAATATCCAAGAACCTCTCGAACATTTGTGTGACTGTTTCATTTGGCTTCATTTTGAACGCCTCGTACTCTTGAGTAAGTCTACTGACTTTTGACTCCTTGACTTGAGTCGTGCCTTCATGTGTAACTTTGAGAAGCTTCCACACACCATTTGCCGTTGTGCATGTAGATACCCTGTTAAATTCTGTTCTGTCTAAGGCATAAAAAAGAGCATTAATGGCACGTGCGTCAAGACTGGCCTTTTTCTTTTCTTCCTCTGTATAACTGCTTTGGGGTTTTTCAACCAAAACTCCCTCGACATTTATACGAGGTGGCTTCTGATAGCCATCAAGAACAATAGCCCATAAGTCAAAATCAAGAGATTTCAAGAAGAAACTCATCCGTGTTTTCCAATAAGTGTAGTTAGTACCATCAAACAGTGGGGGTCTGTTTGTGGCCTGACCTTTACTTGTGAATTTCATAGTAGCCATGTGATGTGCTGTGATCTAATAAATAATGAATAAATAATAGCACTGTTACCTTGCTTTACCTGTAACACCCGCTTTGATACCAATTTTAGGAACGATATAGTAAAGCGTAATACTCTAGAGGGGGGCGAATAGAGTTGGTAGCGGAATAATGATAATTAAAAAATGTTAGCAACACAATCACAGTATATAATCACAGTTGAAATAATGTAAAGGCAGAGTTCAGAAAGCAAACGCAAAGACAGCGATGTATACTTGTATCCCTCTGTTGAGGACTAATCCAATCGGTAGAACTCTTGCTACCAGTTGAATCCACTATAGGAAAAACCACAAGTTTTCTTACGAAGTCCTTGCAACTTCTACAACGCGAGCTTTGATACGAAGAACTCGTCCAACTTCAAATGTGAAGAGGTATTCTTCAATCAAGCCTTCTGATTACAATCTCTCAAAACCTTCCAGACTGTACCGCACTGGCAAATCGACTAGAGGATTGTAACTGGCTTGGGATCTGAAAATGAAAGCTCTAGAAAACTCTTTGGAAGGCAGAAAGCTTTTTACATAGAGAGAAGATTGAAAGTGAATGAGTGAATTGAAATGATCGAAATCCATCTCTATTTATAGGAATTCCAAAGGGAGAACTCTGTCATAATTCGGGCAGAATTCGGGCAGAACTCGATGAGCAAATCTCGGTCAAATCCGCAACTGCAGGAGGACCAAGTTCCAGAGAATTTCAAAAATCAAACGGCCACCAACCGAACTCTGGCCGAACTCTGGCCGAACTCTGGCCGAGTTCTGTCAGGGTTAGGTTAGGGTTTTAAAATAGATTTTTGGTGATTTTTGAAAACCTTTTTGAAAACCTTTTTGTAAACATTTTGATAGGTCATTTTCAAAACATTTTGAACTATTTTGGGGATAGCCTATTTGCCAGTACGACTCGGTGTACAACGTATTCCTAGACTCAAATAAAGTGAAAAATTATATTGCATAGGAACTACAGACTCAAGTAGGCAAATAGATCTTCAGTCTTGAACGGAGTGAATATCCAATCTTGCTTATGTCCAAGAAGCTGAGATGTCCCAACAAGCTTCGTATATCCAGACAGGATTTTGATCAATTATTAAAATCAGGTTGACCATATGACCAATGGGCTAACACATGTAACTGCATTATGTGAGTGTGAAGAATTTCAGCTATGATGCAAAATTTAAGGCTTAGTCCATTCTTGTATTATAGTCTGTTGTTTGACCCATGTAGGAAGATTTAAGTCGTCAGCGACATCTCTCCTAATGTATGGTGGACAATTGCTGTGGGGAACACTTATACCCATATATATATGGAGATATGTGGGAGATTCATGGGATTTGGCCTTTCATTATGAATTTTAGTCCCACATCGGATAGGCCAAAGGGGTTGTATCTCTATATATTAGCTATGCTAGTTTAGAGATGCACATGTGGCGTGGAGGTGCACATGGGTGTGCCATGTGGGGTTAATTTTCTAATGGAAAAAAGGCTAAATCTACAATTGAAAGCATTCATGCATTTTGCTCTTGGAAAATTTATTTCCATGGGAGCTAAGTACCATAGGGGCTTAGCGACTCGGACTCGGACTCGGGCTCGTGGGCTCATGAGGCGTAATGTGGAGTTTTGTTGGTGCACTTTGCACTTAGTACGTCAGCATCGTCGCTAAGCGCATAGTGCGCTTTAGTTGCGCTCGTTGTGCGAGCCACTTGCGCGGCCAAGTTGCGTGCCACGTTGTGCGGCAATGGTTGTGCGGCCTAGGTTACGCGACAAAGGTGCTCGCCAGGTTGCGCACATGTTGTGCCAGGTTGCGCGCAGGTTGCGCCAGGTTGCGCGTAGGCTGCGCACAGGTTGTGCCAGGTTGCGCACTGGCTGCACACAGGTTGCGCCAAGTTGCGCCCAGGTTGCGCAAGTGGCACAATATGCGCGTTGTGCGTGTGGCACAAGGTGTGCAAGGCGCGCAAGACGTGTGGCGTAGTATGGCACAAGTGGCTCTATACGTAAGGTGCAAGGTGCGCGTGTTGCTAGAGTGGCGCAACTTGCTTCAGATCGTGCCTGTGCATGATCTGAGCGGTTACTGCACGTTCGGAGTGGTTATTACCACGTCCCGAATATGGTGCAAACCGGGCAGTTGCCACTCAGGCCTATATAAGGTCTTTTCTCTCCCTCAGGCAGATATACAACAAGTACAGAACATATTCAGAGAGTTACGAAAGTTTATAAGTGTTTCTTAACACAAGTAAATAGTGTCTGTCAGAAAGAAGAGAATCTTTGCTCCGGCGTTGCTTTTTGCACGGGAGTCCGTGTACGATCCGAGGAGTCAGAAGAGCAGAAGTGTTCCAAAGTTCTCCGACGAACTTGCTAGTTCCTGGAAGCTATTCGTGTGGGGCGAATATAGCTTTGAGCAACGGTGATCATTCACCCCAGCAGGCCATCTTCCATTTTTTGCCTGTCATCTTCTTCGTTACTGTGATTACAAAATCTTCTTAGATTCTCGTATATCATATGCTACCGTGGATTACAAAATCTTTTTAGATTCTCGTAATATAATAACGAGATCTTCTTAGATCTTCGTTATACTTGCGCAACCTTCCTAGAAGTGTTGCGTTGGAACATTGTTCTTACAATTGTTTCATCTTCTCAGTTTTTCCATCGAAAAATTGTGCCCTGACAATAACACATATATAGCATTATTGTTAGTTGAAATTGTGCTAAGAGCAAAGAAGTTATAAAAATTACCACAACAGGCACAAAACGCCATTTTTAAAGGACATTTTTATGTCTTGCACCAAAAACACCCTTTAAAAGAACGTTTTTATAGAAGTCCATAATATTACAAATATTTAAATATGCACAGAAACACCCTTTCATAATTTTTAAATGTTGAATTTATATGGTTTACTAAGGAAGTTTCTTATTATTTATATTTTTCTAATATAGTGTCTAGAATTTAGTTTCAATACTTTAATCCCTTCCTAAAGGTTTTCTTTCCATTTCTTTTTTTTTCCTACATTATTGGTTTGAAGCATGGTCATTGCCAAACTTTCTAACCTGTGATGCGTGATGCATCACAAACTTCTTTCTTTTTGTACACTCCTGATCTTAGTGATATTCTGATTGTATATTCTACTTAGAAAATAATAATTATTATCATCATCATCATCATCATTATTATTATTATTATTATTATTATTATTATTATTATTATATGTTAATTTTTATATTCTTTTGACCCACTGGTCGGACCAGTAACCTGATAACTTGGAGCCTTTATCGTAGGGGTGAGCATTCGTTTTATTCGGTTTAAACCGAACCACAATAGTCAAGACCGAATAAATCAAAATTCTAAAAATCCAATACCGAGACCAAACCAAATAATCGATTCGGTTTGACTATTTCTAATGTTTAATGGCTCCGGTCCAAAGTTAGGATTGTGGTTAAATTATATTAAAAATTATAACTTTATAAGCATATTTGTTATATTTCAAAATTGTATCCAAAGTTGGAATAGTTATTAAATTATCAAATTTGGACTTCAAACGCATACATAGAATTGTTGTATTCAAAATATACACATTTTTAATCAAATAATATGCATAGAATTGAAAAAATTTATATAATTTTATAAGTCTTATTCGATTTTCGGTTTTAGATAGAAATCGAAGCCGAAACCGAAAATCGAAATCGGATAAGGAATTTTAGTATTTTCAAAACGGAAAGCGAATCGAAATTGTTTCAAACCAAACCAAATCTCTTGTTCGGTTCAGTTCGATTTTCGGTCCATGACCGAATAATGCTGACCCCTACAAGTTCACCAGGTCGATGTCCCGCCTGATAACTATGGTTACAAGATGTCCATTTTAGGAGAGCACTGACTGATGAAGTTCCTAGCTATAGTTCTCAAATTAAACACTTGAAATATTCCACAAAAGTTTTGAAACCATAAAGTTTTCTAGCTATAGTTGTTAACAAAAATGAACATTTGCTCCCGACTTCTTAAAACTTTACATTCATGTTATATTTTTGACCTCATGTTCTTGCCACTATAAGCATATTGCTGCTTGAACAACTTGCAGCAATAGTGTTGGACATACTGAGGTTGCCTGATAAGTATGATCCAGGCTGTGGGGATGACGGACAATGTGACCAAGATGGCAAGGCAAATAGATTCAAGAACTAAATATTTCACCTTTTGGGTATCTGAGACCCTACAAAATTCTGTTGTTGCAATTTACAACTTCTTTAATTAGTAACAAGCCTTGTCAATCCATCAATAATTGTCACTACTTGGCCAATTATTGAATAAAAAATTAAAATTTGGAATATATAGAGGTTTCGTCTAATGATTGTTAAATGTTAGCATTTTCCATCTAGACTTTTTCATTTTGAGCCCCTCAAACCTTACTCATTTGACATAAGCCCCCAATCTCGTTTTTTGGAAGGAGACCCCTCAAATTTTTGTTCATTTCAACATAAGCCCCTCCGTTAGATTATGTCCAAGTTAAAATGTCCTACCCCTAGAATTAAACTTTTACATATCATGTAGACGACAACTTTGTCTTTAAGGTTTTGTGTGATGGGTTTGTAGGATTTGAGGTTAAAGAAAATGTGGGAGAGGAATGACTAGAGGAGGGGGCTTTCCGAAAGAGGGAGGGGGGAGCATCACCATGTAGCCAAGAAGGAAGGAGGAAGGGGGGGTTCGAGGATGGACATGGGTTTGTCGGGTTTGAGGTTGAAGAAGCGGAGGATGGAAGAGGAGGAAGTTTACACAGGTTGTGAACGAAATTAGGTTAAATAATAGAGAATTATGGATTAGGGTTTTGATGGGTTTAAGGATGAAGGGGGCAAAATAATATAAAATTCATTAACTTTAATGAATGCTCGTGTATTAGTGCGCCCTTAATTGCATGGACATATGAGTAATAATCTTAATGATTTTATGGGTCTCCTTCCAAATAACAAGATTTAGAGGTCTTATGTTGAAATATGCAAGATTTGAATGTCTTATATCTAAAGAAAACCTTTCTTTTTTCACTTTCGTACGAAAATATGGATTTGTATGAGATGCAATTTTTTACTTTATATGGATTTTTTTTAACGATTACACAATTCTAACGAACAATCAACATGGCTTTAGTATATTAGTTTTATGATATAAATTTGATCAGAACAGATCAAATTAGGGTATAATGATTCCCTAACTAAATAATCAAAATGGTGTAGAGTAGTTCTGTGGAAGGGAAAAAATGATAATCATGATGGATATCACTACATAAATATTTAATTATCTACAAAGAAGCCATTATAAACATAAGCGGGAACGTTCTATCTACTAGGATTGGGATGTGATCTGATGTCCCAGATTTGGTGTCCACTTCCATGTCCCCTCTTCTATGTATATGTGGGTCCCACTAATTTTTTGTAAAAAAATAAAACTTTTAAATGGTGGGACAAACGTATACATAGGAGAGGGGACATGGAATGGACACCAAATTTGGGACTGCAGATCCTATCCCACTAGGACTACGAAACAATTAAATGCTTTTGAAGAAATCCTAAGAACAGTAAGTGTCACGCCCCGATCCCGCTAGGGTCGTCCGTCTTGCTTGGATCCCTGCGGGATCGATCGTCCTCGCTAAGGCGTGATGCCGTGCAAGCCTAAGTTGCGCTTGCACAAGGCCATGTACCTGTACAAAAACAACTAGTCAAGCAAAAACACACGCACGCACCCATTAGTCAAGCAAAACACACGCACGCACCCATTGCAGAAAACCAAATATTGGACACAGAGATTTGAAATGGAAATACTCATTTTATTCATAGCTTGATAGGAATACAAGTACAAAGCTTTGCAACTCAGATTTGCCTTATAATTTGGCTACAAGATTCTCTTTGAAATACTCTTTTGAAATTAGCCACAATGCCCATACATGATATACTTTATTACAAGCTGGAATTGAAAGACACCTTCAAAGGAAATGAAAACTGGAAACTTGCAATTGACTGAAAGTAAACTTCGAGGCGAATCCACGAGCTCTACTGGGCTAGACGAGCTTCGGTGCCTCACTTGAAATCCCCCTGTCTCCTTTTGCTTTCTGAAAAGGATGCCCACAACGTGGGTCAGTACACATCATGTACTGGCGAGCGGCTTTTGGCCGAACTCGCAAATCTCTGCACTAAATCAATATGTTGAGCTAACATTTACTAGTGATCTTTCTACTTGTCTAGGTTCTTTTTAACAATTCATAAGAACATGACAGATAGAATATATCATAGCAACTTACCCTCGCCGGCAGTCATCCCTGCACAAAACCACGTTAGCACAATTTGCATAATGAGTAATTCATAATTCATTCTTGCATATATTGAAGTTGTCATTCGGGTCATGCAGGTGGACTATTCTACATGTTGGTCCATGGGTTTTCCCCATGATTAGCCGCTGTGACTCTTTGGTTCAGCTCGTCGCTAAGGACACAGATATTCGGCTACACTTTTAACATGGGTCCTTGCACCCAGTGTGCTCATAATCTCTCCTAGGCCGAGCGGTTCCAGGTGCCCCCAGATACCACCCGAGAGACAAATAATTCCTTGTATACAAGTTGTCCGAGACCAAATGCATGCTCTAGCCGTTCTATCAGATGAGACACACTTGGACTTATGCACAGGTATACGACACGTTTGATTCGTGCCTTCAGGTTTATCTCAACACGTACAAGTTCGTCTGTACATGTCTACATTTCAAGCATACTGATGACAAGCAGATGATCATTCTTATCGAGCAGATAGAGTAGCAACACATATTCTTGCATTTGATTCAATTCAATTATCTTCTCTTATCTTTTGTGGATATGGTATCGTTGATCATTGGGACAAGGCAACAGAGTAGACTAGAGATCATTTTTCTTAGGCGTACAGATCAATGTCTGTTCGGTTGAAGCAACTCACCGAGATGAATCTTAGTTGAGAGAAGGAGGGACTTCACGCGCCGTTCACGAACAATTCACGCGGCCTACAATGGCACCAATAGTTGATTAGCATACTTCGTCTCTTTCTCTCAAGATTCGGAATGAATGCGAAATGCGATGAAAGCGAACAATGAAAACCAATCATCGAAAACCAACACGAAAACGCATTCATCAAAACCAAGCAGCGAAGAGAAAACATTCAGTAAAACTCTTGGATTCATTTCAATAGAAGCCAATCCATCAATTGGAAAGGTTCATTGCATTTCATCCGTGATCAATCGATACCGGCAAAGGTTTCACCAAAGACTCAGTTCGAGACTGAGTCAGCAAGCCGTAGGTATTACATAGTGGACCGCGAGGAGCGGGGCACTACATAATAACCCACTGAGAAAAAGTTTTGTCCTCAAAACTTAAGAAACAAAACTCACCTCCATTAGTGTTGCATTCTGGGTCAAGCAACGTGGAGAGATTGTAGACGCGCGCATTAGTCCGCTGTGGCTGGTTCTTCGGGTGGTATCGAAGGGGCGGTGGGCCTGGCAGCTGCCCATGCTCTTCAGTGTCGTTGTTGTTCAGCGGCCGAACTCTCTTATTCTGGCAATTTATAGCACGGTGGCCCTTTTGACCACAGTTGAAACACTCTCCGTTGGCAGAACGGCAAACTTCCTTTGTGTGTCCATGCCTACCGCAGAAAGCGCACACGGGCTTATTATATTGTTCCCCGCCAGTCTTCTTTTCTCCGTCAGTCTTTTTCTCCCCGTCATGATTTCTCTTGGCGGGCTGATTCCGACTGTTCGGCGCTTTGTTGGACGCTTTCTTCTGCTCGAACTGTTCCACCTGGGCCAAGTGGCGTTGGGCCAGGTTGCGCCAAGCCAGAAGGGCGCTGGGCCAGCCAAGTGGCGCCAGGCCAGAGAGGCGCTGGGCCAAATGGCGCCTGGCAAGGTGGCTCCAGGCCAGAGGGGCGCTACGCTAAAGAGCGCGCAACCAGGATAGCACGACACTAAGGAGCGCGCACGCAACGAGATGGCACAGCGCTAAAGAGTGCGCGACCAGGATAGCGCGGCGCTAAGGAGCATGCACGCAATGAGATGACACGATGCTAAAGAGCGCGCGCGCACTGCTCATCTTCTCCAACCAACACAGACTTCTTAGTTGAACCCATGAACTTCAAAATGTCATAACTTTCTCAAAATAAGTTAAAATCGAGACTTCCAAGGATCTAAATTGGGTAGAACGAGATTCAAAATTTGTGGGGAAGGAATCTTTCTGAGTCTGTGTTAAACAACATTTGGTCTTACTTAAGGGGAAGATGGCCTCAATGCCAGTATCTTGACAATGGCGATTGGAACTGTAAACTTTTTACAAGTCATAATCTGGAGTTTTGGGGGAAATGGTCTTATTTGGAAATTCTGGTTTTGCATTGTTTGATTAGGAGCTACAGACTGGAAAGAGGAAGCCAACAAGCTTGACCTGCATCATGAGTTGATTTGTGGGGGGCACTTAGTGGAGTCGTGCATGGATTTGTTGGTGAACTAAAACTGGATTTGTGGAGTTGACCTGCCCCAAACTATGGAGCTCAGAGAATGGGAAATTATGAAAGGATTCCTTTTCCCGAACAAATAAATTTTAAATTTCAAAATAACAACCTTTAATGGATTTCCAATCACGTAACAAAATAAGTTATTAACCAAATATAAGCTATTCTGATGACTCGAAAAGGTCGAAAGTTTCTATATAATATCAATTTCCCATACTTCTTCGAGTATCAAGGTTTATTTTATATTATATGAAGTAAAAAAAATCTGGATCAACTTGTTTTAATAGTAGCCTTCAAACAGTTAGGTGGACATAACCCCTACACATCCTCTGCGTCATCTTTCATCAAGTAACATTACACTTTGTATACTTGCACACATATCCACTTAGGGATCAAATCATAATTAGTAGTATCTTATCGAAATAATAATCTACTAGAACCCGCACAATAGCTCGAGATTAAACAATTAGACTCGATAAATCCTTATTTGTATAAAATTAAGGGGGTCTTTTGATGTAGACCGTCTAAATATTCAATTTTGTTATCTACATCCTTTTTAAAAATTATAATTGCATGTATCCTTACAAAATGTGTTTATTTGCATGAATATCTTTCTCAAAAACATTTGTGAACAGCTATTCGTGTATCTTGGTCAAGCATGGTTGTATACACTTACAAAATGTTCTTATTTGGATGAATATCCTTGTCCCAAAGATTTCTGAACATCTATACGTTTATCTTGGTCAAACATGGTCAAAATAAAATGGATTAGAATAAACTTAAAAAACACATAAAAACAATCTTATATTACTATGAACGGATTATGGTCCATCGTTGACCCAAGCCCAATCCAACATATACTGAAAAATAAAAGTATAATTTTTTTTAAAACCTATATTCACCGTCTGATCCAATTAAACCATTGGAATTGCGAGCCTCATGATTCAAAGGATATGTGATTGTGGGATGTGAAGGGAATACTAGGAGAAGGGATCCATGTGTCTCAAGGTTGTGAAAAGCGCTGGGCGCTAATCGGACGGGCCTGTCGCCAAGCCCGCCTAGACGGCCGCCTAAATCTAGGCGGTTCAAATAAATTAAAAAAAACTACTGAAAGTTTTAGAAGAAGCCATAAAACCTAAAAACATGCATAATCGGACGTTGGGGGTCGGGAGGGAGAGAGGGAAGGGGTGGGGGTGGAGGGTGCACTAGGTGGGCGCCTAGGGGGCATCGGACCGGCACTAACTGCCCAGACCGCCTTCTAGGACAGTGCTATCTAAATGGTGCCTTCCCGAGAGCTGAAGATTAGGCATTATTAACATTGTCTTCTTGGCAAGCTTCTACTTCGCAAGCTTTTACTAGAAAAGAATTAAAACTCCCTAAATTCTTCGTAGTGACTTCCTCCCTTGAGGTGGCATCACGTGGCTGATGTTTTTTCTTACCCTTAATCATCAATTTTAGATAGATGGTTTAGTGTTCTTAGGATTTCTTCAAAAGCAATTAATTGTTTCCTAATCCTAGTAGATAGAATGTTCCCGCTTATGTGTATAATGCCCCCTTTGTAGATAATTAACTATTTTTGTACTGATATCCATCACGATTATCATTTTTTCCTTAAACAAAATTACTCTACACCATTTTGAGTATTTTGTTAAGGAATTATTGTACCCTAATTTAATCAGATCAGATCAAATGTGTATCACAACACCAATATACTAAAGCCACGTCGATAGTTCGTTAGAATTGTGTAATCGCTAAGAAAATTTGTATAAAGAAAAAAAATGCATCTCCTACAAATCCATATTTCCATAAGAAAGTTAAACAATAGAAAGGTTTTCGATTTGTCTGTTCACACTGGTTATATATTGATGGCATCCTGCGTGGAGCTTTCTGTATGATAAAATGATATTGCAGAATTTTTTTTCTTTCATGCTAGGAACTTCATCAATCAATGCTCTCCTAAAATTGACATCTTGAAACCATAGTTATCAGACTGGACTGTTTGAGTCCCCCATATCAGGTGGAAAATTAACATCTTGAAGTGCAACCTTTAGGCCTCGTTTGGCTCATTTCTTTGTCATAAAACCTAAAAACATGCATAATCGGACGTTGGGGGTCGGGAGGGAGAGAGGGAAGGGGTGGGGGTGGAGGGTGCACTAGGTGGGCGCCTAGGGGGTATCGGGCCGGCACTAACTGCCCAGACCGCCTTCTAGGACAGTGCTATCTAAATGGTGCCTTCCCGAGAGCTGAAGATTAGGCATTATTAACATTGTCTTCTTGGCAAGCTTCTACTTCGCAAGATTTTACTAGAAAAGAATTAAAACTCTCTAAATTCTTCGTAGTGCCTTCCTCCCTTGAGGTGGCATCACGTGGCTGATGTTTTTTCTTACCCTTAATCATCAATTTTAGATAGATGGTTTAGTGTTCTTAGGATTTCTTCAAAAGCAATTAATTGTTTCCTAATCCTAGTAGATAGAATGTTCCCGCTTATGTGTATAATGCCCTCTTTGTAGATAATTAACTATTTTTGTACTGATATCCATCACGATTATCAATTTTTTCCTTAAACAAAATTACTCTACACCATTTTGAGTATTTTGTTAAGGAATTATTGTACCCTAATTTGATCAGATCAGATCAAATGTGTATCACAACACCAATATACTAAAGCCACGTCGATAGTTCGTTAGAATTGTGTAATCTCTAAGAAAATTTGTATAAAGAAAAAAAATGCATCTCCTACAAATCCATATTTCCATAAGTTAAAAAATAGAAAGGTTTTCAATTTGTCTGTTCACACTGGTTATATATTGATGGCATCCTGCGTGGAGCTTTCTGTATGATAAAATGATATTGCAGAATTTTTTTCTTTCATGCTAGGAACTTCATCAATCAATGCTCTCCTAAAATTGACATCTTGTAACCATAGTTATCAGACTGGACTGTTCGAGTCCCCCATATCAGGTGGAAAATTAACATCTTGAAGTGCAACCTTTAGGCCTCGTTTGGCTCACAGAAAGGAAATGAATTCCCTTGTATTTTCCATGGGAATAAGAAAGTAGGATTTGTGTAAAACTACCTAGGAAAGGTAAGCAAAATATTACAATGTTCCAATAATATATCCTTACCTTTTAAAATAAAAAATAATATTATAAAAATAACATTAATGGCAAAATAACCAATGACACATGGTTACTTTTGTCATAAATTTTGTAATAAATATTGGGAAAGGAGGAGGGAAAATCAATCCCATGGGTTTTGAGTGGAACCATATTCCCACATATTTTTACCTTTGTCAGGAAATTGATTCCCAAGTTTGTGGCTACCAAACAAAGGAAAGGAACAACTTTTCTTTCTTGGTTCCTTAAATCCGTGAACCAAACGAGGCCTTAGAGCATCTCCAACCCTATTGTCTTGTTTTGTGTTGTGAATCATATGTGGCATGAAGCACAAGACAATGTCTTTCCTATGTGGCAAGATGATATTCACACAAGACAATGAGATACAAATGTATTCTCCAATGCGAAACTTTGAGAAGACAATAAAATTACTTTTTTTCAACTTCCAAGACAACTTTTTCACTTCTTCTTTTTATATATATTTTTATTAATAATTGATGATGTGGACATAAAGTCATTGTGAAGTGCATTGTCTAGATCTAGACGACAACTTCACATTCTCCTTGCCATGTCAACTTTACAATTTATTTCACATTTGCATTAGAGAAGTACTTTTGAAAAAAATATTTGTCGTTCCTATGTGGCAACCATTTTTTCCAAACTCATGGTAGGGTTGGAGATGCTCTTATAAATAAGGATGGTCCTTTTGCTAGTCTTGAAGGCCCAGACAAAAACCAAATTATTGGCATTTTTATAAGTAATCCGGTCCGATTTTCAAGACCTGACTTGTTGTACGAGTGTATAAAAAATGGACAGTTCAATTGTTTTTTTAACAGGTTAGATAGAAAAGCGGTACAAATGTTCACCCTGATCGGATTAGTTACTACGTCACCGGTTTTCCAGTCCGAGGTCCGGACTGGGTTGTGAAGCAAACCTTCTGGATTTAGAAATTTCTTTCAGATATATTTAAAATATATCACATGTGTGTTAATCCCATAAAGCGACTTTTGGTCCTTTTAATGTATGCTAATTTGGTTTTTTTTCATGAAGCTGGGGAGATAAAAGTGAACTATTTTTTTCGGAAGATTTTTACTGAAAGCCGTGATGGATAGCTCGTTCTTCTTTTCGCAGGTGTACATGTCGTGACAATCATGTTTACGGGCTATTTGGTTTGGGCATTATGCTTTCAGAGCGCTGTTTAATCACAGCCTGTGATGGTTTTTTCTTTTGTTAAAAACCTTCAACCATCATCCATCAACACAAGTATTGTGTTGTTCATTGTGTCTATGCCCTCCATCCTTTTCTATTACTTTTATTACATATATAATTCTATCTTTTTCGTGTCCGACACACCAAACACCCAACCCGATCTCTGTGTCCGTGTCGACAAACCAACACGGACGATACAATATTCGCCTACCCAGCCACCTACTACTACTAGCCCAACTGGCCATCCCTGGCCATCCACTTCTCCGGCCAACTCCTCCTGCTTGATCTGCCACATCTCCTTCGACCTTCATCATTGCTTACTCCCGACCGTCGTGACTCCCTGCAACCTTCATGCCCGACCAAACGTCAACATCAACCTCACCGCCTCCATGGAACTCCTCGACCAACTCCAGCGCTACCACCATCTCCAAGAACACCACCGCCATCACCTGCTTCTTCCCTAGCCATTGACCACCTAGACTCCAGCCACCATCGGCTCTATGTCAGCCCCTCCGAGTCGCCTCGCGGAGCCACCTCCATCCGCAGATAGATCCATCTGACCGACCCTTCGTCTCCGATCCTGACGAACCCTTGTCATCCTTCTCAGGCGATCGAGCCTCCAGAGCATGTGCCGCCATCGCCGGCTTCAATCCCAGCCCGACTGGACAACCTCCAGCTTCAGTAGTTTCTTTCCCCCTTCTGATCTGCATTCTCCTTCTCGTGTGTGGGAGAAGATGAACGTTCCCAAATGACTTTCTCCGAATAGCCCCAATTACGGGCTATTTGATCGGACATTATGCTTTTAGAGCGCTACTTAATCACAGCCCCATGATGGTATTTTTTTGTTAAAAACCATCAACCATCATCCATCAACACAAGTATTGTGTTGTTCATTGTGTCTATGCCCTCCATCCTTTTCTACTACTTTTATTACATATATAATTCTATCTTTTTCGTGTCCGACACACCGGACACCCAACCCGATCTCTGTGTCCGTGTCGACAAACCGACACGGACGATACAATATTCGCCTACCCAGCCACCTACTACTACTAGCCCAACTGGCCATCCCCGGCCATCCACTT
The DNA here is from genome assembly GCA_029216955.1 of Iris pallida. Lineage (NCBI taxonomy): Eukaryota > Viridiplantae > Streptophyta > Magnoliopsida > Asparagales > Iridaceae > Iris > Iris pallida. Next base: position 6,214,265 of record JANAVB010000194.1, read on the forward strand.
CTCCGGCCAACTCCTCCTGCTTGCTCTGCCACATCTCCTCCGACCTTCATCGTTGCTTACTCCCGACCGTCGTGACTCCCTGCAACCTTCGTGCCCGACCAAACGCCAACATCAACCTCACCACCTCCATGGAACTCTTCAACCAACTCCAGCGCCACCACCATCTCCAAGAACACCACCGCCATCACCTGCTTCTTCCCTAGCCGTCGACCACCGGGACTCTAGCCACCATCAGCTCTACGTCAGCCCCTCCGAGTCACCCTGCGGAGCCACCTCCATCCGCAGATAGATCCATCTAACCGACCCTTCGTCTCCGATCCTGACGAACCCTGGTCATCCTTCTCAGGCGATCGGGCCTCCAGAGCTTGTGCCGCCATCGCCGGCTTCAATCCCAGCTCGACTGGACAGCCTCCAGCGTCGCTAGTTTCTTTCCCTTGATACGTACCTTTCTCGACGACACTCAGAGTCAGTAGTAGTATCAGTAGTGTAGCAGTAGCCAGGAGAAGTAGTTAGCAGTTAACCTTCAAGTAGCTAGCAGCAGGTAATTAGCAGTTAAGAAGTAGCAGCAGTAATTAAGCCAACATTAGTGAATTTAGCTTAATTAAGTAGAGTATATGCAGTAGTGGTAATGGTGCACTTTCCAGGTGGAGCTTTCCAGGTGGCAGTACCATCTGCAAGAGAACAAAAGAGGGTATAGAGTCTTTGTGTAAATATCCTAAAATATCTAAAAGGTATCAGATGAATACCTGCCTATATAGGGCTAGCTGTAGAAAAGGAGAGGCATCCTGGGCAACCATTAAGAAAGAGAATATCTATTATACAATGTATTGTCCTCTCTACTTTTCCCCAATTTGAGTAAATTCCATAGTTCTTGTGTGCAGATCTATTTCTTGCTAGTGAGTATTGGTGAATCCCTCACAAACTACCAGTGGGGTTCCTTCTTTAGGAAGGGGTCATACCAATTTGGTATCAGAGCCTCTCGAGGCCATCAGAGAGTCCAGCCATGAAGGAAGCTCGTCCAACTAGAGTTCACCTCGAGACACATCGGAGAACCGCCTACGACTGGTCGGAGAGGACCGGTTTCTATCCCTGGAAGGTACAGTTCTAGAACTGAGTAATAAATTCGAACAGTTCATGAACGAGTTTTCTAGATCTCAAGAGAAGAACGCAGAAAATTCATCTGTTCCTGCACAGATGTACGTTCATTCTCGAAGAGTTTCTTCCCCACAAAATGGACCAGCAGTCTTGGCCACACCACCACCCATCTTTCCACCACCACCCATCTTCCCAAATTTTCCCCAATATACCACAAATTTGCCAAGTCCAACAGTGAACACCTACCATTCTGTTGCAGTAAGCCACAATATGCCACCCCAAGGCCATAGGCCAAATTTTGGGATAGCTCCGGGACAATGCCAAGGGTTGCCAACCCCAATTATGTCTGTCCCTATGCAAATTGGAACCTACCAAGGAGGTCACCAGGGAGGTCCAACCCCAGTGAGACTCAAAGTTCCAGAATATGATGGAGAGCATGATGTAGAAGAATGGCTCCTCCGAGTGGGACGCTACTTCAATTTCTATAACATTTCAGAGTGGGACAAGGTGGGAATCTGTTCAGTACAGCTGAAAGGAACTGCTGCCTACTGGTTCGATTGGTTACTCAAAGTCAGAGGAGGTATAGTAGGATGGAAGGACTTCTGCCATTCCATCAGGGTGCAGTATGGACCCTCTCAGTTTGCAGATCATACCATAGATCTCAAGTTATTGCGCCAAGAAGGAACTGTGCAAGAGTACACCTTGCAGTTTCAGAAGGTGTCTAATAGAATTCAAGGGCTACCTGAAGCAAGCCTAGTGAGTCATTATGTGGGGGGACTCAGGGATGAAATCAGGTATGAGGTCTTAGTAGCTACACCTGTTAACCTTTCTGCAGCAATACAGGTTGCTAAATTATATGAAGACAAGCTTTTAGCCCTCAAGAAGGGCCACAAGTTCAATGCATATCCAATCAAAAGCACAAATACATCACCTGCCAATCTTAATGCAGAGCCTGTGAAGAAGAATAGTACTCCTGCGGGGGCTCCTCATACTATATCTCCCTCAGAGATACTAAGGAGAAAGAATTTAGGGTTATGCTTTATGTGTGATGAGAAATGGACAAGAGGGCATAAGTGCAAGGAAAAGAGGCTGTTCATGTTAGTGGCAGAGGAGGATACCCTTGAGTCAGATACCCAACTAGAAGCAGCCAAAGAACATGAGACCACAGGGGACCCTGTACAGAGCTTGTTTGAAATTTCCCTACAAGCCTTGTCTGGGAACCTAAGTTCTTCCACCATGAGATTAAGGGGCACTGTGCAGCACAAACCAGTGATGATTTTAGTAGATTCTGGCTCCACCCATAGTTTCATTGATACAAGTTTCAGTAGAAGATTGGGTTTGGCAGTTCATGACAATAAGCCCTTTGAAGTTCAGGTTGCCAATGGAGAGAAGATAACTAGCCAGGGATCATGCAAGGGAGTAGTAATAGAGTGCTAGAGAACAAAAATTGTGACCGACTTACTAGCCCTACCAATTGCTGGATGTCAAATTGTGTTAGGTGCCAACTGGCTTCGCACCTTAGGAGACATAGTCTGGAACTTCCAAGAGCTCACTATGAAGTACCAGAAAGATGGGTCAGAACATCAGTTCAAAGGGGTGTAGGATTCCAACTTTGAACTTAAAGAAGTGGATAACAAGGACCTAAGGCAGAAAGGGCAGATGTACATCATGCGGTTGTGTTCTATTGAGATGACCCAAAGAGGAGGCCAGAGCAAGGAGGAAGAAGAGGGAGCCATTGCTGAGCTACTACAGAAGTACACCACACTGTTCGAGGAACCTAAAGGCCTACCACCAAGGAGGGAGTATGACCACCAAATCCCACTCTTGCCTAATGCAGTGCCTATCTGTAGCAGACCTTACAGACAACCATATATTCACAAGAATGAAATAGAGAAGCAGGTGCAGGAAATGCTAGACACAGGTATCATCAGGCCAAGCCACAGCTCCTACTCCTCTCCAGTCATACTTGTCAAGAAAAAAAAAGGAACCTGGAGGATGTGTATTGACTATAGGGGTCTCAACCAACAGACTGTGAAAGATAAATTCCCCATACCCTTCATTGAAGAGCTTTTTGATGAACTCCATGGGTCTAAATTCTTCTCTAAGTTAGACCTAAGAGATGGATACCACCAAGTGAGGATGACAGAGTAGGATGTGCACAAAACAGCCTTCAGAACACATGAGGGGTACTATGAATTCCTGGTAATGCCCTTTGGCCTCACTAATGCCCCCTCTACTTTCCAATCACTTATGAACTCAATTTTCAAAAAAATATTGAGGAAATTTGTGTTGGTTTTTTTTTTATGACATACTGGTGTATAGTCCCAACTTGCAAAGTCATTGCCAACATTTGGAAGAGGTATTTCAGTTATTGGCAGACAACCAGTTGAAGCTCAAAAGAAGCAAGTGTTACTTTGGGCAGAGACAGGTAGGATATCTAGGCCATATCATTTCTGACAAAGGGGTGGAAGTTGATCAAGATAAGATCAGTTCAGTACTGGAATGGCCTATCCCTAAGACCACCAAAGAGCTCAGAGGATTCCTAGGGCTCACAGGGTACTACAGGAGGTTTGTAAAGGGATATGGAGCCATAGCAGGTCCTCTTACTAGTCTGCTTAAGAAGGACTCTTTCATTTGGAGTGATAAGGCTCAACATGCCTTTGAAGATCTCAAAATTAAGCTGACACAACCCCCAGTTTTGGCTATGCCTGACTTCAATGAACCCTTTACACTGGAATGTGATGCCTCTGGAGGAGGGATTGGGGCAGTCCTCATACAGAGAAGAAGACCAATAGCCTATCTGAGTCAACATTTGAAAGGAAGGACAGCTATGCTATCTACCTATGAAAGAGAGATGTTGGCCATTCTATTAGCTGTCAAGAAGTGGTCACAGTATCTATGGGGAAGGACATTCATCATCAAAACTGACCACAAACCCCTGAAGCACATGCTGGAGCAGAGATTACATACTGAAGCCCAATGTAAGTGGATAATGAAGCTATATGGTTACAATTATATAGTGGAATATAAGAAGGGTCAAGAAAATAAAGCTGCGGACAGTTTATCAAGGAGGGGGGAAGTACAACTACAAGCTATTACTGTTGTTCAACCAGGGTGGCTACAACAATTCAAAGACTTAATGCAAGGTTCCACTTATTACCAAGAACAAATGGATAGGTGGGAGCAAGGCCTCCTTGACAGCAATAAATATTCACTAAGAGATGGGCTACTGTTCTATAAAAATAGGTTGTTAGTGGATCCCACATCAGAATTTGTAAAAACCATGCTTCAAGAACACCATGACAGGCCAAATGCTGGACACTCTGGTTTTCAAAAGACTCTCCATAGGCTCAAGAAGGTTTGTCACTAGAGGGGAATAAAGAAGGATGTGCAAAATTATGTCAAGGCCTGTGCTATCTGTCAACAGAATAAAGGAGAGAATACCTCTCCTGCAGGGCTAATACAACCCCTCCCAGTACCTGATAGGATATGGGAGGACATTTCTATGGATTTCATAGAAGGATTACCCCTCAGTCACCACAAGTCAACCAAACTAGTGATAGTTGACAGACTCACAAAGTATGTACATCTATTTGCCCTAGTCCATCCTTATACTGCAGCCACAGTAGCCCAGGTCTTCTTGGAGGGTGTATTCAAGTTACATGGGATGCCCAAGACCATAGTCACTATCAGGGACCCTATATTCACTAGTGCCTTCTGGAGGGAGTTCTTTAAGCTGCAAGGAGCACAACTCAACTACAGTACTTCCTACCATCCTCAAACAGATGGACAAACTGAAGTGACAAACAGGTGTATTGAAGGGTATCTCAGATGCTTTTGTGGCCATCAACCCAGAGAATGGACTAAACACTTGTTATGGGCAGAATATTGGTTCAACACCAATTGGCACTCTTCAACCAAAACCACTCCCTTTGAGGCTGTATATGGGAGGTCTCCACCTGACCTTCTAACCTATGTCCCTGGAGTAGTACAGGATAGGGGGTGGCTGAATCCTTGACATTAAGGGATACCTCTCTATAGATACTCAAAGACAACCTACAGTTAGCTCAAGACAGAATGAGGAGGATGGCAGACTTACACAGAACAGATAGAGAGTTTGCTGTGGGGGATTGGGTCTACCTTAAGCTACAGCCGTATAGACAAATCTCAGTTGCTCAAAGGAGGGTTCAAAAACTTGCCCCTAAATACTTTGGCCCATATCAAGTACTATCCAGGATTGGGTCAGTAGCATACAAACTTGCCTTACCAGAAGGTGCTTTAATTCATCCAGTATTTCATGTTTCTCAGTTAAAGAAGCATGTAAGCACTAGAGTGGAGATACAGGAAGGTATGCCTGAGCACAGGGAAGGGTTAATCAGAGAGCCAGACATGATTCTGGACAGAAGGATGGTCCCTAGAAACAACAGGGCTGCAGTAGACTTACTGGTACAATGGAAGAATGAAGGAGCAAAAAATGCAACTTGGGTCCAGTATGAGCATTTCATCAAGACCTTTCCATATTTTGACCTTGAGGCAAGGTCAAGTTAAGGGGGAAGCAATTGATACGTACCTTTCTCGACGACACTCAGAGTCAGTAGTAGTATCAGTAGTGTAGCAGTAGCCAGGAGAAGTAGTTAGCAGTTAACCTTCAAGTAGCTAGCAGCAGGTAATTAGCAGTTAAGGAGTAGCAGCAGTAATTAAGCCAACATTAGTGAATTCAGCTTAATTAAGTAGAGTATATGCAGTAGTGGTAATGGTGAACTTTCCAGGTGGAGGTTTCCAGGTGGCAGTACCATCTGCAAGAGAACAAAATAGGGTATTAGAGTCTTTGTGTAAATATCCTAAAATATCTAAAAGGTATCAGATGAATACCTGCCTATATAGGGCTAGCTGTAGAAAAGGAGAGGCATCCTTGGCAACCATTAAGAAAGAGAATATCTATTATACAATGTATTGTTCTCTCTACTTTTCCCCAATTTGAGTAAATTCCATAGTTCTTGTGTGCAGATCTATTTCTTGCTAGTGAGTAATGGTGAATCCCTCACAAACTACCAGTGGGGTTCCTTCTTTAGGAAGGGGTCATACCATCCCTCTTCTGATCTGCATTCTCCTTCTCGTGTGTTGGAGAAGAAGAACGTTCCTCAATGACTTTCTCTCTCCTTTCTCTTTCTTTATTCACCTTGCTAAGTTTGTTTATTTTTCTTTGGACACAGAGCTCTCAGTTTCGGAGCGCACACTCAACCGTTTCCACAATCTCTCTCTGTCACGACCCGCACCCTAGAAATAGGGCACGTGACGTGGGTACGTCCAGCCTACGCTGCAGCATCGGCGGTAGAACGCTGTCCTAGGTCATAACATCTAACAGATAAGGGTAATATACAGTTATACTCCCTGAATGGGGGTGACATAACACAATATAACTCAACCACATCTAGGATAGAACAGGAATGAGATAGAAAGATAAAGATAGATAACAACCAGGAATGTAACATCACAGAGATACAAATCCAGAATCTATGTGACTAAAATATACTACTCAGAATATCTCAAGTCTAGTACAGTAATCCAAGATAGTAAGGCAATCCTAAACTAAAGGAAGTAACATCAACTGCCAGCAGGTCCAAGTCACTAGTGATGTCTAATGCTGCACCAAGAGGGATAGACACCAGAGCCTCGTCATTCACTGTAAAATTTTCAACAGGTCCAGTCAGGACGGGAATGAGCACATATCTCTCAACACAGTTCATAGCAGGTTAGGAGTATAAATCATGCAATAGAGTAAAATACAGGAAGTGCTGAAAAGGAAGTACGAGTAAACAGGAGATATTTTGTAACTGAAAGTAAATACATGATAGTAGAGACTGTAAGTGGCTACGTGATTTAGAGCATAATGGTTATGTAAACGGCTTGGGGGCACATGAATACAAATAAAGAGGCACATTTATACAGCTACTGGGGATAGTGTTCACATAACCAATTCTACTCACCCCGCCCCAACCAGTACACAAGGATCCATTCAAGTTACGTTATAAGCACATGAATACAACTAAGATACATGAACTCATGTAATGAGTAGTACATGAGGCACGTGAAAGCACATGAGAACATGTAAAAACATGAACTAATACGAGTACAAGGAGTACCTGATGCACATGATAAAGTACATGAACATGAAATACCCGATGCACCCGTAAAGGGATAACATCTCAGGAAAGGATCCATATAGTACTAATCCGTGAAGATATGTGTCAGCATCAAGTAGAGTAATCTAGAGCAAGAATATAATCCAGATAAGTATGAAAAGATCAGAGAATGTACTCGCCTGCTAACTGAAAGTTCGAGATGAAAATACTGTCCGAGGAGTGGTGTCTGGCTCCTATTAGAACAGCACAAGTCACAACGAGTCCAGAATGGTAATAATATGCACTACAATGCGTTCTACATGAATCTAGGTCAATCTAGGCCAAAGTCAACTCTTGGTCAACTCTGGTCAACCTAGAGTCAAACCTAGTCAATAGTCAAATCTAGGTCCCACCAAACCATTCTAGGTTCTAACAAGTCTCCTCTAGATTATACTATGGCTAATAGCCTATTTAGGATACATCTATCCAACACCCTATAACCCACAACACAACATTATTATCTATACTACACTAGCCTTATGACATTCCATACTCTATGACATCATAACACAACCCCACACAACATTACACATATATATACAATACACTATATATATATCTAATATATATACACATTCATATATAGGAATCCTATATATATAACAACTCAAAATCCAAATACATATACATATGAAATGAGAGGAAACAACATACTAGTGCATGTGTGTGTGTATCAAAGGGTTAGAAAACAGTGAGAGAAAGACATAGGTAACAGTGAACATAAAATCAAATCTTAGTTTACTCATGACAGTTAAAAAGGGAGAACATTTAAAACTTATAATGTGGCTAAAGTCCACAATGCTCAGGTTCACATCCAGTTCAGTGATTCACATAAGGAAAGCTCATTTCAGTCCAAGCACAAGTAATTCCAGGTAAGTAACTACAACTCAGAATTCAAGGGTAGTAGGGAAATCTGTTTGCATTCTCAGGTATTGGCAATTTTACACTAACAGGGAAATCAGTTGCATTCAATAACAGAATGAAGGGAATTAATTCCTACATTGCATTCCCAGGTAACAAAGGAAATCATAGTTAATGAAAGGGAAACATTGAATCACAGGTTCAATTGAAAACTGGAAACTATCATTGGAATTAATGAAAAGGAAATCAACAGGAAAAACCAGTTCAAAAGGATAAAAAAAAAAACTGGAAACACAACATTCAGTTTTTACAGTAAACAAAAGAATCATGGAACAAGGGATTTAATTCCCAGGTTACAAGAGAACAATCTGGACATCAGTTCATATTCATAGGTTAAAATCAAACTTAAACAAATGCTGAACCCAAAACAGTTGAAAAGGACAGTTAAGAAGGAGAAAAGGAGATCAGTTCTCAACTAACAGTAAAAGAACCATTCTCAGATTTTGCTTAAAACAGTGAAGGGGAATCAACAACCATTCCCAGGTTTAACTCTAACAAGAACAACAGTTTAGGAAAAGGAAAAAATGGAACATTTCATGTATTCAAATCAATGAGGGAACTCAGTGTTCTGCCACATAAAAGAAGGAAAAATATGTACAGCCTAACCATACAAACCAACAATCTCAGGTTTTGTAAATAACTGGAAATGAATCCCAGATTTCAAAACAAGGAACTCAGTTTTGAATTAAACAAACATCAACCAGTCCTAAAACATTAACTTCAGATTTCAGTTGAAACATCACAGGCTTACAAGCATGAACTCAGATATTACTTCATTCTCAGTTTTAGGAAAACTAACAGTTTTAAGAAGAACATTGGACCAACAACTGTCAAATTCTATAAACACAATCCCCCAAGCCAAATTCGAATGCCAAAACCTATCTAACATATAATATGACATGTAGGGAGTCATTGACAGATGAAAACATATAATAAAAAGAGATTTAAACTGTTTGGGAAAAAAATGGAAACCAGTATCAGACTTTTACATGTTCTTCAACATTTCGAACCAAACATCCACATTAACCCATTCCCAAAGTGCAATCCAATGAAACAGAGTTTAGGCAACAAATTTAGGATCTTAAACAATCATTATACCTATGTTAGAAACATATAAAACGAATTAAATAACAAAACACACACTGCACACGCACGCACACACAGCCATTCCCCGTGCACACCCAATAACGTGTCCGACACGACACGAGGACTCATGAAACTTGACGAGCCTCGTGTCAGTCATTGCCACTAACCACAGACCAATTTTCGTGTGTCCACGACACGTGTCTAGCGCGCAGTAGCCCCCGAGTAGCAGGGGAGCTACAGTGCCGCACGCGCACGCCCGCACACGCATGTTCCCGTGTCCCCACGACACGACATGACTCACAAACCATCACAGGACACTTGGAAACCCTAGACGACACTTAGATCTAACTTTCTATTCAAAAAGATTAGGAAAACTCGATCGAGTAGTCCTTTGGGACATTTCGTCGAGTACCTTCATCACAGCTCTGATAAGTGTCCGATACGGACACGAAACGAGCTCAAAACCTAGGGTTGGTCTTCCCTACAGTTGGGTGAGGGCTAGGGGACCCTAAAAATGATTTTTACTAGGTTTTAGGAGCAGTGGTAAGGATTATACCTATTGATGTTCCAAGCTCCAAAAAAAACACCAAGGAAGAGGATCCTTCAAAGCACCAAAGCTCCTCAAATTGTGTGCTCCCTGTCAAAACTCAATCCCAACAGCAAGAGAACAATATTTAGAGCCTATAGGAATTAGTTTGAAGGAAAAAGGACCTAATTTGGATTTTCTATGAATTTGTAAGGATGGAACTTTACCTCTTTCTAAAACTTGATGAACCCTAATGAAAAGAGGCTAGCCCTAATATTTGGGAGGATATAAATAGGGGGAGGGGCTGTTATGTGGCTGGCCATAGGCCTAGGGTTTAGGGTTTTGGCTAGCTAGTTGGGTCCTATCTAGTTTAGGTCATGATTTGACTTGTGACTACACAAGCCATTCTCAAACCAAACTAACTCCGATTAGCCCCAAACCAATTCTAACTAACTTGAAATGACTAACTAAAGTCACACTAGGGTTTCATAACCTAACCATGATGTCTAGACCTAGGTTGGCTAATAGGACAGTCTCCTAGTCCACATGGGTCACAGTCTAAAACTAGCACCAAACAAATCACCAAAAATTATCTAAAATCACATTAATTATAATTAAATATAATAATCCCAAAATAATTCCAAAATTTTGAAAATGACCAAAATACCCTCAATTGAAAAACTGGGTGTTACAATCCTACCCACCTTAGAAAAATTTCGTCCTCGAAATTAAGATGATCGTACCCCTTCTAGGTCAAACCCCCACAATCAAAATCTCAGAACCTATTTAAATCATTCAGTTGGAAAATGTAACTTATGGGGTCATGGCATGTAGTATCAGTTTGGGGTCTCATCTAGTTACACAAACATGCTACAGTACTAGGCAATCACAAGGTATCAAAACATACAACAATATGGTAGAGTGTATCAATTTCAAGGACTGGCTAAGATATAGGTCAAAGTCTCACCTCCAACTAGGTCTGATGGCTGGAACTCCCTCCCGAAGGCGGAGTCCTGGCTGAGATAAGTGCAGCAGGACAGTCTCGCAGTCTGTGTGCAGCTGACCCACACAACAGGCACACTCCTCTTCTCTTCCTACAGATGTCCCACACATGTCCAGGCTTCTTACAGAAGGTGCAGGTAGGCACCCTCTCAGCTGGCCTCTGCTGAACAGGAGTCTGGACTGGGTAGGCTGGTCTAGGCTGATAGTTTGGGTGCTCATGGGGCTCTGGGTATACACTGCTCCTCGGCCTCTTAGAACTAGGCTCCCCTCCTGAATGTACCAAATCCCACAGCAGTTGGATTCCATGACCCTGCTCCTTTAGGATCTCAGTCTGAACTCTCTGTGTCTCCAACACATCCTGGAGAAGTCTGGATATCTGAGCTCCGTCAGGAAACAAACCTGCCGAGGGTATGGTATGGGGTACTACTCCTGGAGGCAGAGGAGGAGATGGGGAAGAACTCTTGGTCTCAGATGAGACTGCCACTCTCTCCTGAGTAACAGGTGGTGGAGGAAGACTCTCTGGTAAGGATGCTGACACCTCCTCGATGGCGGGAGGTGCCACTACCCTTGGGTCAGCCTGAGGGGTTACTACCTCCTGAGCAATAGGAGGTGGAAGCACACTATCAGTAGCTGCAGCTGCTCTCAGGCGACAGGCTCGGGTCATGGGTGCCATACTGGAAGGGATAAAAACACAACAATCATTAAGGCTATACAGCAGTCTACCATCCTATCTGTAAAACTGGTATTTATCAAGAAAATAAAATAAGACAACTACCAATCATCTATAAAGGGTACTATTTAAGAAAAATCAAACCAAAAGTTTAAGGAACGAAAGTCAAAGCATTGAATCCAATCACAATCTAATATATATAGAAGAGAGTGTGTTAGGGGGGAAAAAGCTATCATTATGTAAAGGTGATATGGTTAGTATGAAATATACATGAAAGTGTATAGGAGGATTTGAGTCTCAACTGTAGCTATCAAGTTACACTATTCATGGCATATTGGTTAAGCAGTCTACAAGGTACAAGCTATTTACTCATAACATGTATGGCTAACCATATATATAAGTATATCTATATGGCTACATGAACATAACATAGAGATGAATGGTTAGGTTTTTATGGCAGTTGTGAACATTAGTGTAGAGTGTTAAGTGTACATGGATTAAAACTTGAAATAAAGGGGTTCAGTCATTCAGTTTAGCTCATTATTACAAATTAGATCTGAAATTGAACTACACATATTGAAGCAATGTAAAAATGTAATCATGAATTCAGTTTTCAAAATTTTGGAGAATTCGAACATCAAAACCAACTCAAAGTTCACCACAACCACAACCTAACATGTAAGAGTATGAATCTAACATTATATACCTGCACACAACCATGTATAGGGCTTAAAACATTACAATTTAAAACTGCAATTTGAACTAAACTCTTAGAATCCAAGGTTAAGGGTTTACTATGTACGCAATCTCAGATTTGACAATTCAACACAAAACTTAACCAAAATTTTTTTTTGAAATAAAGCCCTGTATATAACATACATGTGTAGTGATGTAAGCAACTAATAACATGAAATTTAAATTTAAATTACGAATTTAATATGGAGAACATAGAACTAGTCACTGATACTGCACTATATTAGAATACTAGGATTTGAGAACTTAACATTAATCATATTAACATGCATTTAGATAGGTTGGTAAACAAGTGTAGTATGCATACGTGTCAGGCAAGTATCTGTGTCCACTATATACATATATTGGGGTAAGACAAGAAATAATGGCAAGAGAAAATAATGATAAAATCTGTTCTGCCTATCTGTTTAAAGAATGAACTATTTGAAACCAGAGCTATAACATCAATCTAAGTTAAGGTCTAGCAGAAACACCAATTCATTGTATTAGGAAGAATTTATTGCAAGAAGTTACACAATCTTATAATAATAGCTAAGCTACTCCTACTCAATACTCCTACTCCTAAGTTATTTGATGATGGGTACAATTTATACAACAGAATGGTACGATAGAGATGATATGTTTAAAACCTTCTCAAGATACAATCTGATAATCATATGCGTCTGTCCAAAATCATGTTACTCAGAGTCCTCGCCCTGCCAGTAAGCAAGGCTGCGAATAACGATAGATTCCTTAACTAGGGTATGCACCTCTACAATCATGTCGTCTGGAAATCTCGCTATGCCGACTAGTATAGCTGCAAGAAATTCCAAATCTCATAACCAAGATACGTACATCCGAAGCCAGGTCTCCATGTTTCCGCCACGCCAGCTAATATGGCTGCGATAAACTACAGGTTCCATAATCATGTAGACGTTTTACCATCCCTGTATTTCCGTCAATATATGTTATCAGAAAATATCGTAACTCAGGCTATAAAATTCATCTCGATAGGAAATTCAAAATCAACAACGATTCATCAAAATCAAATTCAATAATCAAGGAGTGAGAGCGAACAAACAAGGGGAAATGATTCAAATTGAAGTTTAAATAAGATTCTCAAGGGTCGTCCCAGGAATCTTTCAAGGAATCCTAACCGTGATTGAGTACCCTTAAAATATATCATAATTCTTCTGCAGGCTGTAGTGATACTCTAGTTCGAATACCACTACATAAACTCGACCTGCATGGGCCACCACTAAAAACGTGTCACGACCCGCACCCTAGAAATAGGGCACGTGACGTGGGTACGTCCAGCCTACGCCGCAGCATCGGCGGTAGAACGCTGTCCTAGGTCATAACATCTAACAGATAAGGGTAATATACAGTTATACTCCCCGAATGGGGGTGACATAACACAATATAACTCAACCACATCTAGGATAGAACAGGAATGAGATAGAAAGATAAAGATAGATAACAACCAGGAATGTAACATCACAGAGATACAAATCCAGAATCTAAGTGACTAAAATATACTACTCAGAATATCTCAAGTCTAGTACAGTAATCCAAGATAGTAAGGCAATCCTAAACTAAAGGAAGTAACATCAACTGCCAGCAGGTCCAAGTCACTAGTGATGTCTAATGCTGCACCAAGAGGGATAGACACCAGAGCCTCGTCATTTACTGTAAAATTTTTAACAGGTCCAGTCAGGACGGGAACGAGCACATATCTCTCAAAACAGTTCATAGCAGGTTAGGAGTATAAATCATGCAATAGAGTAAAATACAGGAAGTGCTGAAAAGGAAGTACGAGTAAACAGGAGATATTTTGTAACTGAAAGTAAATACATGATAGTAGAGACTGTAAGTGGCTACGTGATTTAGAGCATAATGGTTATGTAAACGGCTTGGGGGCACATGAATACAAATAAAGAGGCACATTTATACAGCTACTGGGGATAGTGTTCACATAACCAATTCTACTCACCCCGCCCCAACCAGTACACAAGGATCCATTCAAGTTACGTTATAAGCACATGAATACAACTAAGATACGTGAACTCATGTAATGAGTAGTACATGAGGCACGTGAAAGCACATGAGAACATGTAAAAATATGAACTAATACGAGTACAAGGAGTACCTGATGCACATGATAAAGTACATGAACATGAAATACCCGATGCACCCGTAAAGGGATAACATCTCAGGAAAGGATCCATATAGTACTAATCCGTGAAGATACGTGTCAGCATCAAGTAGAGTAATCTAGAGCAAGAATATAATCCAGATAAGTATGAAAAGATCAGAGAATGTACTCGCCTGCTAACTGAAAGTCCGAGATAAAAATACTGTCCGAGGAGTGGTGTCTGGCTCCTATTAGAACAGCACAAGTCACAACGAGTCCAGAATGGTAATAATATGCACTACAATGCGTTCTACATGAATCTAGGTCAATCTAGGCCAAAGTCAACTCTTGGTCAACTCTGGTCAACCTAGAGTCAAACCTAGTCAATAGTCAAATCTAGGTCCCACCAAACCATTCTAGGTTCTAACAAGTCTCCTCTAGATTATACTATGGCTAATAGCCTATTTAGGATACATCTATCCAACACCCTATAACCCACAACACAACATTATTATCTATACTACACTAGCCTTATGACATTCCATACTCTATGACATCATAATACAACCCCACACAACATTACACATATATATACAATACACTATATATATATCTAATATATATACACATTCATATATAGGAATCCTATATATATAACAACTCAAAATCCAAATACATATACATATGAAATGAGAGGAAACAACATACTAGTGCATGTGTGTGTGTATCAAAGGGTTAGAAAACAGTGAGAGAAAGACATAGGTAACAGTGAACATAAAATCAAATCTTAGTTTACTCATGACAGTTAAAAAGGGATAACATTTAAAACTTATAATGTGGCTAAAGTCCACAATGCTCAGGTTCACATCCAGTTCAGTGATGCACATAAGGAAAGCTCATTTCAGTCCAAGCACAAGTAATTCCAGGTAAGTAACTACAACTCAGAATTCAAGGGTAGTAGGGAAATCTGTTTGCATTCTCAGGTATTGGCAATTTTACACTAACAGGGAAATCAGTTGCATTCAATAACAGAATGAAGGGAATTAATTCCTACATTGCATTCCCAGGTAACAAAGGAAATCATAGTTAATGAAAGGGAAACATTGAATCACAGGTTCAATTGAAAACTGGAAACTATCATTGGAATTAATGAAAAGAAAATCAACAGGAAAAACCAGTTCAAAAGGATAAAAAAAAAACTGGAAACACAACATTCAGTTTTTACAGTAAACAAAAGAATCATGGAATAAGGGATTTAATTCCCAGGTTACAAGAGAACAATCTGGACATCAGTTCATATTCATAGGTTAAAATCAAACTTAAACAAATGTTGAACCCAAAACAGTTGAAAAGGACAGTTAAGAAGGAGAAAAGGAGATCAGTTCTCAACTAACAGTAAAAGAACCATTCTCAGGTTTTGCTTAAAACAGTGAAGGGGAATCAACAACCATTCCCAGGTTTAACTCTAACAAGAACAACAGTTTAGGAAAAGGAAAAAATGGAACATTTCATGTATTCAAATCAATGAGGGAACTCAGTGTTCTGCCACATAAAAGAAGGAAAAATATGTACAGCCTAACCATACAAACCAACAATCTCAGGTTTTGTGAATAACTGGAAATGAATCCCAGATTTCAAAACAAGGAACTCAGTTTTGAATTAAACAAACATCAACCAGTCCTAAAACATTAACTTCATATTTCAGTTGAAACATCACAGGCTTACAAGCATGAACTCAGATATTACTTCATTCTCAGTTTTAGAAAAACTAACAGTTTTAAGAAGAACATTGGACCAACAACTGTCAACACAATCCCCCAAGCCAAATTCGAATGCCAAAACCTATCTAACATATAATATGACATGTAGGGAGTCATTGATAGATGAAAACATATAATAAAAAGAGATTTAAACTGTTTGGGAAAAAACTGGAAACCAGTATCAGACTTTTACATGTTCTTCAACATTTCGAACCAAACATCCACATCAACCCATTCCCAAAGTGCAATCCAATGAAACAGAGTTTAGGCAACAAATTTAGGATCTTAAACAATCATTATACCTATGTTAGAAACATTTAAAACAAATTAAATAACAAAACACACACTGCACACGCACGCACACACAGCCATTCCCCGTGCACACCCAATAACTTGTCCGACACGACACGAGGACTCGTGAAACTTGACGAGCCTCGTGTCAGTCATTGCCACAAACCACAGACCAATTTTCGTGTGTCCACGACGCATGTCCAGCGTGCAGTAGCCCCCGAGTAGCAGGGGAGCTACAGTGCCGCGCGCGCACGCCCGCACACGCGTGTTCCCGTATCCCCACGACACGACACGACTCACAAACCATCACAGGACACTTGGAAACCCTAGACGACACTTAGATCTAACTTTCTATTCAAAAAGATTAGGAAAACTCGATCGAGCAGTCCTTTGGGATATTTCGTCGAGCACCTTCATCACAGCTCTGATAAGTGTCCGATACGGACACGAAACGAGCTCAAAACCTAGGGTTGGTCTTCCTTACAGTTGGGTGAGGGCTAGGGGACCCTAAAAATGATTTTTACTGGATTTTAGGAGCAGTCGTAAGGATTATACCTATTGATGTTCCAAGCTCAAAAAAAAACACCAAGGAAGAGGATCCTTCAAAGCACCAAAGCTCCTCAAATTGTGTGCTCCCTGTCAAAACTCAATCCCAACAGCAAGAGAACAATATTTAGAGCCTATAGGAATTTGTTTGAAGGAAAAAGGACCTAATTTGGATTTTCTATGAATTTGTAAGGATGGAACTTTACCTCTTTCTAAAACTTGATGAACCCTAATGAAAAGAGGCTAGCCCTAATATTTGGGAGGATATAAATAGGGGGAGGGGCTGTTATGTGGCTGGCCATAGGCCTAGGGTTTAGGGTTTTGGCTAGCTAGTTGGGTCCTATCTAGTTTAGGTCATCATTTGACTTGTGACTACACAAGCCATTCTCAAACCAAACTAACTCCGATTAGCCCCAAACCAGTTCTAACTAACTTGAAATGACTAAGTAAAGTCACACTAGGGTTTCATAACATAACCATGATGTCTGGACCTAGGTTGGCTAATAGGACAGTCTCCTAGTCCACATGGGTCACAGTCTAAAACTAGCACCAAACAAATCACCAAAAATTATCTAAAATCACATTAATTATAATTAAATATAATAATCCCAAAATAATTTCAAAATTTTGAAAATGACCAAAATACCCTCAATTGAAAAACTGGGTGTTACACTCTCTCCTTCCCAATAAATTGCTTTTACGCTGTATTTGTGAACCTCCTAGGAGGGGAGGGAGAGGAAAATTTGAGGGAAAGAAAAATAGAGAAGAGTAAAATGAAGGAAAAATTAATTTTTCCTTCACTTATTTGGATAAACAAAAAGTAGAAAAAGAAAAATTTAAAAATAATATTTTATTTATTATGGAAAAATATATAATTACCATTTAGTCCTTGATTTTTTCAAATCATAATTAATAACTACTTTATTGAAGGGTAGTTGGGTAATTTATTTCACAATCCTCTCATCTCTCTTCATTTTCCTCCCACTTTTGGGAGGAAATTTTTTGAGTGGGACCCACATGAATTTTTCTCCAACATTTTTCTCCCTAAATTCCCCTCCCTCTTCCCAAACAACACTACTTTTAATTTTTCTTCCATTTCCCCCTCAAAATTTTCCTTCCCCCTATTTTCCACTCTTCCCAAACAATACCTTAATATCCACTGGATACCGAACTCGAGTGACTCTTGTGGTTACCGAAAAAAGGTATAAGACCCCGGCTGGGTGGCGAAAGGTCAGCAGATCGAGCCACAGGGGCATATTATTCCTTCTATTTATTTGGTGGGAGTTGGGGACAGTGGGTCCAACATGCATGCAATGCAGCGTGCAGTAAGTTCCGTGTGTATTGCTGGGCATCTAAAAAAAAATTCACTGGATCGTTCCTTCTATTTATTTGCTGGAAGTTGGAGGCAGTGGGTCCAACATACATGCAATGTAGCGTGCAGTAAGTTCCGTGTGTATTGCTGGACATCTCAAAAAAAATCCACTGGATCGTTCCTCATCCCATCGTGTGAATACATTTGGGTTTTAATAATGAGGTGAAGACTAAGGATATTTATTAATTATTAAGTATTTATTAAATATTAATATTATTATGATACTTACTATAAGAAACAATAAGTATATTTTATTCTTTTGTTTTATTAGTACTATTAAAAATGTATTCATATTATTTTCTATATATGTAAAAGTTCTATGGGCTTTTAAATTATTAGGTACACATAATAATGCAAGGCTTTAAGTATATTACTAAATAGGGTATATAAGTATGAGTTTTAATGAATTTCCTGAAGTATATATAATTCTAAAATAAGTTCCAATTGAAGTAGTTTTGTTTTAAATTAATTCATATAGACATATATATATATATATTTTATATATATATATATATATATATATATATATATATATATATATATATATATATATATATATATGGCTTTATTTACAACTATTATTATTCTAAATTATTTATTTTGGGCTTGTTGATTTTTTATATTATATCTTTGGATAAATTAGGAGTTGTAGCCAAAAAATATTTTTCTAGAATTTTTAAGCTCTCAGTTTTGGAGCACACTCTCAACCGTTTCTACAATTTCTCTCCCTTCCCAATAAATTGTTCTTAATAGCCACTAGATTGTTCCTCATCCCAATGTGTGAATACATTTGGGTTTTAATAATGAGGTGAAGACTAAGGATATTTATTAAGTATAAATATTTATTAAATATTATTATTATTATTATTATTATTATTATTATTATTATTATTATTATTATTATTATTATTATTATTATTATTATAGTTACTCTAAGAAACAATAAGTATATTTTATTCTTTTATTTTTTAGTACTATTAAAAATGTATTCATATTATTTTCTATATATGTAAAAATTCTATGGGCTTTTAAATTATTAGGTATACATAATAATGCAAGGCTTTAATTATATTACTAAATAGGGTATATAGGTACGAGTTTTAATGAATTTCCTGAAGTGTATATAATTCTAAAATAAGTTCCAGTAGAAGTAGTTTTGTTTTATATATATATATATATATATATTATTTACAACTATTATTATTCTAAATTATTTCTTTTGGGCTCGTAATGATTTTTATATTATATATTTGGACAAATTAGGAGTTTTAGCCTAAAAATATTTTTCTAGAATTTTTAAGTATTTATCTAAATTTATTTTAACTAATAAAATATAGTTTTTCAATATTATAAATTATTTTCCAAAATAGTTATATATGTATTTTTCTCCGAATATCCAACCTTGACTGTGGCAAATCATATATCCTAATTCTTGAAATTCCTAAAAAATTTCACATCGACCCGAGCTATTCTGACTATTCTGGACTCAATAACATGGTTTGTCCCATCATCTGAGATTACCTTGCGTACTTTTGACATTTGTGACTATTTTGTGCCAACAAGATCATATTGTGCGCAAGTTGACTACAACAAACCGATGCAAGTACATTATACTGGTTACTTTCAATTCCTAATAATTTTTATGATATATTTTTAGATATGCATTACATGATGCATGAATCTTGACACGTTGTTCACACGTGTATAAATTTATATACATGATTATTGAGTTTTATGATTTACGTTATTTACCGTGTTTCGTGACTTGCATTTCATGATTATCGTGTATCAAAATTTTCGTGTCGTGACATGAATCCATGAGGCGCACAAAAAAAATATATTAGTAGACATGTGAATATTCTCAATACAAGAATCACTCCCTCTTGTCCAAACAAGAAAGATAGCGCTCGTACACTTCACATGCGGGTTGCCGTATTTACCCCTAGCCGTTTACATGTCGAAAGTAGTATTTCAAAAGACTTAGTTAGATGTCTTGATCGTCGTGTTTACATGCTCCACTTTACATGCCATGATAATCGTATTTACATGTTTCTTTCTAGTTGTCTGCCATGATTGTCTTCCTTGTCTTTTCTCTAAATTTGTCATACTATGTCAACATGTTGTAGAGGCTAAAAAATCTAGCTATGCAACCATCCAGAATTCATATCATCAAGCTGCACCACATTAATAGGTTGCGCCACATCAATAGGTTGTGCAACATCCACTACAAGAAAATTGGTTTTTCCTAACGTTTTACAAACGTCGGGAAAAGGTCTAAAAACGTCGGCATATGTTTTACCAACGTTTGATCAACGTTTCTCACAAACGTCGTCGTTGTCGTAGTTGGGAATTTACGATGTTCACAATAAACGTCGGCAAAAGCAAAGCCAACGTTTGCATCAACGTTTAATAAATGTCAGAAATTTGTGTCTATGGTTGACTATTTTTCAACATTTTAACAAAAATGTCAGAGAACTTAACTATTTTTCCCAACCTTTTTCTAAAGGTTGGGATTTGTGTGGATGGGCGAACATTTTCCAACATTTACCAAAAACGTCGGTAAAGGTAAAACCATTTAAAAAAATAATGGATGATAATTTTCCAATGTTTTAACAAAAACGTCAAAAACATAACCATTTTTCCAACCTTTTGCAAAGCGTTGGGATTTATTTTCCCAACATTTTCCCAACAATTTTCCAATGTTTTAACAAAAACATCGGTATAGGTAAAGTCATTTAAAAAAAATATTTTGCATGCACTTGTATTCAACTAGCTTCCAAATGAGTAATTAAACCACACTCCTATTAACATTATAAGTTCAACAATATATAATTTACAAAATAAACTTTATTGATCAAAATGAAACAAACTTTCCTATCGAGTTTAAGAAAATAAAACAAGTTAAAATTCATAGCACTCCTCTTCCTTGAACTGCAAGTTCTTCAACTCTTTCATAGTCATTCACTCGAACATACTCTCATTTGAGATCTCTTTCCCAGACCTACAAGTTATAAAACGCCTGGAGAATCATGTAGGGTAACCCATCAGACTCAGACGAATGAAACTGGTTTTCTTTTCCTGTCTAGTTGATTGCAAATAAATGCCAATTACATCTTTACTTGCAAGCACGCCTACCTATCAATATGGAACTGCATATTTACTTATAGGACGGCCTACCTTCTTGCGAGTAAAGCTGCAAAAAATGGGTCAGAGATTTATTTGTAGGCTATTTGAAGCTACTAACCTTGTCTAGCCAGCATTATTGCTTCCTACCTACTATTGGAATCTACTGTGTGGCTTAATCCACCTTTTGATCTATCAAACGTCCAATCAACATTTCCTGACACCATTAAGTTGTTTTTGCGCTAGTTGATACTGCAGGAAACCAAACATGCCCAGCATGTGACCGACTTCTGCTTTCCCTCAGACCCCTAAGGACTACAAGAAATGGAAGGAACATCGATTGTCAGATAATTGTAAAGAATACAAAAAAAATAATAACTTAAGTCACACTTAAATAGCAAATTATCGCACATGTGTAACTTGAAAACAAATAAGCGCACCAGACCATATAATGGATCTGTTCGCTTCCATACTTTTGTAGGGCATCAAGAAATGGCAAGACTTCCATATATACCAAAATATTATAGGCCACAAATAAAGTCCACAAGTATGTATTAAAAGCAACTAAATGGTAAACATATATGAACTCACATTTTTGCAGCTTGTCGTCCCTTGCCAATTGCAGCACCGAAGTATCTCTGCTCAATGCATCATCAAACATAAGTTGTGAATTGCAAATAACTCAAAAACTCAAAGCAAACTAATTTTTACTATAACAAGGAAGATTATATACACGCACTCAAGCAAACATTTCCAACCATATATGAAAGCCTGTATACAGAAATAAGTACAAGCTACTTTCACATATTGTTATAGCCAAAGTTATCATACTTCAATGAGAAACTCACATATGAAACTAATGAAGGCTCAATCATGTATAGTTGCGGTCGATCTCTATAGTAACCTCCAAGAAGAACTCCGCAACCGTAAGGTCTACATCACTGCAGATACAAAAAAACAACTGCGTCTGTAAGAAGTTATTTCACAAAATAAGTAATAACAAATGTTCTATGATGAGTATTCTTACCTCATCCATTTCGGTAGCGGCCATATCATATCGGTATATGTCGATACTACAAACTATTGTTCGAATACCCACGACACTTTAGTTTCAAGGTAGGTAAGGATAGACTTAATCCCTAACAAGATTGAAACAGGAAAAATTGGTATCCTAATCCGACCTATTATAAACACTATACACACTGATGGAACAACTGAGTAAGATAAATAAATTTAGAACACATATACCCACAAACACATGTCCATGCCAAGGGTACCAAGAAGCGGTGGAAAGCCCCCTTGACTTGAGAAATCCTAGCAATTCTCCTCCATTCTGAATATCTTGTTGTAACATGCCTTTATTACAAAAAAAAATCCCATGCTAACAGAAACATAAGCAAAATCAAGATGCTTGTCATACTGACTGTTAGAAGAAATTACAAGTACATATTTTTCGGATCAAATTCCTTGAATTTTTTGTATAAAAACGGAAACCATCAGAACAGACAACTCCACACAAAAGACCTCCAGAGGAATGTTGGATAGTTATCAAGCTTGAAATTGTTAAAGAATAACGAATTTGGCATTTATTAAAGGGAAAATGGCCTCTTTATATATATCCTTATTTACCTTTGGATTCAGTAGTAAGCAAATGCTCTTTGGCTCGAGTTGGTGCAATTCCTAGCATCAATGCAGCATCGCTAGGGTTTTACCCGTTCTAAGTACATCTGGATTTTGAGTAAAAAAGTAATTCTTGCAAAGACCTGCAACAAAGCAAGACCCACCTTAGCTGGCAACATGTAAACCAAGTATCTAAATAAGCAATACCAATCAGATATAGCTGGGTTTTTTCTTGTATTTCATGCACTTGTGAAAAAGTATTGATTTAACTATTACAGAAATGCTCTTTATGGATGAAGTCAGCGGCGTGTGTCTTTAGCTGGAAGAAAATGTAGGCAACATAGGCAAAGAGCATGATGATGATGCATGCTCTTGATAAATCCAGTGCAACATGCACCATATATGTTCCTCTACTGGGCTTGATGGTGTATTTGAACATTAATTAACGTAAGCATATGACATAAACACCTAAAAGTAAGAGACCTGAATTAACATCGTCTTGCTTCTACAGAATGCCAAGCAACCAAAATGGTTATGAGGGAGTAATTAGAATAAGATATCGAAGACGAACAAAAAAAGTTTTTTCATCTCCATAACTCACTCTATCATATAGTTGCTCCTTGTAGAGATTGGCGAGTCCACCACAGCACATGGAGGTGCCAAGAACAAGCAAAATGTTGGAGAGGATGTAGCCAACAAGAGAGCACTTGACAACATCAATCTTTCCTTGATGCAATGCGAACATCGCTATAATAAGCTCTGTGGCAATCCCACAAGTAGCATTCAGGAGGCTGCCAACTGTTCCAACAATGATTCAACTTTATTGCATTAACAGAAGTATTAAAGAAAAATCAAATTAAAAGTGTAGGTTTTATCTTCCAGTCTTGTATAATTAGTATTTTTGAGATAAATACAAAAGGATTTCCTAATATAAATTTTAGGTGAATTACTTAAAACATAAGAAATCAAATAAAATGAACAAAAAGAAATGCAGAAGGAAAGTTCCTACTTCTTACCAGTATTGCAGGTGTAGCACGCAATTTGCCTGTAATATAATGAAATTAATACAGGTAAGTAAAAATAAGATACCTTGCATGATATTATCAATAAAAAAAATGAAGAGACGGAAACAAAATGGACCATATATGTTTGTTTACTTGAAAATTAATAAGACGACTGCCAAAAAGAACCAGGTTGTCATGGTAAACAAAAGCTTTGAGCTTGTGAGATTGCAGAGTTTTGTTCACATTATAGACATATTCTGAGCTGATTGGATGATTAAATCTGAGCTGGCCTGCTGACTGTACTAGGCTAATTGTAGGATTGGAACTGGATTAAAGACTGAAGAACTGGACTGAAGGCCATTCTCTGATACTATATGTATTTAGATTGGTGTTAAGCTAGCTTTCTTGCTACTGAACCAAGTATGAAGAAAGAAGGAACGTATCAACTCCCTTACCCTTAGATTGACCTTGTCTCAAGGTTAAAATCTACCGAGCATGGTCTGCTACTCTTCACTGCTTATATTGCATTAAACTACTCTTCTACTATTTATTCCTTGCTGGGCCAATTGATGAGTCTCTCTATTCTTCCACTCTATTTATATGAATCTGTTATTGAGTACCAGTAACACCGATACTCATTGTGATACACTCTAATATTTGGTATACAAGAATAGAATGGAATTTGCTGACTTGAATATCCAGTAAGGAGCTAAGCTGAGTTGGCTCTGACTAGTCCATAAGAGTGACTGATACTGAAGAGATAGTATGGTACTAACCTTGTACTCCTCACAGTTTATACAATAAAGTCCTTCATATTCAGCCCAATAGATATCACCATTGTTGAGCACTCTTTAGTAGAAGTCCTTCACGAATAGTTCATGACTTGGATCGGTAGTGTGGATGAACTTTTTGTATGCCATGTCCAGCTGAAATGGTCAATAAACCAAAAGGTAATGCTTTGCTTGTACAATAACAGACAATAGAAGCTTAGAAATAGAAACTCACTCAATTCATGTACACTAAAGAAAACATGCATCTTTCCAGAGCATCCGGTAAGCATGTGAGGCAGATTGTGGTCATTCATGCAGGTGTAGAGTGAGCAATTGAAACAAGTGTATATTGATAGTATCGATAAGTGCCTCTGTTTGTCATAGAACAATTTGAAGTAATAGGTATCGAACTGCTACATGATGAAACTCATTTTTTGAAGAAAGTAAATTCAATAGAAGGCCTTGTTCTGTACATGTAAAGACTAAAACAAGAAAAAATGCCGATCACATCTTTATGTGCTCAATATTGCGCTCGATCTATAACTTTATAAATACTTTTAAGAGCTAACCTCCACTGCTGAAAATGTGTAGTCAACAAAATGACATGCATAAGTTGCATTATGATTGCACAGGAAATGATCCCAATTGAACCAGAATAGCAACTGTATGCTATAAGAAAAATGGATTTCAGTAGTATTACCTATAAATGCAAAATAATGATGCTCCAAAGATCATATTCTTCTGCCACATAAATATTAAATTAGGTATTTATAAGAAAAAACTTGAAATAAAAACATATAGCTCACGACTTGGCAGATTATCAGTTGCATCAACCACGATATCATATCAAGGATGATAAATATCATGGAAAACATATTAATTCAACTATAACAATAAGGTAACACTGATGTCTTGAAGTGTATCAAGTTTTGGATCTCAACAAAGGATACTTGTGCACAATACCCAATGCATTTGCTACCCGCAAAGCTTTCATGTGTTCCACAATCTTTACTGACGAGTTAATCCTGAAATAGAAATATAAAACAGTGAGAATAAACAACTACATTCTGTTACATGATACATACATTCTGATACCATAGTCAAGTTTAAGTTTAAGATCTAAATTAACATAAAGAATGGCATAGTTAGATAAAAGGTCTAGTGCTATAAGGGAAAAAAAAAGAACAGAAACTTTAAATCTCACATGTGGTATGAGAGGGGCCAGGAGGAAACATGGCCGCTCTTGAAGACCTATGCCATGCTTGGAGGAACTACAGATCTTGCAAATTGCTAATTGCTAATTTTATCCACCCTACCAAGCACATCCAAGATATATTATGTGCATAATTGACTTGATAATAATAACAAAACTAAAAGTGAAAATATGAAGGAATCTAAATCAATTAGAGATTTATAAGTATCCAAAACTGTATTCAAGTTTGAGAAGATAATTAGAAGTTGGATTAACAAAACAAAAGGCTTTCTTCTAAGTGTGGAACAAGAATATCATTAATTCTTATCTAAAACATCAAATAAAAGAGAGGGAGTATGCATCAATCCAAAACCAATTGAAATAAATTATTATCTAAGTAAGAAAATAATATAAATCTAGGCCTTGCGGTCTTGCCATGAAACACTCTTTTAGTACAACAAACAGATGATGTATGTTGAATAATAATCATAGCTATATGGGTCACTAATTTTATTGTCTTCTATATTACAACTTGATCCTATCTCCTATCTCCCGTTAACTTCTATTAATAACGGGATCGTCCTGGTTGCAACTTTTGGGTATCCGCATTTGGAACCTGCAAATTTGTTAGCCAAATTCCAAATTCGGAACATGGTTCCTAGGATAAGGGTATCCAGGTAATTAATTATGATCATGGTCACTTAGTGTCAGTACAATATAAAGTGCAGATTCATTCTGACCCTTTCATCTCCTGTAAAAGCTTGGAATAACCTTCTTCAAAAAATTATTACTACTTTAGCTATCCCTCATCTAGTGGATAACTCCAATAAAGCATCAGTTTTAGTTGTCACCTAGCTGGTTCTGTTGCTACCAAAGAACTTCGAGATCAATTTACACTATACCATCATAGTATTAATACAAGTTTTTAACAATGTATTTCCTCACTACAAAGCATAATGTCATTAGGTAACAAATGTCGGATGATTATATCATATTCGTGACCTACTTTCAAATTGTTGTAGGGAGGGATCGAGGAAATGAGTGTGGTGTGCGACAAAAACAAAGTCCTTATCCTAAATTTTTAGGGTCAGCTATTTGAACTATTTTCTTCCATTCAACTCTTTTAATGTCCATTTCCTCTATACTACTGACAAAAAAAACATATCCCTCTATACAACCATGTTCTTCATAAAGATTATAAGGACAATTGGATAAGGTAAGTGCACATAGTTTTCATACGTGTTGCCAATATGGTAAGATGCCCAACATGGAAGAAGAGTCATCGTGCTTCTTCGACATTAGTTTCTTTCTCCAGTTCTGACATCCAGAAGAGGCCTTGCTTCTGGTACGACTGACACAAAAAGTGTAATACAAAGTTCATTGATGACACAAAAAAATATGGAAAAAAAAACTTGCATATACTAATGACCATTAGTACAAAGGTCATGTTTATATGTACTACTGACATGTGAAATGGTTGAATCATCAATTTGATTGTTACATGCTTCCAGGAGAAAAATGGAAGCAAATTGTATTTCATATAGTCTTTTGTAAGTTTACTTTTCCTTGACCGACTAAGTGGTAAAACAAGTGACAAAATAAAACAGTGACTAATAATATGCTACTCCTGTGATGTCAGTCATGTGCCTTCCCTTGGAATTAAGAACAAAAAGCCCACATGAATAAGTATGCAGAACAGTTCCAAATATTAGTCCATAGAGTAGATTATCAAAAGACTCAAATGAAATATTATGAGCCGAAGCCAAAGCAACACTAAAGAATATTAATCCCTAAAACATTATGATGTTATTCAATTAAAATATCTATAAACTTTACAATGTCAAGACCTATGTGTGGGAACCAGTTGATGCAAAGTCAAATGATAAGTTCATGCAATTTTGGAGAGAGAAAAAAGTAATTAAAGTAACTCCAGGAATGCAGCAGAAATTTCTTACTGCATATAATTGTGCAAAATCTAAGAGTAGTGTGAACATGGGTGTACAACAATCCACTGCTCATAAATTCAAATTTGAATCAAATTATTGGTACATGCTACAAGCTTATTGTTTCCATGTCTTGGTGAATAGATTACAAAAATGAGGCTTTCTCAGTAAAATTTTAGAAGTTTCAAGAATATTATGAAATAAGTGCCAGTTTTAGGGTATCAAGGATCCCAACACCTACCTATAGTTATAAACTAGAAGAAAAGAGGTCAAGCACCCCAAAACCTCTGTTATCACTCGAAATTAAACTCATATTCCTCCATCTTGCCTTAGTTGGGATACGAAAACCTAAAGATTTGACAAATTTTCCAATTTGAGGGCTTTCAATAATCAACAAATCTTCTAAAAGCTCTAAATTCCAAAACTATAATATCCAGTATCAAAGTTAAATAAATTATTCAAAAATATATGGTTATGGTTCTTCGTTTGAACCTCTATAAGAGTGAAGAGAAGCTTACGGCGGCCCTAACAGGCTGCTTCCCGTCCCGAGCCTCTCGACGACCACGGGGACCAGGCCGTCGAAGTATTGAGGTGCTCACCTGAGAGCACGATGAAGAGCGCCTCAGCGCCCTTCGGAGACCCAGAAGATAGTGTCCCTATGGAGATCCATGGAGGCGTTGACGAGGGAGTTGACCTCGAAGGAACAGAGGGCCCTGGTGGAGGACTCGAGGAAGTAGTGGAGGCGCTCGACGTCAGCCCATCGCTCCTTCCTGTCCTTCGGCCGTGCCATATCTAATGCTTCCCCCATTGTTGGAGGAGAAATAAAATTAGGGTTAGGATGTCAGGATCTGGCAGTGGTTGGGTGGATCTAAGGGGATAGAGAGAACGAAAAGGTAAAGGAAAAATCTAGGGCTCAGAGAGAGTCGGGATAGAAATGAACATATGCAGAAACTTTTGATTCAGCAACACCTATATCACATGAAAAACAAGTGATACAGAAGAGAGAAGATTTACATTTAAATGGTGAAAATTAAAGGGGTTTAGGAGGGAAAGGAAAAATTTTAGAGGGCAAGGAAAATATTGATCCAATGGTTTCCTTTCGATTCTACGTTTTTTTATAAAACATTGGTTAATTTTTCGACGTTTAAGAAAAAACGTCGAAAAGTTAATTTTTTGTCAGCATTTATTGAAAAAGGTCGGTATTTGCTTACTTAAGCCGACTTGAACATAAACGTCGAGAAACAAACGTCGGTAATCCTTGACGTTTAAAAGCAAACGTTGGTAGTTTTCAACATTTATTGTAGAACGTCGTTGTATCATGCATAAGCCAACTTTACCATAAACGTCGAACAAAAAAACGTTGGCAAAGCCCTATTTTCTTGTAGTGATCAGGTTGCGCCAACATCAGGTTGCACAGGAGACAGGTTACGTGAGCGCCACGTGATAGTCTCCTCAAAAAACTATAACGACATCATCATTGTCTGACAACTGACAACACGTATATCAAGGAAAATTCGTTTGAATCCCACGCAACACGGAGCTCGAGAAGATTTGGTCAGATTTGAGGACAGTTAGAAGTTCGCACAACATGTCAGAGTGTGCGAGGATGTACTTAGGCATAAGTTGAAGATGACAACCAGCAGTTTGTGCAACGTGTCAGTTGGTGCAACTGCTCACGCAAGTTGGTACATTGCGTCCCCGCGTAACCTGATGAAGCTTGCGCAATGTGATCGAATTGTTGTTCAGAGTAGGGTGACGTGGTGCGCATACCATTAACTTCGTAGAACGTGTCCACTACACTTTTCACGACCACGCGCATCTCACTCAAATGATGCCACGTGTCCCTAGCAGTTAGTGCAACCACTCGCACAAGTGTTCGCAACCTAGAATAACTGCTAAACAGTTATTTCAAAGAACTCTATAAATAGAGTTTCAAATCAGTCTCGAGGCATCACGAATGATCATAATTTTCTGCTAAAGTGCTGTTATCCTCCAGAGGCTCGGGTCTTCGATATCACATCATCCAAGGGATAAATTGATCGTCTTCTGATCAGATTTCTATAGTTGTACTTTCTCAAAAATTAATTGTATTTTTTGTACTCTTTCTCAGTTTGTAGAAATCAAACCTTTTGTTTTTTGCAAACAAAATGGGAACTCTGCTGGGGACGACTTTCTCCTCTGACGAGAAAGTGACAACTCAATGTGATATCGCGTCGATCGGTAAGACGCAGAAGACTTTGGTCATTCAAGTCGACCAAATCGCTTAGGAGGTAATGATCAGTGCTGGGGGTACCAAGCGCACCGTCGTTGCTACTAAGAGCAAAGGGCGCACTGTGTGGACTCCCAAGTCTATCTCTTGGCCAACCATGGCTCCTGCACAACTTGCGCAGTCTATCTCTCGGCCAACCATGGCACCTACGCAACTTGCGCAAACTGTCTCTCGGCCAACCAGAACTCCTGTACAACTTGCACAGATTATTTCTTTGTCAACCAGGACTCATGCGCAACCTGTGACTACTGCTTCTTCGATTCTGAACAAAGGAAAATACCTTTTGGCTACTTCCTCATCTTCTCCAGTTTTGAACTCGGAGAAGAACCTATCTAGTGAGAGTATTAAACAGGACAAAGGGAAGTGCCCTTCGGCCTTTCCTCAACTTGTGCAACCTGCGTCTATGGCCTTTCAATCATAAAACAAAGGGAAACACCTTTTGGCTACTCCCTCATCTTCTCCAGTCTTTGACTTGGTAGAAAATCTCTGGTGGCGCCTATGCGCCAGTCAGAGTAAAAACTCTTTTGGACAGGAACTCTACTCCTCTGAACAGAGACAATCAAATCTCCGCTAAGAAAATAAGTTCTGTTCAAACCAAGATTTCTGTCACTCAGTTGCGTCAGAGCAAGCACATGAGAACAGGATGCACAACACACAAAAAATTCTGCCAAATCCCAAAAATGCAACTACAGATCTTTCTACCCTGCCCATCTCAAGATCCAAGCATGGTAAACTACTAGTATCTCAGACAGATACACAAGTAGCAAATCTATCTGACCAGCGCAGCTATCTCAACAGGCGCCAGTCAACACCTACTTCAGCAAAATGCAAACAGACTATGCCAATGACTAACTTACGCCAGAAGCAGACTTCTGAAGTCAAGAATCCTTTTACCTATGCTAAACAACTCAACACTTCATTGTACACTCAAGGAATGGGACATCTCAAGAATAGGAATCATGTTCCAAATGTCATTAAAGAATATATTCCTTCGACCTCTTCTCATCCTGATGTTGTAATCGATCTCCGTGAAATCCTTAAACAGAAGCGGAAGATCACAAATCCGTCTCATCCAATGCATTTCTAAGAACATCACTGTAACCATCACCATGAGGTAGTTATCAAATGCTGCTGTCAATCAGCTAAATGGTCTGTCTTTGACCGTCTGAATTACTCTCAGGTTCCTCAACCGATGATACTGGATGAAGATGAATTGTTGTATGCCTCTCTCAACATGACGTCTTGAAGCACTGGGAATGGAAAGCGCCCGAGACGCAATACATCCTGCAACCCCAGTCAATAATACTTAGATCAGATTCATGAATCCGACGAAGGAGTATATCAATATACTAGATTAAGAAGCCGAGACACAATCGGTCAAATGAATCTTCCTTCTGACCAAGAAACAATCGGTCAAAGGAATCTTTCTGATTCCAACCAAGATTCTCTCAGTCAATAGGACATCCCTATCACTTATTCTGGGGGTGGTTCCTTATATGATTTTGATGCTGATAGTGAAAGTTCTGAAAGGACCATCTTTTCCACCAGCTCGTCTTTAATGGCTAGAGAAGTGACTGTTTATGTCGTCACAGAAGATCAAGATGCCTCTAGATCTAACAGTCAAGAGCAGAAAATTGCTGCTTTGGAAGCTAGTTTGAAGAACATGGTTGAGATGATGACAGACATGTATGCGGTAATCATGACACAACATACGGTTCCACCGATCGCGAACCTAATTGCGACCCAAGAACCTATAACAACATCAGCTCCTGTCAATATGGGGTAAAGTCTTCTCACACCGCTTCCATACCGGCACAGGCTACTCCAAGTCAATCTAGTGCTGGGGGTGGCACCTATCATGTAGTACCCCCTCCTAACATATCAAATCAATCCACTCCTCCACAATCATCGAGAGATACCAATGAGGCCGTAAAACTTTTACGTACTCAATTTGGGGTTTTCAAACAGAAAAACGACTTGTAAAAACTTGAGATCAAACAACCTTATCCCATAGAATGGAAGGAAGTCTAATTTTCTCCAAAATATAAACCCCCTACTATTATGCTGTTTGATGGAAACACATATCCAAGTCAGTACCTCAATCACTTTGAGGTAATGACTGATCAACTCTACCCAAATGATGCTCTACTCACTAGAGTGTTTGTCGGATGTTTAGCAGGTGCAGCTTACGACTGGTACCGTAGTTTTCCAGATGGTTGTATAACCTCTTTCTCTGGATTCAAACAAATATTTCTAGAACAATTTTATGAGGGAACAAATGACATGACTATGTCTGCTCTCATTAAAATTAAGCATCGACACAATGAAACAACTGAACGCTTCTTGAAAGATTCTGCCGTGAGGTACTCAAAATACCTCTTGGAACTCCAGATGCTTTGACTATTGACACTTGCAATTCAAACCTGTTGCCTATAATCAGTATGTGGACCGGATCGACACAATTCCAGGACTGGCCTTCATTCATAATAAATGCTAAAGCGACAGAAGAAAGTGCCAACAAGTTCAAATAATTGGGTATTTAGATGCCTAATCTTGACAAAGATGAACATGCTACACCAATAAACGGTGGCCGTCAGAACAACCGCAAGAGTAAAAAAAACTTTGGCTATCAATGTCAAAGGCAAAGAAACTCTAGCCGTGAGTATAGGTCAATCAACACCTACTCCAACGACACCACCACAAAGGAGACCACGTCCGAAAGAAGAATACTCTTTTGATGAAGATGATGTGTAACGCCCCAGTCCCAAAATACTTAGGACTATGTACGTATCCATGCCAGCTATATACATACGAAGTATACTCCAATATATGGAAACCTCGTATGAATACATAAGCTGTAAAATGCAGTAAATCCAGAATAACTAAATCTCATCCACTGATAAATAAATGATATAAGAGCAACTTTGAATTTGTCATGTATACAATCGTTGGGCGGAGACAAAGTCCACTACCAACTATCTCAAATAAAATGTACAAGAAGTGATCGATAAAATAACGAGACGAACCAAGCGCAATCGTCTTCGAAAGAATGGAGAAGATTACGGCCTTTGCTAGAACACCTGCAAATTCACAGAAGCACAAACCTGGAGAGATAACCAGGTCCTCAGAGGGACGTAACAAGACACATAATATCATGCCATATAAACTGAATAAATATTGCTCAAATAAATAAGGGATGCCTACAATAGGGTACCTAACCATACTATAGTGAATGCAATAAGAACAAACCTTTGACGCATGGGCCGGATCAGGAATATCAGGAATCAGGACCGTATCTCCCACTGGAGATAACCGGCAATCAGGACCGTACCTCCCACTGGAGATAACCGGCTATCAGGACCGTACCTCCCATTGGAGATAACCGGCAATCAGGGCAGTGCATATATGACCCATACATTAAGGAACTGTTCTTCCCACCCAATGTCTATTATGATGTATCCACAACATAAATCCTCTATTAACCGCTAAGTCAAACTAAGCATGCAACATCTATTAGCGGTTATTCCTATCGCACGGCTTGTACGTACTGGTGGCCAGCCAATCACGCACGTCCGTGTTCTACATGCGACACACAACTTCGTGGTACAACGTGTCAAGACCATGAATGCAACACACAAGGTGGTCCTTTAAATCTAGGTTTAATGTGTAAGAAAAATAATACATAGCAGGAAATATAAATGAACAGTAAGTTCTAACAGGTTATGCCATGTATCACAGTTTATTTTGCATAAAAAAAATAAATAATGCATAAAATATGAGCTAAAATAAATAAACAGCAAATTGTAAGGTATCTTGCCTGAGGTCCTTGCTGGTGAAACCGACAATCCCACTGGGTACAGAATAGTCACAGGGCTACACAAGATGAACTCAGACGATGTGACAAATTTTTAAAATAAAAACCAAAAATAAAATATTCAGAAAAAAAATTTAGGAAAAATATATAATGTGTATTTTTCTGTCAGTATTCCGAAACTTTAAACGGATCGTGATTCTGATTCCTGGTTCTCCCAGAATCTCAAAAACACTAAAACGTGTCAGATTTTGGACCACTGACACTCCACAAATTTTCTAGAAAATTAAGTTCCAAATTTATAAAAATAAAATTTATATTCAGAAAATATACCTCAATATGATTCCAACAAAAAAAATTGGAGGTCAAAAGGAGTCCGGAGTTGGGAGTTATGGTCATTCGAAGTTACTACAACCTTTGAAAATTGAGGCTGAATTTATGACCAAAAAAAGAGAGAAATTTTGACAAGGATGGTTTGAAAGATGATTTGTGGTGAAAATAATATGGAGGAGTACCTGCCTATTTATAGGATGTGTGAATTTTCAATTAGATAAGAATTAGGATTCCTTTAAACCCAATTTAGATATTTCTTAATTTAATTTAAAAGCAATCAAATTCAAATCCAAATCCAAATCCAAATCCAAATCTAATTTAAATCAAATCAAATTCTCTTAGTTTAAAATCAAATCAATTAAATCCAATTTAAATCTATTTAAATTTTTAGCTCAAAATCAAAAGGGATAAATCAATTTCAAATATTTAACTATTTAAATAAATCCAAAAATCAAATCAAGATTTAAATGGCCACCATAACTTCCAAATATATTTTTCAAAATACCAATAATAATAATTTCGAAAATAATAAATATTTTTAAATATCTTTTTAAATAATAAAATATTTATTAATAAATCTCGAAAATTATATTTTTATTTAAAATAGACTAATAAATAATTACGAAATATATGTATGCACGAATAATGCATACATGATTATGCTTTTCCTAGTATACAATGAAATATTATTTATGATTAATAACTGCTAAAAATAAAAAGGCTTTTTATAGCAAGAATAATAATTATATAATATTTTGAAAGTGTATAATAAAATAGAAAAAATGTTTTTCTAAAATATGTATGCTCGCACATATTCGTACTTGACGAGCAACTACGAAAAATAAAATTTCGTGCGCGACGTACAATACGACTATGCGACGTACAATACAAAATTTTTAAATCAGTACCAAATTTAATATATATAAAAAATAGTAGAAATTTAGGGGTTTTACATCCTACCCAACTTAAAAGAATTTTGTCCTCGAAATTAAGAATTAGGAGGGGGTAAGAAGGCACAACGGTAGATAGGAGGGTTTAAGGAAGTTTATATGGTCGTAGTCTAGGTTGAGGGTATGATTAAGAGACGATTGTAATAACTCTTAAATTCAAGTGATTAGAAAGTCAAGATTGTGAATTTAGTGTCAAGGGAAAGGTCGAGTAGTTCAAGACAAAGATATGGTTACATTGGGTGGTAATGGTCATGATGATAGGACAGTTAGAGGAGTTTTAGTACGACGCTTTCGTCCTTCTAAAGTAGGTGAAGGCGAACGCAATATAGAGTTCGAAGGAGGCGTTATCGAATATGAATACGTGGTTCAAAGGCAACCGAATAATTCAAAAGGAGTTGTCAAGGCAGTCGCGGATGGGACTCTAGAGGACAAGTTTAGCTATGTCCCCATCCACGTAGGATAATATGTGATAAGCGAACCAAAGTGCAATAGGTTGATCAGACCATCATGCACCGGTTCTGATTAGACAATATGTTAGTGGGTGCACCCAATAAAATATGTCATGATCAAGCTTGATAACGAAATAAGCTTGCAAAACTGAAGCTACATTAGCAGCGCGAGATAGTCAAAATATGAGCAAGGGAGGTACTGATGAAGAAAATTTTAAATAGTCCCAGATCTTTTAAGATCAAGGCTCGCCCGAAGTTCGGGCCTATACAGTTGTCTTGGTTGACTAGCTAAGTTAGGGTCCTCTGAACTTATAGGCTAAGCAAACTTATCCACATGGGTCACAAGGACAAAGGCTTTGTTGGGCCGTGAGATATTCTACCCAACTTACAAGAGTTAAACTAGTAATGGGATGAGACAATGGGTTAAACAATCAAGATAAAGCACAAATTTAAGCATTTAAGGAACTAAGCAGAACAAAATTCACCTATCGGGTTAAGGGATTGAGTCAAGGTTGGATCTCTTAATTGAAGTCGAAAAGTATTTTGGTGTCATGGTAGAGGTTATAGTTTGGCCATTTTGACCAGAAGGTCCTATCATGAAAATAATGTACAAGGAGACGTGTTTTAGTGGGACATGATACATCTACATGAAGGTGGACTTGTCTAGGTCTGACATATGAAATTTGTTAGAAGGAAAAGTATAGTGTTGTACTCCAAATATACAAGTCACGGTAGGGGACGCCAGAAGATCAAAAATAGAAAGTGAGAGTTCACGAGGTGATAATTAATGCACAAAATAAAGAAGATCAAGTTAAAGCGTAAAATAAAATTAATTAAAGAATCCATTAAAAATAATTTAGAAACACAATTCCGGAGAGAAGATAGTCTTCTAGATGAATACAATTAAGGAACCATTAACTCATTATTCAAATTGCAAATGGGTTAGAAGGTCGCAATTAAAAGATCTAGAATTAAAGGAAGGTCGAGTAAGTCGAGGTAAAAATACAGTCACATAGCTGGGTAGATGACTAACAACACTTGTGTATATACTACTATCATGGTCATGAGTGACATGGCAATTAGTGTGGAATACTTCTAACTCATTATGGCTACCTTTGTGGCCTATCATTAATATTTTAACTCAAGTTTCCTCCAAAAGTTTTAAAAACACAAACTTTCAAAAATATACCACCAAAATTTGTATTCACTCCAAGCAGTTTAAATTCATCATAAAAAATTTAAATCACTCTCATAAATCTCAAAGCAAAATTTTATCACGTTACTACTAACCCTTTCCAAAATTAACGTTTAAATTCAACTATTTAACTCAAGAGTTCATAATTTATGAATCCATAAAAATTTCACAATCAATCAAAAATTTAACACTCTAAAACTTTCAAATGATTTATAATAAAACTCTTAGCATATTAAAAGCAATCTCAAAGAATTAAGCTCAATGCTCTCATCAATTTTAACTTCTATTTATGCTATGTTATTCCAACAAACTCACAACTTTTAAATGGTAACTTCATTTAATCAATCAAAATAACTTTCCATCACATCCTTCGAAATTATCAAAAAAAAATTTAATATTAGCAATCCCTCATTAAACTAAATTTTCAAATAATCTTATCAGTCAAAATCTATTTTTTTTTACCAAAAATCTAAATAGATTTGTAAATTCTCAATCATAGGACACAATTTAAAATAAAAAAAAATTCTCAGAAATCGTTTTCATAACTTTCAAATATTTTAAACCAAAATTCACCGTCATTACTTCTCCTTAAAATTTAAAATTTTATAAACACAAAAACCGCAAGTTGTACAACTCCGTTTAAATAATTCCTACGACCATTTTTAAAAGCTAAGATCATTTTCAAACCAAATCTATAACTGTTCAAGGTGCATAACTATAATACAATAAATCATGAACATTAAAAATCGAAAATCAAATAAATTTTATATTTGTTCAAAGATGTATATCTATCACCCAAACTCATAAATATCACAACTCGAAAAGCAAATCAATTTTATACTTGTGCAAGGATGTATAACTATAATCCAATAAATCATAAATATCAAATCTTTGAAGATCAATCAATTTCTTAAACCAAGTATGAAATTCTATAAATCCTCTGGTGTTTGCTATTTAGAAATCTCAAGGTTAAAACTTTTCATGGTAATATCCTACTTTACAAATTACTAATCATTAAATCACACTAAAAAAAACCCTTTAACTCAATTAGAGTCTTAAATGTATTCCAATTGTCAATATAACCATTCTAGCCATGTGTTTGACCTATGAGCATATACTAGTATAGTCATCTTCCAAGTTGACACTAAGCACGAAAATAAGAATCAACGGTAGAAAGGAATCAAGCAAGATACAATTCAAGAAAGTCGAACGAGAGTTCGGAATTTGAAGCCAAGGGAAGAGGTCAAGCTGTATGGATGAGATTCCTATAATTCTAATCCTATGTTGCAGGTTCACATCGGTACAGTAACGTAACCGAAGTGACAAACTCGACCTGCATGGGCCACCACAAAAACATGTAACGCCCCAGTCCCAAAATACTTAGGACTATGTACGTATCCATGCCAGCTGTATACATACGAAGTATACTCCAATATATGGAAATCTCGTATGAATACATAAGCTGTAAAATGCAGTAAATCCAGAATAACTAAATCTCATCCACTGATAAATAAATGATATAAGAGCAACTTTGAATTTGTCATGTATACAATCGTTGGACGGAGACAAAGTCCACTACCAACTATCTCAAATAAAATGTACAAGAAGTGATCGATAAAATAACGAGACGAACCAAGCGCAATCGTCTTCGAAAGAATGGAGAAGATCACGGCCTTGTCTAGAACACCTACAAATTCACAGAAGCACACACCTGGAGAGATAACCAGGTCCTCAGAGGGACGTAACAAGACACATAATATCATGCCATATAAACTGAATAAATATTGCTCAAATAAATAAGGGATGCCTACAATAGGGTACCTAACCATACTATAGTGAATGCAATAAGAACAAACCTTTGACGCATGGGCCGGATCAGGAATATCAGGAATCAGGACCGTATCTTCCACTGGAGATAACCGGCAATCAGGACCGTACCTCCCACTGGAGATAACCGGCTATCAGGACCGTACCTCCCACTGGAGATAACCGACTATCAGGACCGTACCTCCCATTGGAGATAACCGACAATCAGGGCAGTGCATATATGACCCATACATTAAGGAACTGTTCTTTCCACCCAATATCTATTATGAAGTATCCACAACATAAATCCTCTATTAACCGCTAAGTCAAACTAAGCATGCAACATCTATTAGCGGTTATTCCTATCGCACGGCTTGTACGTACTGGTGGCCAGCCAATCACGCACGTCCGTGTTCTACATGCGACACACAACTTCGTGGTACAACGTGTCAAGGCCATGAATGCAACACACAAGGTGGTCCTTTAAATCTAGGTTTAATGTGTAAGAAAATAATACATAGCAGGAAATATAAATGAACAGTAAGTTCTAACAGGTTATGCCATGTATCACAGTTTATTTTGTATAAAGAAAATAAATAATGCATAAAATATGAGCTAAAATAAATAAACAGCAAATTGCAAGGTATCTTGCCTGAGGTCCTTGCTGGTGAAATCGACAATCCCGTTGGGTACAGAATAGTCACAGGGCTACACAAGATGAACTCAGACGATGTGACAAACTTCTAAAATAAAAACCAAAAATAAAATATTCAGAAATTTTTTTTAGGAAAAATATATGATGCGTATTTTTCTGTCAGTATTCCGAAACTTCAAACGGATCGTGATTCTGATTCCTGGTTCTCCCAGAATCTCAAAAACACTAAAACGTGTCAGATTTCGGACCACTGACACTCCACAAATTTTCCAGAAAATTAAGTTCCAAATTTATGAAAATAAAAATTTACATTCAGAAAATATACCTCAATACGATTCCAACAAAAAAACTGGAGGTCAAAAGGAGTCCGGAGTTGGGAGTTATGGTCATTCGAAGTTGCTACAACCTTTAAAAATTGAGGCTGAATTTATGACGAAAAAAAGAGAGAAATTTTGACAAGGATGGTTTGAAAGATGATTTGTGGTGAAAATAATATGGAGGAGTACCTGCCTATTTATAGGATGTGGGAATTTCCAATTAGATAAGAATTAGGATTCCTTTAAACCCAATTTAGATATTTCTTAATTTAATTTAAAAGCAATCAAATTCAAATCCAAATCCAAATCCAAATCCAAATCTAATTTAAATCAAATCAAATTCTCTTAGTTTAAAATCAAATCAATTAAATCCAATTTAAATCTATTTAAATTTTTAGCTCAAAATCAAATGGGATAAATCAATTTCGAATATTTAACTATTTAAATAAATCCAAAAATTAAATCAAGATTTAAATGGCCACCATAACTTCCAAATATATTTTTCAAAATACCAATAATAATAATTTCAAAAATAATAAATATTTTTAAATATCTTTTTAATTAATAAAATATTTATTAATAAATCTCGAAAATTACATTTTTATTTAAAATAGACTAATAAATAATTACGAAATATATATATGCACGAATAATGCATACATGATTATGCTTTTCCTAGTATACAATGAAATATTATTTATGATTAATAACTGCTAAAAATAAAAAGGCTTTTTATAGCAAGAATAATAATTATATAATATTTTGAAAGTGTATAATAAAATAGAAAAAATGTTTTTCTAAAATATGTATGCTCGCACATATTCGCACTTGACGAGCAACTACGAAAAATAAAATTTCGTGCGCGACGTACAATACGACTATGCGACGTACAATACAAAATTTTTAAATCAGTACCAAATTTAATATATATAAAAAAATAGTAGAAATTTAGGGGTTTTATATGATGTCATGAGTATCTTTGATTGCCTGATCAAGAGCAACAAACTTCAACTGCTAGAAACAAAACGGCCAGATGAAGTAGGTAAAACTGACTACCCTAAATATTGTATTTACCACAGATTTATCGGGCATCCGACTCGAGCATGCTATGTGCTTAAAGACAAGATCCAGGAGATGGTTAATTCTAGTGTAATCACTCTCCAACAAGATGAAAAGACTGTAACGACTAGCGTCATCTCTCTACAGTTTGGCAATTTTTCTGCTCAACTTGTACAGGACGACGTCATTCCCATCCCATGAACTACTTTGGAGATTGTTAATCTCCCACCTGCACGAACTGATGGTCTTGTTCCTCTGTCTACTGATAAAGGGGAAATCATGTGGATTCATCCTGACTTAGTGGCTGATTTTGAAACACCTTAAGTCCAAGAAAGCAACTAAATACAAGTCGTGTCACATGACTTCATTGTGTGAACATTGTCTTCCACCTTTAACTGCCACTTTCACTTCGGCTATAAATCCTTCTTCTTTCTTCCCTTCTGAGACAACACTGTCAAAGCCAGAAGCCAAATATCAACCAGCTTTCTATCTGTAGAGTCAACAGTCTCGGGAATTAACGACAAAGATGGGATATGAACTACAAAAGGCTCCCGGCTTGAATCATAGAAAATGATCTCCTATACCTATTTCTTTATGCCTATCATATAACCAATCTCGAGTTGGTTTAGGTTACTGGACAAACTATTCATCTTGTCAGAAGAAACCTTCCAGAAGCAAGATCCAGCAAAAAGTCGCAATATGGTGTCCTTCGAGCCTGTATCCGAAGAAGAGTCCTTAACTGGTACCAGGTCTGGAAGAATTTACCTAGGAGATTATTCAGAAGGCCAGAAAAACCCTGCTCTAGCTCTAGGGACTCTTCCAGCATCATCTTCTCCTGTTGTCAATGTTCTATCGGTTTCATCACCTCTAATGGAACCAATTTCTCCCAAACCAACGACAACTGACAAAGGAAAGCAACCTATCAACTTTGATAAAGTGTTGAAGAAGACTCCAGTTCTAGAACTCGAGAAACCGTATAACTTTGATATACTGGCTCAACAGGCCAATACCCCGGCAAGGTTATCAATTTTTGAACTACTGCGTCTTTCGAAGGAAACTCGAGAGACATTAAGTGAAGCCTTGATGCAAGATGATACTTGTCTAACACTCCTCAAGAAGCCAGAGGAGGAGCCTGTAACTTGCTTTCATTGTAATAGTGTAACAGAGCTGATGCCCAATATCACCTTTACACAAGATAATATGCTGCTGAAAAATAATCTTCATGACCGACCCCTCTACTTCACGAAATATGTCGATACCATGAAGGTTGATCGCATCTTGATCGACCCTGGGTCTGCGCTCAGCATCATGCCAAAGACTTTACTAGATGCATTAAAGATTCCAATATATATCTTTCAACAACCATCACGACAATTTTGGGATTTAATTCCGAAAGAAGTGAACCTTTGGGGAAGATTCGCCTGAAAGTTCAAATAGGCAATCTTCATACAAAGATTACTTTCTATGTGATCGATAATCATGGTTCTTATAATGCCTTACTGGAAAGACCCTTTCTGCATGAGCATAACATCGTACCATCCACTCTACACCAATTCTTCAAATATGTAGATGTCAATGGAGAGGTCCAAAAGGAAGTAGTTGACATAAATCCTTTCAGGGGCATTGAAGCATATTATACTGATTCTCGGATGTACAAGGAAGAGTTCATGAAAGTTGTATTAGCGATAGATAGTGAGAAAGATCATAAAGATACTTCAAAAGATATTCTCATAATCCGCGTCAAAGGACGTACTACTCGTCCTTCTTCTTTTTAGACATTGACTATCCATATTTTCTCTCATAACAAACAGCTTCCTGCTGTAGAAAGGGAACAAAGGGGGCACACTTCTTCTGGGCCTCTTGTTATCAACCTTCGTTATAACAAACTTTCTCCTTCTCCTCCTCTGGTTGTCAACCTTACTAAGCCTTTTGTTAAGACTGAGAATCCTATTGTAAATGATGATGTACAAATCAATAAAGTAGCACCTCCTTTACAATATACTAATTTTTTATTATACTCGATGTTATTTAGAAATGCTAGATAACTTCGAACCACTTACCATAGGAGCAGTTCAACCTCTCCATGACGAAGTATCGTTCGAACCAATGCAGGACTCCTTAATTCTTTCCAGGAAGAAAGATGAACTTCCTATACTTTTTAGTA
Source organism: Iris pallida (assembly GCA_029216955.1). NCBI lineage: Eukaryota > Viridiplantae > Streptophyta > Magnoliopsida > Asparagales > Iridaceae > Iris > Iris pallida. Next base: position 6,257,242 of record JANAVB010000194.1, read on the forward strand.
AAGGAACAAAACAGAAGATCACGCCCGATAGTAAAGAGGAAAATCATAATAGCGGAAGACTTCAACTACGTCATTATAGTCAATAATCAAAAGATATCATTCGAAAGATGGGCTATAATTTTAAAGCTGGTCTCAATGGCGGTAAAGGAAGGCAAACTCCTATTCGTATCCCTAGTCCAAAAAGAAAATTACAAAAATATTACAGTAAAACAAAGTGGGGATTAGGTTATACCTCGCCAATTTCGACTCCAAGATCCTTTGAATCCGATAAAGAAGAACGATCTAATTCTTCTGACTCTATTTCATGGAATTCAGACACCAGTGTAGGGCACGTCCATTGAGTGACTCTATCTTCTAATATGGTATCTGCTGAGTTCTCGAAAGACGACAAAGACTTTGCCAAAGCCTCTGAATCTGATCCTTGGGCACAAAGGATGAATACTCAATGGGAGCTTCGCTTTGAGCGATGTGAGCCACCTACTGAAGACCAATTAGGTTATTTCTAGAGTTAATCCTCTCCGGGTCTTAATAAAGAAGCCCAGTACACTCAATTCTAGGCTTGCTACATGGGTCATATTATTAGCACAATATGATATGGTTTATGTTACTCAAAAGTCTGTTAAGGGTCAAGCTCTTGCTAATTTCCTGGCAGCTCATCCAATTCCCGAAATATCTAAACTCTATGACGAGATTCTAGATGAAACTTTGGAATCCAATATGATTTCAGAAGAAATTCTTACCTGGCGCTTATTCTTTGACGGTGCATCCAAAATAGGACCTGAAGGTGCCATTGTCGCTGGAGTTGGAATCGTTCTCGTCTCACCAGAAGGATTAGCTATTCAAAGAGCTTATTCTTTAGACGAGTTCTATTCCAATAATGTGGCTGAATACAACGCTCTACTCATTGGTCTCCAATTGGCTAAACAATTAGATATTGAATATCTTGAAGTATATGAAGATTCTAAACTAATTGTCAATCAGGTTAGAGGCACATATGAAGTGTCCCATATCATGAAGCCGCAGTTAGGATGGCTACATCGTTCAAGGATTTTTTTTATTAAACATGTACGCCGGGCATGCAATACAGAGGCTGATGTATTGGCTAATCTTGCAGCCGTATTAGAAATCCCATTGAAAAGGCAACAGATGATTGTCGTCACTAATAGAGAGCTATTTTGTATTGAGAATAACTCAAATATTGAATTCAGTAATTCAACTGAAATCAATGTCGTTAGTGAAGATTGGAGAGCTCCTTTTATTGACTTCGTGGTACATGACATTTTATCTGAAGATTCTAAAGAAGCTACAACAATCTGTAGGTGATCACTCCGGTTTTATTATAATTATACTTCTAAGAATCTTTATAGAAGAACATTTGATGGTCTACTCTTACATTGTCTGGCTGGAGATGAAGCAAAACAAATACTACGGGAAGCTCATGATGGTGTGTGAGGTGCATATCAACCTGGTCCTAAATTACAAGATCGTATCCAACGTATGGGTTATCATTGGCCTACTATGGTGTCAGATGCCATTGAATATGCAAGAGAATGTTGATCCTGTCAAATTCATGCAGCTTTATCCATCAACCGTCAGAGTTCATTCATCCGACTAACGCATCATGGCCCTTTGAAGCTTAGGGTATGGATGTCATTGGTCCTATCAATCCACCATCATCTAGACGACATCGGTTTATACTAGCTATAACCGATTACTTCTCGAAATAGACAAAAGCCATACCTTTATCTGAAGTCAAGACTAGCAGCATCATCAACTTTATTAAACATCATGTGATATACAAATTCGGCATTCCTCGATGAATCATTCATGATAATGAACCACAGTTCATCAGTCAATAGTTTACACGATTTTATGATGATAACAGAATTAACAATGTTGCTTCCATAGCCTACAATCCTGCAGCGAACGGTTTGGTTGAAGCATTCAACAAAACTATTATCAAGCTTCTTACGAAATTCGTTTCTACCAATAAAAGAAACTGGAGTAAAAAGTTTAGAGAATGTCTATGGGCTTATCGCACTACTATACGTACTCCAACCGATTGCACACCTTTCTCCTTGGTGTATGGATGCGAAGCTGTTCTACCATTGGAAATTCAAATCCCCTCCTTAAGAATTGCAATTGCCAATGAACTCACAACAAAAAACAACGATCATCTTCGACTTCAGGGGCTTGAAGCATTGGATGAGAAACGGCTCCTAGCTCAGCAACATATTGAGTTATACCAAGCCCGTATATCAAAAGCTTTCAACCATAAAGTTAAAGTACGAGCATTTTAGAAAGGAGAACTAGTACTAACCGTCAGACGTCCTATGACTATGACGCACATGAGCAAAGGCAAATTCGAAGCAAAGTGGGAAGGTCCCTACGTTGTAAGCAAAGTTTTCTCAAATGGAGCTTATCAACTGACCGGTATAGATGGTCGACTTGCCATGATGCCTATCAATAACAAATTTCTCAAGAAATACTATGTATAAAAGAACATTAGCACAAAAACTAGAATACAAATAAAATTTCTTTTATTGCATAATTCAGACAGAAAGAAATACATAAAATCAACGAGAACCAGGTCCCTCTTGATCGAAGACATATTTTGCTAGAAGATCAAAGATATTAGTGTCTGATGACACCAATAGTTCACAGGCAGCCTTCCTCGGAGCTTTTTCCTCGACAGTGCTTCTCGGCTCTACAAGTCTGGCAAGGATGTCCTATTTTGGCTCAGGAACAGCCGAGCTTTCTTCCGCCTCTTTTTGAACAGGCAACAGAGGCTCATCAGAATGAGTATCGATAGCGGCTTCAATCTTCGGGATGACCTCAGTCTCCTTGGGTACATCTTCGAAAGACATTTACAATAAAGGAGTAGGTGTTGACAACATACTTAAAAAGGTTCTGCAGTATTTATAAACAGAAATGCCAAGCAGTCTGTCTCGGGAATCGAAATGACCTTTCCTCAAAAAGGCATGTCCGTTCATTCATTTCTATTCATTTCCTGAATATATCTTCATTTATTATCTGTCTCGAGAATCGAAACGATCGTTCCTCGAAAAGGCATGACTACTCATTAATCTTTTTGTCTCTATTCATTTCGCGAATAGGCCTACATTTATTATCGTTTATTTACTTTTTTTGTAAATAAAGCCAAAGATAATAAATATTCAAAATCTCCAGTGGAGTCCATCCAAATCATTAATTATGTCTTTTGAAACCCAACTGTTTTAAAAGATATCTTATCTTTATGATAAATCCGTATTATCACAGATATCGTCTTTTTAGACATGATATCCTCTCTTCAAGTCCCAGCTGACTTGAAGATCATCAATAGAAAAATAAGTTCACGTCCATATTACCTCTGAATTCTATTTTCTATATCAAACACTCATCACATCCATATTACTCTCAAAACTACAAAGATTTCTGTAAAAAGAAGAGAGAAAATCATTCTTTATTCTTTCTCTTTAAAAAAATGGTTACATCTTAATGGAAATCTATTACATCTTAGATTTTCATTCTGATACAACAAATGGAGGTCTGTTATATCTTTAGATCTTCTTGTTGGTGCCAGTTCCTTGTCAATTCGACCTAAAGCAGCGAGCAAGGTAATGAAATCAACTATGCACTTCTCTCTTAAAAAATATGAGAGAAGAACGACAGGGTACAACAGCTCAAAGACAAGTTGCTGTCAATATAACTGGTGGAGAAACGATGACCCTTCGTGGGAAGTAGGAATGAGATCACCCTTGTGATACGATTCCTAGTTCTGTGTCTCCACCATCCAACTCTCAGGTATAAAGGCCCTTCCTACCATTTGAGGAAGGCTCTTCTAAAACACGGAGATTCTGAGCTATCTGAGGTGTGTCAGATTGATTCATCTTCAGAGTATCCTACATCACCGATACTAATTCTAAAGAATCTTGCCAACCAATTCCCTGCAAGAAGTAAAAGAGAAGAAGTTAGTGAATCTACGGAGTACAATGATCAAATAATCACAAGTTGCACCAAGACTTCCATGTTGCACAGCGGCTTGTGCCATATTTTATATAGCACAGCATCTGTCTTGCGATATATAGTGCAATATCTGTGTTGTGCCATATTTTGCATATCGCAACATCTCTGTTGCATTGCATCGCGCAAGGTGACAGCAACCAAACCTTAAAAAGGGGTGGCACAAGTCAAAAAGTGCACCAAACTCTAAAATGAAAGGGCACACGATGAACAAATTAATCAAAAAACCTTAAAAAAGGATTTGGTTGAAATGGTCGATGCATGGATCAAATGATCGAAATGCTCACCTTCCATAGCCGAGTTGACAATTACTCGTCGTGACGAAGGCGGAACGCATTGACACGCATGTCGCTGCTCTCTGCATAATGAAGCGCGAGATGAACGCTCAACGAAGTCCTCTCCTCTCTTAACATCGAATCTTCCGGGTGCCATTAGGGTTTGTCGAAGAAGCTTCTGAGTCTGGAAGAAGATGAGACAGAGTGGTCAAAACTCTCGAAGATCGAAAAAAAGGAGAAGAAATAGGGTTCTCGAGAAATCCTAATCAATGGTGAAGGATAAAAAATCCAAAGGGTACGGCTATTTATATCTTTGCAAATAAAGCTGAATCGAGCAACTTGCGCTGAAGAATCGAGCTCGAGTTTGACTGGCGCAATCCAGACAAAACTATTCTAATTCAAAGTATTTCGAAACTCTAAAGTTTTTTTCAAGTTTCAAAAACTTTGAATGAGGTCTTGTGGAGGCTAAAAAATCTAGCTATGCTACTCATCCAGAAGACATATCATCAAGCTGCGCCACATCAATAGGTTGCGCGACATCAGGTTGCGCCAACATCAGGTTGCACAGGAGACAGGTTGCACAAGTGCCACATGGCAGTCTACTCGAAAAACTATAACGGTATCATCATTGTCTGACAATTGACAACACGTATATAAAGGAAAATTTGTTCGAATATTGCGCAACACGGAGCTCGAGAAGATTTGGTCAGATTTTATGACAGCTAGCAGTTCGCGTAACGTGTCAGAGTGTGCGAGGATGTACTTAGGCGCAGTTGAAGATGATAGTCAGCAGTTTGCATAACGTGTCAGTTGGTGCAACCGCTCACGTAAGTTGCTACATTGCGCCCCCGTGCAAACTGATGAAGCTCGCGCAATGTGATTGAATTGATGTTCAGAGCAGGGTAACGTGGCATGCATGCTACTAACTTCGTAGAACGTGTCCACTATACTACCCACGACCATGCGTATCTCACTCAAATGATGCCACACGTCCCTAGCAGTTAGTGCAACCGCTCGCGCTAGTGAACATGAGGCGCGCTACTTGAAGTGTACACAATCCAGAATAACTGCTAAAAAGTTATTTCAAAGAACTCTATAAATAGAGTTTCATATCAGTCTCAAGGCATCACGAATGATCATAGTTTCCTGCTAAAGTGCCGTTGCATCTTTCAGAGGCTCGGGTCTTCGATATCACATCGTCCAAAGGATAAAGTGATCGTCTTCTGATCAGATTCCTATAGTTGTACTTCACCATAAATCAATTGTAATTTTTGTACTCTTTCTCATTTTGTAGAAATCAATCCTTTTGTTTTTTGCAAACACATGTATATCATACACTATTTCTGTTTATAGTTTCTACTATGTTGAATAGTTTGTCGTGTATGTACTTGTTCCATTCCATACAGGAAATCAATTTTCAGTTTAGTCGCTTGCTATGTATGGGATCATTGGGGAAGATACGGGTGTATTTGAAGGCCAAAACCTAGAGACTAGTCAGATAGTTGAGTTCATCATAAAGTTTAGTTACATTGTCTTTTCTTCAGATGTAAAAATTGTGAATATTATAATTTATTTAGTAATTGTGAATGAGTAAATAAGGATATTATTTTATGAGCATTATTGTGATTTTGAGCATTATGGTCTAGACAACGTTCTACCGTCGATACCGCGGTGTAGGCTAGACTTGCCCACACACTCGCATCCCGAAAGCAGGTGCGTGTCGTGACAACGGTCCCCACACCTCACCACTCAACCACTCCCGTCGTCTCCCGACCCCGATGTCCATCGAGCAAGATCGGCGAGCTCCCTCGTCCAGCGTCGCATGTGCGCCGATCTTCTCTGGCACCGCCTGCGCACCGCCATGCCTCCGACGAACTCGGTGAGCAAAACTCTTTCTTCCGTTCCTTTCCGATCTTCCACTCCCCTCTCGCTCTCTGTAACCCCCTCTCTTAGTCACAATCCCTTTCTTCCTCTCGTTTCCACCTGCCCTCTCTCTCTTTCTTCTTTTTTATTTTTTCTTTGCTTTTAAGTTTTGATTTTGTTTTCTTTAAACTTTGGGACTGGATTGAGGAGTCCAATAACAGATTGGGCCAATCTACAAGCCCATATGAAAAATAGGTTTAGCAAATTCATTTTTTTTGGATTGGGCTGGGGTTTTGGAACAAGCCCATGTACAGGAAATTTAAGTTTAGTTTTTGTATGGGCTAAAAAAATATAATTTTGGGCCGGGCTCTAATATATATATATATATATATATATATATATATATATATATATATATATATATATATATATATATATATATATATATATATATATATTTTTTTATATATATATATATATATATATATATATATATATATATATATATATATATATATATATATATATATATATATATATATATATATATATATATATATATATATATAAATATATATAGGAAAAAATATATATAAATATATATATATATATATATATATATATATATATATATATATAAATATATATATATATATTATATATATATATATATATATATATATTTATATTTATAAATATATATATATATATATATATATATATATATATATATATTATATATATATATATATTAAAAAAATATAGGGATTTATTGGGATAGGGTTATTATAAAGTTATTATAGTTTATAAATAATTTATACCTTTTGAGGGTAGAATATATACTGGGCTTATATATGTTTTCGTAGTACTCCAAATAAATATAATTATTGATATTTTTATGAACTTTATATTATTGAAATATTTTTAAAAGGTTATGTACTTATATAAGGCATATTTCTAAAATATATTTTATGATATTAAATATGATTTATATATGTGTCACAACCCGCACCCTAGAGTAAGGGCACGAGAAGTGGGTACGTCCAGCTTACGCCGCAGTGTCGGCGGTAGAACGCTGTCCTAGGTCAATCATCTAAACAATATAAGGTACCTGTACAGTATATACACTCCGAATGGAGGTGACATGGCAGAATACAGTCTCAATCACATCTAAAGTAGAAGACGATAAGATAGATAGATATGAAATAAAATCCACAGAGATACAAGTAGATAGAAGTCTAAGTGTCTAAGATATCACAAATCCAGAAAACATCGCAAATCACAAATACAGTAATCCATAGAGTAAATACAACTGAAAATGACTAATTTAAACTAATGGTGTCTCATCCATTGCTAGTAGATCCTGTTGGAGATCCAGGTCACAACAATCCTCTAGGGTAGTCCCATGGTAAGTGGTATAGGGTTCCTCATCATCCTTTGTAAAATTTTCAACAGGTCCAGTCAGGATAGGAACGAGCACAATCTTATCTAGAAAATCCAAGTAAATGACAGAGAACTATAAAGCAGTTATAGACAGTTGTATTGATGAACATGACAGTTTATATTCAGGTGATGGTATAGAAAGATAGATAAGTGCAAGAAAAGTAAGGTAACTAAAATAAGAGAAGAATCATGGCAATAAAGACTGTAAAATAGAATCTAGCTGAACTAGAGTAACATGGTATAAGTCCAGACAGTAAATATAAACAAGTGTAAAATCCAAGTAAGTCCAGACAACATGAATCTGATACCAGGTGATTCCAGTACAAGATGAGTCCAGTATAAGATGATTCCAGTCAGTGATCAAAGATTCCAGGGTGAGTCCAGACTATATTCTAAAGTGTGTTTTAAAATACTGAGATCGACATATAAACGGCTATAGGTAATCAGGCACATCACACACTCGACCGGGTGTGAGATGGCTATCATTCCAGTTTGATTCCAGCATGTGGGGTGATTCCAGAATTGGGGTATGTCTACATGTCTTACTCAAGTATTTTCCCTCCCAGCAAGTACAAGTGAATCCAGAATACGATACGAGAATCGAGATGAGTCCAGCCAAACATGATGATACCAACAATAATTCCAGAATGATTCCAGTAATAGAGGCCAGACAATATGGTATGTGTGTCACATACATGAATCCAGAAATATCCATACGTGTTGTAACAGAGAATCACATACAACTAACTAGAATTGAAGTACAGTAATTGGCAAAAAAAAATAAGAGAACTATCAGAGAATGTACTCGTCTGATAACCTGAACAACTGATAGGTATAGAGGTCCAAACTGAAGCCACAGAGTCCTAGTTAGAGCAACACAGGTCAAGATGTATATGGGAGATGATAAATGAAATGTACAATGCATCTGCATGATGTCTAGGTCAAACTAGACTGAAGTCAACACTTGATCAACTCTAGTCAACCACACTAGTCAAACTAGGTCAACTAGGTCAAGTCCTAGCCTAAATAAGTCTCACTAGGCCTAACCAAGCCTAGGCTAGCACTGCCACAATCACAAGGCAATGTGAACCACAATAATGCATAATATAAAATAGATACTATATATAAATACATACCTTCATACATACATGCATATCCACATTACAAACATATTTATATATATAGGCATATATTACATCATGCATATTTACATAGTTACATAGATATATACATTCACGCATATTTACATACATACTTTTATACATTATATATGTTAACATTCATTACAATGCATTATATTTTACTTATACCTTTGATTGATTCATTCATTCATATATGACATTCATTCATGCATTTATACATTCATTCATTCATGTTATCACTATATACATACTTGATTCATGTATCCACACATACATACATGGATACACAACATACATGTATACATTCATACATGCTTACATTGCATACATGCATACATACATATCATGTATACACTCATATATTGCATACATGCCTACATACATATCATATATGCATACTTGCATTCATTCATGCACCTATACATACATACATAGATGAATACATACATATTTGAATACATTATATACTTGCATACATTATATTTATATATGCATACTCTACATTATATTACATTCATTCCTGCATACATGCATACATATAATATATGCATACAAACTCATATATTTAACTCAAAATATATATGAATACATACATTACATTACCTTAACACCTATATATATCATTCAATCATATCCCATATGCATGCATACTTCAGTTCAGGCGTTATATCCATTCACATATCATTAAGTTGCATACATATACTTATTTTTATTACATACGTGTCATTCATGCATATTACATACTTACATGCATCTATACCTTATATATATTGTATACAACATGTAAAAATAGAAGAAGGAAAAAAGGGGGGAAAACTGAAATGGAAAGGGAAGGAAAAATGTAAGAAAAAGGGAAAACAGTGGACATATACATGCTCGCATCATATATTCTACATTACCATACATGCTATTATTATATATTACATTACATTATGTATACATTATGAATTCATATTTATCATTACATGTATACCTTGCATTCATATCTTGTATTCATTATATACTTTATGCATACATTGTATATCATTCTTTCATTCATGCATTTATACATTGCTTACATACATTACATTGATTACATTCCTACATGCTTACATTCAACCATATATATATATTAATGTAAAAGAGGATACATATCATATATATATATCATTTTATTCATCAAACATATCATGCATTACATACTCTACATTCATTTAATATCCATACTACATAGGCTCATAGGTTACACAAAATGTCTATGTCGTATAGTCACTCTTCTACTTAAAACCAATACTGTACCAATTGGACCTTTACTAAATTCTAGGATTAAAGTATGTCTTAGCACTTCGTGTTAGCTTTCCGAAATTTCAAACGGATCACATTTTTGTGTCCGAAAGCTCCCGAAATCGCAAAAATACCGAAACGCGTTTGTCTTTCGGACAGCTGACACTCAAATAATTTTACAAAAGTTCTAGAATGATTTTGGATTATTAAAATATATATTTGGAAAGCTAACTTCGATACGTTCTTTTTAAAAAAAATGAGAGATTAAACGGAGTTCTAAGTTAAAAGTTATGACATTTCTAAGTTGCTTTGGTTAATAAAAACGTGGATGAATATTATAACAAATTTGAGTTGTTTTGGACAAAAGAAACACATGTAGGCCAAGATACTTGGATACCAACATAGGTATCCAAATAAAACTCATTCAACCATCCTAACAAAGATTAATCCACTCTCTAACCATTCTAAAACTGAATTTAAATATCTATTTAAACTATTATCATACATACATACACATGGGGTGTCCTAATTTGGGATCTATCAAGTAGGACACAAGACACATATCTAAAATCCTCAAGAGAGCTCCAAATGGCCTCAAATTTGAATCTAAAGAGGACACATGCATGAGGATGGATATCCTACGAATTCAAAACTAATTTATATGCAAAGAAAATCGATTTAGAGGATGGGTTTTACCTATTGGGCGTGGAATCCCAATAAAATTCTTTAGGACACGGCTCCGATACGAAGATCCCTCAAAGTTGACACTTCTCCTTGCACTTATCTTCCAATCCTTGGTAGCACCCTTCCCTTGGAGAATGGGAATGATTGAGGGAAGATTTGGTGAAGGAATGATTTGATTTGGAGATCAAATCAAAGGGAATGCTCTCTAAAATTAGGAAAGAACAAAAGGAAAATAAAAGAGGCAAGATTGTAATGAATAAAATGAATCATTCTTCCCTAAAGGTGGCTGCCATAAAGAGTCCATTAGGGCTAATGGGAAATGTCCTAATTGCCCCTCTCTAGTCTCATATGGTTAAGTCTAGACTAGGTTCAAGTTTGGGGTCAAAAGGATCTAGTTTGAGTCTCCAACTTAACCATTCTAACATGATAAAAATTAGTCTAATTAACTAACTTAAATGTTGGATTTTGTGGGCCATGCTTAACTTAATATTGGGTCTCATCTAGAGTTTAAGCTACCCGGGTCACAATACAAGTCGGAACAAGACGAAACTCAAACCCGACTAAATAAATCCAATAAAAACAATATTATAAATACAAAATTTTTCTAAAATATTAAAATATTAAAAATGACCAAAATCATAATACATCAATTTAAATATTATTAAAATAATCTAATATTCACCAATTAATTAAAATCCTAAATAATTCAAAAGTCACAAAATGACCAAAATACCCTTAGCCTAAAAAGTTGTAAATAGTTATTCTGATCACATGGTTAGGTCCCCTTGGTCATGGTTAGTCTTTAGGCTCAACAGTTCTAGGGTTCACTAGCTAACACACCAAAATTATAATTCACTAATTTTAAGTAGTATTAAATTAATTAAAAATTCCCATAAATCATAAATCTTATTATTAAATAATAAACTTTTACAAAAATTCAAAATTACCATCATTTTAGAGAAGTGGGTGTTACAATATGTGTGCTATTAGAATAAGATATTTATCTAAATATTTTCTTAAATAGGTTTCAAATATCTATTACGCTCTAAAACGTATTGGTAAACAGTTTTTATTAAAACATATAAAGGCTATTTCTAAGTAGTTTTAAAAATCATTTTAAATAGCATATATATATATATATATAATATATATTTTTATAATATATATATAATATATATATAAAAAATATATATATATATATATATATATAAAATATATATATATATATATATATATATATATAGATATATATATAATATTATATATATATACAAAAAAAAATACTAAAGAATATTTTTAATCAAAATTCCTTTCAATTATCACCATTGATCGTGACTAATATATTCCATTGATTTAGATATGTGTTGCTATTAGAATAAGATAAAGGTATACCCCTATCTTGTATGTAACCCAATATCTTACCTTATCTTATAATAGGGTAAATCTCATTTACCTTGCCTCATGACAAGGTAAACACATTTACCTTGGTCAAGATAAAGCTAAGTCCTAAGATACCACATTGGTGTCCTAAGATACACTAACATATAACATCCTATTAGCTAACATATATCTAACATACCTAATATACATCAACTTATATGATATTAGACACAAACTCTAACATCTAAACTTATCAAGCTAAGAACTATCTATATCCCTAGATACCATATCTCCACTATAACAAATAAACTAACAACTAACTCTAACATATCTTTCTCTAACTCAAACTAACATGGAGACTAACTGACATAAACTAAGATATCTAATGAACTCTAACAAGCATCAAATATCTAACATACTCTCATACTAATAAAGGGATATGGGTATGCAAATGGGCTTGCAAATGGGGGTGTAGTGGACTGCAAGGGGCATTGGGACTGCCCTCCCATCTGCTGCTACAGCAGCTGCTGCTGTGTGGGCCTGATTGGCCTGCTGTGTATAATTTCCTCCTCTCTACTCTCACACACACATGCATCTACTCTCTACAATCTATCTCTAACACACGCAAACACTCACATAGCCCCATACTCCCCTCTCATGACACAACACAAACACACTAATATACCGATCCACCCCTCAACGTACACCACAACACACTAATACTAAGACCAAGACACACACATCTAACATATGTAAACATATCTAAAAACTATATATTATATATATATATATATATATATAATATATATATATATATATATACACAACTGTTATAAATATATATATATATACACAATTGTTATAAAATTTTTTTTTCGAGATGATCCCGCTCCCCCCAGCTCTCCCTCCGCTTCTTCCCCGTCATGGCGCCCCCTCCGCCGCCGCTGAAGGTCAGTGGCCCATTCTCTCCCTCCTCGTCCATGCCACCCTTCCATCCACCCCCGGTTCGGTCTCCAGGCCTTTCCGTCGAGGAGGCCCTCTACCGCAGGATTGCTGCCGCCCTTCTCCCGCCGCCTCCTTTCCGTCACTTCCGAAGCCCCCTTAGCCGACCCCCCCCCCGCCGGAGGTGCCGGCCTCCCATCGGTCTTTGGGGCTCCTTCCACCCTCGTTTGGTCCCCCGAGCAGCAGTCGCTCGTCGGCCGCAGCCTCGCAGCGTTGGCCATTCTGCCCTTCGGCGTTGGACAGGGTGCCTCTCCTGCCCCACCCTATTCCGGAGCAGCCCTCGGGCCTCGCTGCAGTTTCGGGCCCTCCGCTCGGCGGCGATGGTACAGAGCAGTCCCCTCCTCTCCTCAGTTCCCGAGCCTCTTCTCGCCCTCCAGCCGTTCCTATTTCGAACCCGCCTCGGGAGCAGTCCGCACGTGGCCGTCTGGGCCCCTCGGTTCCCTCGCCCCGTTGGGGGACGTGCCCCCCATAGGCGCAGTCCAACGTCTTTGGCGCATTCTAACGCCTTTGGCGCAATATATACCAGGTCTTCTCCTCGCCAGTAGCGTCCCCTGTCAAACCCTCTTTGGCGCAGTCAAACCCCTTTGGCGCAGTCAATTCTAGCTCTTCTTGACCAGGTGGTGTCCCCTTTTGGCGCAGTCCATTCCTCCCCCCTGACCACGTGGCTTCGTCTGGTGGCTGCGCCCTGACAGTCCCGCCGGCTCCCTTCTCGGGTTTTGAGCTGTTCACCCGCCCCCCTACTCGGGCATGGTATCGGCCCTCGTGGCATGCGCTGGATCCGAGCCCTAGCTGTCCTTCTCGTTTCCCTGTGCCGGTGCTGTCCCTGCCGTGGGCACCTCGGTTCCCGTGCTATTTTTTAACGGCACAGGTTGCGCCTGTCTTTCCAACCCGGGGCCCCCCATTGTTTGTGCCTCTTCCTCCAACCCGGGTGGACCCTTCCATCTCCCAGGCTGTGCTCCTGTGCACTATGCTGCGTCAGGCCCCTTTATCTCCTTCCCGGTGCCTCTGTAGGCGCGGGGTAGGCCCGTGCTCCTCTAAGGTTGGGCGCACCGGGGGCCCACTTTGTCCACAGGATCTAGCTCACCCCCTCTTGGGTTGCACTTGGCGCAACCCGTGCTCCGCGCTACTATGGCGCCACCTCCGTCTTGCACTGCCATGGTGTAACCCCCATTTTGTGCTGGCCTGGCGCTTTCCGAGGCCGGTGGGCTCCTCCGTCCCGATTGCGCCCCTATGGCGCAGTCCGTTGGCCGCACGGCCCAGGTTCCTGCGTTTGCCAACGCCCTACTATGGCACAATCCGCTCCTTAGGCTCCCCCTCTGGAGGGGTCGCCACTTGCTTCCCTCACTCTAGTGGTGCGGCCTCCAGTACCCCACCTTAGGTGGCGCAGCTAACCTTGAGATGGCGTTTCCCGTTGCTCAGCTGGACTCTTTCTTTCCAGATGATCTGCTTGCGATCCTGTCTCCTTTGGAGCCATCCTTCACCCGTGTGGAGTTTTACTGCCCCGTGACCCCCATCCCCAGCTTTTGTCAGGCCGTTCAGCCGACCAACGCTGACCCGAAGCCTTCCTTCGCAGATAAGCTGGACCGGACATGGCAGTCGCGCGGGGTTTCTGTTTCAGGACGTCCCCCTTCCTGAGGTTCCCTATCCGTCGCCAGCCTCCTTGCCAACGGTCCCCTTCTCGTTCAGGAATGCATCGCTGTCCGACTCATTCCCCCACACCTTTGTGCTCAAATTTCTTCGGGATGTCTAAGCTCAGCCTCGTTCGGAGAGCTCATTGCTAGTTGGAAGCACACTGTGGTTTATTGGTGGCTCCTCTAGACCCCAGGCATATTCTGCTGCACCTATCCTCTGTTACTGACCACCACTTTGTGTGGTCCAACGACACTTGCACTATAGATTCTCACTAGATAAAAATCATCAGGTGGTCCCCAGACTTCAGCACTAAAGTTGACTCTGCTAAGGTCGTGCCGGGTGATCCTACCTAACTCCCCCTTATCTGCTTCATCCCGGCAGCTCTTAAACGCAAGCCAACACCTTTGGGACTTACGTGACTTCGGTAGCGGAAACAAGCAACCTCACCAAAGCACATTATGCCAAGATCGTGTTGAGCTCGATCTCACCAATAACCGCCCAACTACATACTCATTGAGCTAGGAAGCAGACGCACACCAACAATTAGTATACGATAAACGTCCTTTTCTGTATCACTGTCACTGCGAGGCCACCTTACAACACATTGCTTCCGACTCCACCCAGAGCTCAAGAGGAAATCCGGGCGGAAGGACAGCCCTACGGGTGGGAGAATGACTCACAATCATCAGTCTCACTCAACTCTGTTACCCTTACCCAATTCCTACATCCGATTTAAAGCTAGCAAGGACGAGCCATCCGTACATCCTGGTAGAGCGATGATTCCTAATAGGCCCCCGTCTCCTATCTTATGGAATAGTTTCGATGCTCCTCTAGCTGTGAAGAAATGCCCTGTAGACTGCCATCCTCGAAAGACTACCGACACTCTTGATTTGGAGGCAGAGCCGAAGGACCTCAAGGAGCCTGAGGCAGAGCCGAAGGATCTCAAGAAATCTTCTCCGGCTCGAGCCCCAGTCCCACAATCCCCCCAGCTAACTGACTTACGAGTTGCGAGCCTTCCATCGACGAAGCCCTTGCTATTTTAGGACCAGAGCAGATCCTAAGGGGACGACAGGTCTCGCTGCAGGATACCCTCTGTCGGCAGCAGATCCACCCGGCAGCATGAGGATATTCCTCCTCCTCTCCCTCATCCCCTGTGGAACCCAGCTTGGATACTGCGGATAATTACTTGACACCGTCGCATACGCATCCACCTCCCCTGCTAGGGAACCCCACACCGAATTCGCACAAATGCCGAGTATCAGATAAACCCACCGCCAAAAAATCAAATCAGAAAGAAGTGCCCGAGTCATCGGACATACGTACCAGGTCTGCAGCAAAGCAGACCAAACACCTTCCCTCTAAGAAACATTAATGCTGAACATCCTATCCTAGAATGTTCGCGGCCTGGCTAAACAACCAACCATGAGGCGTCTTTCTAGCCTCAACAAAATCCACAAGATCGATATCCTAATCATCATGAACCTAAAATCCCCCAAAAAAATTAGGCCATTAAGTTGCAGTTAGGCTTTAAACTCGCCATAGCAGACAGACATGACATCTGGATTCTCTGTTCGCCGATAGTCAGAATCGGAATATACAGGACTCGAAATAGGCTCTCTTGTGTGGATAGAACATCCTTTTATCCCCAAGCGGGCCCTTCTGTCTACCGTTTACGGCAGACGTGATATAGGAGAACGAAAGCAGCTCTGGAGCGAACTTGTTGCCCTTCACGCAGCCACTGCAACACCCCATGGCTCTGTATTGGAGATTTTAATGCTATCATCTACAGAGAGGATAAAACTGGCGGTCGACCTCCGCCCCACTTAGCCATGATGGATTTCAACAACTTTATTTTCAACGCTTATCTCCAACCCCTTCAGTCCTCTGGCAGCGCCTCCTTACATGGTGTAACTGCAGGAAGGCGACCGACGGCAATACTTCCGCTGGATAGAGCTCTCTCTAACGCCCTTTGGCATGATACTGGATTCTCATCCAAACTTTACCATCTCAACACCACCGAATTCGATCACGCCCCTCTGCTGGTTGGAGTTAAAAGCAAAGAGGCCAGGATCAGAAAAAACTTCCGCTTTCTTCACCTCTGGACCACTCACCCCAGTTCAAGCACGTGGTTGAGGAGGCCTGGGCCAATGAGGAATCCAACGACCCACTGATTCGCGTCGCCAACAAGCTCAAGACCATGCGACAGGCTCTCTCGGCTTGGAGTAAACAAGCATTCGGAGATATTTTTCAGGCGGTCCGGATTGCCGAGGATGATGTCACTCGAGTCGAAGATCTGGTCGTGACTGACCGATCATTGGAGGCTAGAGCGGCTCTGAACCTCACAAAGCCATCCTTAAATTCTGAGTGAAGGTTGAGAGACTTTTGGAAATAAAAAGCGAGGATTAAATGGGACAGTGAGGGGGACAAAAACTCGAGCTACTTCCACGCTTGTGTCAACGGCCGCAGATATAAACTCACCCTCCATCAGATTGCTGATGACTCCGGCAACATTTTACAGACCAAAGGGGCATCCAAATAGAAGCTGCCAACTATATTCCAAATTGTTCACCAAAGAGACGGTCCACAGAGACAATCCTCCTGGCTGAGATCCCCACCTGATCGATGACACCGACAAACCTGTAGAACTATTCCATCCGAACAGGAAGTGAAAGAAGCGGTTGGGCTCTGATGCTCATAGCGCGCCGGGCCCAGACGGATTTAGGGCATATCTCAGGGTCTGCTGGGACATCATCAAAAAGGATATTCATGAGGCGGTTACGATATTCTTCCAAGGAGCGACTTACCTTAGAACCATTGCGAGCGCCAACCTAATCCTTATCCCTAAAAAAGATAACCCTGAGACTTTTCGGGACTTTCGGCCCATCAGCCTCTGCACATTCACCAATAATATCATTTCCAAAATAATCGCATCGCGCATGTCAGATATTTTTCCAAAGATCATCTCTGAGGAGCAGAGCGGCTTCGTCAAGGGCAGAAACATTCAGGATAATATCATGCTGGCTTACGAGTTAATTACATGCATGAAACTCCCGGTGAGGGGGGGGACATTGCCATCAAACTGGACATGGAGAAAGCCTACGATAGACTTGACTGGCAATTCATCATCTGGGTTTTCAGGGCATTCGGATTCTCGGAAACCTGGACAAATATTGTTTGGAGATCGATTAGCAACTCATGGTTTTCCACGGTGATCAACGGCCAACCAGAAGGCTTCTTCAAATCCGACCGTGGGGTCAGGCAAGTAGACCCCTTATCGTCCACCGTCTTCATTATTGCAGCCGACGCTCTGAGCAGACAGCTGAAAGCATGACCAGAACCCCGAACTTCTAAATTTTCACACGGTCAGTGGGTGTCCTATCATTTCTCATCTGGCCTATGCTGACGATATTCTTATCTCCTCTCGGGATGCTAGGTCGGTGGAGGTGGTCCACAACTCGCTCATGAAATACTCCAGATGCTCTGGTCAAAAGGTCAAACCTGCTAAGAGCGTCATATATGCCCACTACAACATCAAGAGAGTACAGGCTATCAACCTATCCAACATTACCTCATTCTCAGTCGAACAACCCATTTTCAAATACCTGGGGTGCCTCCTCGTGTATGGAAGATCGAACGCCGCCATCTTCGATGAGCTGATTACCAAGATCAGGAAAAAACTTGAGGGGTAGCATAACGCTACCTTATCTTATCTTATCTCCAGGTGGCAAGATGATTCTCATCATGCACGTGCTCACCTATATCCCTATATATACCCTTGCTGCCTGCTACCCTCCAAGAAAGTTCTACATTCGCTAGAAAGAATCTTTAGCGATTTCTTTTGTGGTCACAGTGACGGGAACGACAAACATCACTGGGCCAGTTGGGATTCTATGGCTAGGCCCACGGAAGAAGGAGGTATGGACTTCTCCAAACTATCCCATATTGTAGATGCCTTCTCTATGAAGCTATGGTAGAAGCTCTGCACGAGTCAAAATTTATGGGCCAAATTAATGAAAGCCAGGTACTTCAAGCATATTCACCCTGCACAGGCCATCTCCAATTGTCGATCATCTGCCGCCTGGCGACGGATTCTCGTAGAGCGATCCCTCGCTGAACCGGTGATCAAACTCCAACTGGGTAATGGCGAATCCTAGGCTTTCCTGGAACGTTGGGCAGAAGATACCGTGCTCAACAATCATATGGCTGTTACGGGGAACAACAAGATCAAGGACCTGTAGGATTTCACTAGTAATGATTGGAATTGGCGCCAGATCAGAGAGTGGGCTAGGGCTGAGGCTGAAGAGCGCATCCGCAGCAATAACCTTAAACTGGAAGATAATCCTGATGCGCTGAGGTGGTCGACCGAACCTTCTGGAAACTTTACGGTAAAGTCGGCTAGAAGCACGGTACGTAGCGTTGGGACGCCAGTACCTATCATCGCCGCATTTTGGCAGACCTGCATCCCAAAAAAGTGGTCTTTCCTTCAATGGAGAGCCTTCCGCAAGAAGTTGCCTACCGACGACACCCTCAACACCATCGGGTTTAGCCTTGCGTCCGCATGTACCTGTTGCTCGGAACGCAAGAGTGAATTCATCGATCATATCTTCTGTCATCACTACACCAAAAAAGGCATTTAGGAACAATTTTTATATGTTCCTAATATTTTTAGGAATATATCATAATCGTTCCTAAAAGTGGCGTTGCAATATTTTGAACGGTTATAAAACGTTCCTAAATTTAGTTTGGAACAGATCTCAAGCGTTTCTAAAATTAATTTTGGAACATATATAATGTGTTCCTAAATTATTTTTGGAACACCCATGAAACGTTTCTAAATGTCACTTTGAAACACTTTACACCCGTTCCTAAAATGTAATTTGCAACACTTTTTGATGTTCAAGTGGCTAACTTTGAAACACTTTATTAATGTTACTTTTGTTAAAAATTCCAATTTTACATTTTATTTTTATTGAATTACAAATCTGATGATTCCTAAATTGACCATTGAAACACATAATAAATGCTACAATATTTTTTTACACATTCCATGAATCAACATCTGAGAACTCTATCAAATTAACTAAAACTGTCAACTTATACTACACCAAAAAGGCATTTTATTAAACACAACAGTTGATAACAATTGAGCAAATTATTAAACATGCAAAACATCTCTTCCAAACATCCAGAGATCCAATGTTAATCAGATAACACTTTAATACAAGTCACAATTATTCCATACAAACTGAAATACTTTAAAATTATTGAGAAGTAAAGGATAGGATAACATTCATCTCTAGTTCCGCTAATATTCAAAGCAAAACTAGGACAATCTTTAATCCATAAACCATCTAACTCCTTCCTAGATGAACTCATGGATGACCCAACTTCCGTATACTTGGATCTCTCTCACAAAAAATTAGTTCTTCAAAACAAGATCCCAAAACTATAATCCAACCGATAGATGGAGATTTGAATAACGGCAACTTGCAACACCTGCATGCAACATTATGAAACAAGTTAAAATTAGGAATCACTAATAAATTGCTCTTCGATACAGAAATGCATTTATTTTATTAACATTTCTCTAAGGGCTTAGTCTATTTGCTAAAATGACAATTCATGCTTTCCATATCTTGTAATGACAATTCAGCAGTTCCCACAAGGTTATTGTACTAATATGTTCCTACTGCATTCAACCCAAGGATCTAGGACTCTGATATAAGAACCTTAATATAACAAACTGAACATGTTTAAATTGACTACTAAGAGATCCTTAATATAA
The DNA here is from genome assembly GCA_029216955.1 of Iris pallida. NCBI lineage: Eukaryota > Viridiplantae > Streptophyta > Magnoliopsida > Asparagales > Iridaceae > Iris > Iris pallida. Next base: position 6,277,734 of record JANAVB010000194.1, read on the forward strand.
AAACTGAACAGGTTTAAATTGACTCCTAAAGAGATCCTAAGCAAGCAAATGTGAGATGAACAGAAAAAAAAGCAGATAGGTATGTAACAAAAAAATATGCATGATTACACAACAGCAAGTGTGACATATTAGAGAAAGGGCTTCAACGAGAGGCTAAAAATTCCTCTATATTCGAATGGTGTGAGACAAGTCTAAATTGTCATTGAAACTACAGGGCACATCGATGGCTATACAGGAAACTGCAAAATAAAATTGGGACATCAGCAGTAGCTAAAATTGAGGAGGCTTCCTATGTGTATTAGTAAGGAAAAAGGTAGGATATCATGTCTGATGGCAACACAACCTCTATATAATGGCATCAATTGTAGTATAAGAGTATAGTTTGTAGATGGCAACACAACCTCTGTATAATGGCATCAATTGTAGCATAAGAGTATCGCATTTTCAATTAAAGTAATTTGGCATGGTCCCTTAGTACAACCATTACACATAGGCATTGGCATCATAGTGTCATTATTGGCATCAATTGTAGTACATGAGTATTTAGTTTCAATATTTCAAAAGAAAATGTTACAAATTTATTGAAGTATAAGAAATAATATGTTAAAGTTCAAACCTAGATTGCTTATGTAGCTTCAGAGAACAAATATTCTATATAATTAAGACGAATCTTAATAGTACAATGTATCTGAAAATAAGGCAGCAGAGTGGAGAGAAGAGGAGGACGCTAATTTGTTCTCCCTTCCTAACTCGTAGTAGCCATTTATAGCAATGTGTCAACTATAGCACTTAGCAAAAAGTGAATTAATGCAACTCGAATAAATAAGTCACTAACTATTTATGTACTATGGAGTCTTTCTATATATAAGAAGACTCTTTGGTATCCATAGCAATTTATGTACTGCTGCATAGTGTGATGTCGTGGCTTTGTTCTCCCTTTCCATCTCTTTGGTATTCATAGCGATTTATGTTGTGCTATGTGTTCGTATAAGAATGTATGTAGCAGGTTGAATTAAATTGTCAATTTGCATGGATTCTCCCTTCTGTATTGTTTGCAAAAAAAATTAGTCCGACTACGGAAACTCAAATAGAAACTTACAATATGGTTATGACCATTTAGGCCATTGACTTTTTCAGCATGAAATACAACAGGTCTTTAAACTTAAAAACTCATGAGTTTCTCTTTTTTTTAATTTTGATCTGCAACAACTTGGATTTCCATCCATCCACATATGACTTTTACAAAAGGGGCATCGAAATTTGAGTCCAGCGCCTCTAGTTTTATATTCCCTTTTTGAGTTTGCATTTAAGTTACTAAGATAGGTTCATTCTAATATATTTAATATTTTATATAATATTTATAATTGAATGATCATCTAATCAATAATGCTAATGAGACTTCAAAAACTTATAATTGAATAATTGTCTAATCAATAATGCTAATAGGACATCAATATATGATCATATTTTAGTGGCCATATGATACGACATCCTTGGTATTAATATTTATGTTATCAATACACAGATTGCTCAATCATGTAGCTAACAAAATATGATCAAATTTACATATATTATTAAAAAAATCAATAGGCTATCAAATTATGTAGGATTTCTCAACAATTGTACTGAATCTCTCAACAAAGGAGTGATATTGACAAAAATACTCAACCAACAAAGAAGATTATATAATCATTGTACAATAAATATATAGATTCATTCTAAGAAATATAATTATTATTTTTTACTTCCCATTTGACCAGTTTTTAATAAAGTATTAGAACATTTAGGGCATTTTGGCCTTGCTTTGGGACGTTTCGACCAATTTGAACGATTTCAGGATATCAAACACACATTTTTCTCCAAAGCAAATCAAACACACCTCTTCTCCATCTCCACCTGTTATAGGTATGTCCATCACAGTAGTCTATCTAACTCTTTGTCTCTAGATCATGTGCACTTAGTTTGGCATCAGCTATGTTGAATTGGTGAATACAAGTTAGCTAGTTAGGCATCAGCTATGTTGAACTGTTGTGGTCAACCTACATATCTTATATATGGATATCAGCTTTTCTACATACATAAAACATTTTATGGTTACTTTGATACAAGCCTTGGATACAACACAAATTGTACTAAAGCATTGAAATTAAGAAAGTAGGATTGAGTATCTGACTTACCTCTTTAATTGTCCTATAGGACTATGATTTTCTAGGCCATGATTCGGCATTCAAAGATCGCTTTGCAGCACTGCAGCATGTTAGAGTTGGTTTTATTCCCACCAAGAATAAGGATGTTCATGATTTGGGTCCCATGGATGAAGAAACCACGGGGAGCTCTAAGTTGTTCCAATGATACAGATTACTGATAATCAATTGATCATTCTTCCAACTTTATTTCCCTGACCTATTCAAGTTATATTACTTTAAGTTTTCCTAGGAGCATCAGTCCTGCAGGTAAGGGTACATGTATCGGTGTGTACAACTCCAGTTTGCCAGTGAAGAAATTAGGGGATCACAAACCTGTCACACAAGTTTTCCTTTATCTAACAAGGCTCTTACTAAGAATGATTGGAAGGATGACAGGGGAGGCTACTTACATATACAAGAAGGTTAGAACTTGTCCATTCAGTTATTACCATATATCCTGTTACTGGTTGTATGTGAGAAGATATAAGAAGATGCCTTATTGTACTCATAGAGGGTGAAAGGCAATTGCCAACCAAGGCACAACTGCTTGGTTATGACAATACAACCAATGGACTTTGTGTCCTGGACAATTTCCCCCTCTCTATTCTATAGTACTCCCAAATGGTTCACTGCTATAAATAACTTGTGTATAAGCAGACAATCTTTGTTTAGGCTACTGATTCACCTTACCTCAGTTCATAGGAAATTTGCTACAGAACTTGGACCAGACATTGTTCTTCTTATCTGTCGTTTCCCAGTTGGAGGTTGCGTATTCTTTATATTTTCATAAATCTTGTACAAAAGCATACTTGAGCATTATATTCTCTAAAATCTATTGATCAATCATCAAATAAGGGATGCCTCCATAGTTTTTTGTACTTTAATATTGATATCGAATTAAACCCTATGCTTTTTGTACTATTTGCTTATATTCATCACAATGCACTTATATGATTATAGTGCCATCTATCTACATTTTTCTAGTCATAGTTCACTACCAAATTACAGTACTTTAGCGACGGCCATTTAGCGACGGAAATTTTCCGTCGCTATCACCGTCGGATCCCCGACAGATTTGTGACGGAATACCGATGGAAAGCAGTGGACAAATTTTTTTATTTTTTTATGTCCATATCCGTCGCTATGTCGTCGATAGGTAGTCGGCCATGTAGCGACGGTTTTATATCCGTCACTAGAACGTCGCATTTTGGCGGCAAAAGCCTAAAATATTGGCACGAGATTTACTGACTACTTAGCGACGGAATAATCCGTCGCTACTCGCGCGAGATTTACTGACGCATTAGCGACGGAATAATCTGTCGCTACTCCGTTGCTAAATTTACGTTCCAGACTTAAATTGAAACGACGGGGGGAACTTTTTCATTCCCTCTAAATTTCACTCTTCTCTCCTCTCTCTCTCTCTCTCCCGCGGTGATCGATCGGCGACCCCCTCTCCCTCTCCCGCGGCGGTGATCGGCGACCCCCTCTCTCTCTCTCCCAAAGGTAATCCCCTCTCCCTCTCCTCTCTCTCTTCTCTCTCTCTCTCTCTCGCCTCTCTCTCTCGCGCGCGCGCGCGGTGGTCGTGGGTGCAGCGGGCCGGGGGCGTCGGGGGCTGCGGGGGCGGCGTCGACTGCGGGGGGCGGCGGTGGCGGCGGGTGGCGGGAGGTGTGGGGGGCGGTGGGAGGGGCGGGAAGCGTTGGAGGGATGGGGGCGCGCGGGGGCTGGCCGCGGGGTGCGGGGGGTTGCGGAGGGGGGCTGGCGTGCGGGGGGCGGGGGGGGGGTGTGGAGGGGGCGGTGGGATCGAGGGGGGCGGGCAGCGGGGGGGGTACGATGGGGGCGGGGGCTGGCCGCGGGGTGCGGGGGGGTATGTGTGGAGGGGGCTGGCCGGACACACACACACGGACACACACACACGGACACACGGACACACAGCACACCACCACACACACACACAGACACACACACACACACGGACACACAGGACACAGACACACGGATACAACCACACACAGACATATATATATATATATATATATATATATATATATATATATATATAGGCATAATTTTAAGATGCTTAATTAGTTTACCTTATATATAAAGGTAAACTAATTATGGTAAACTAATTATGCCTATATATATCTATATATAGGCATAATTAGTTTACCTTATTTTAGAATATGACTACGTAGCTAGTGTGTAGAGTAGTATATGGTTACTAGATCCTAGTGTAGAGTAGTATGTAGAGGAGTATGGCTACTAGTGATATATAGATATGTAGGTCCATGTGTATCTGTATCGAACTATCGCTATCGGTATCGAACTATCGCTATCGGTATCGGACTATCGCTATCAGTATCGACCGTATATACTTAGTATCGGGCGTAGCGGATTAGTATCGATCAGTATATCGGGATGCGGTGTACGACCTTCGTACGGCGCATACGAGAAAGGACTGGATCCGGGCGGAGTACTATGAGCAGATGTTGGAGAAGATGGATACTCCGCAGTTCAAGCTGAAATCGGAGAAAGCTAAGGCTAATCGACAGGGCGCGGGTCTGCATACGGGGGGATCAAGGCCCACGCATCGACGCGTGCAGATTTGGTGAGATAGCGCAAATTCAAATTCATTCTATTATTTAATTTCGTACTGTTAATATACGAAGTTAATTAAATTCTACGTATGCAGGTCCGACAGGCGGTGAAGCAGGGGAAAGAGGCGGAGACGGTCACCGCTCACAATGTATTCGTGCATACGCACAAGAGACGGAAGGACGGGAGCTTCGTCGACGCGAGGGCCGAGGAGACTGATGTAAGTACTTACGTTTATGAGATTTATGTTAGAAATATAATATTGTTAAGTTAATTAGATAAACTTAGGATTCAGACTATAACTTAGGGAAACATAGGATTTATATTATAACTTAGGAAAACTTATAGTAAAACACATTCATTGGATAGGCTGCGTATCGTGAGGCACTTAGTCGGCTTGAGATCGAGCCCCCTTCCGAGAATGTCGGCGAAACGACGCCCACCAGACGCACTCTTCTATGGCGCTCGCTACGACGACGTATTCGTAGAATCCGTCGGCGGCATTAGGAAAGGGCGCGTCTACGGCTTAGGTTCCATGGCGCCCTCGTTGCAGCCGTCCCGAGATATCCACCGCCTCCGCCTCCCCCAGCGCCCCCGGTTGACGATGTGAGGGCGCAGCTTGCGACTCTGACCTCCGCGGTGTCAGATTTGCGAGCGATAGTGTTGGGGCGCTATCCGTCTGCTCCCGGTCCGTCTGCTCCCGGTCGTTACGTGCTGCGGTGCTTCGGATCGACCTGGCTTCTTCCCCCGGACGACTTTCATTTAACCGCTCTGCGGACGCCCGCATCGTATCGAATAACACCATCTTGACGTTCCTTGACATGTTGTCGCCACAGCAGCTACGCGCGCTTCCAGACCATGTCTTGTCCCAAGTGCCGGCACACACGGTGGAGGAGTACATACGCAAAGCGGATGCGGCGGCACGAGCACGAGACGATCCGACGGACGGGGTTTGATTTTGTTTATGTTGTTGGTTTTGTAGACATTTGGATACATTGTATGATCGGATATTTTTTTTATGTTTGGATAATTTAATGTTGGATATTGGATGTATTGTGTTGGTAATATTTTGTTGGATATTGGATACGTTGGATATTGGTGTCGGATATGGATATTTTGCATAGGATATATGGTGTTCGATATTGGCTACGTTGGATATTCGTGTTGGATATGGATATGGTGTTATATATGGATATTTGGCATGTTTGATATTGTGTTGGATGTGTTGTATAAACAGAAAAGAGTCTGTTTGCAGTATTTTTTTTCAAAAATTAGAAGTTAGCGACGGACAGGCGACCCCTCAGCGACGGATAGCCCGTCGCTAACTGGAGAAACTGAGGTTAGCGACGGATTGGCGACGTAAAAAACCGTCGCTAACTGGAGAATTTTACATTGAGCGACGGTTTAGCAACGGAATATCCGTCGACTGACTTACGGCGGACTGGCGACAAAGTCCCGACGGATTATCCGTCGCTAACTGTAGGAATTCAATTTTTCGACGGATTGGCGACGGAATACCCGTCGCTACCTGGAGAATTTTACCTTGAGCGACGGTTTAGCGACGGAATGTCCGTCGACCTGGTTCTGTTTTGATGTCCATAAATTTGCAGTTAGCGACGGATTGGGGACTAACTTACGGCGGACTGGCGACAAGTCCCGACGGAATATCCGTCGCTACCTGGAGAATTTTCAGTTAGCGACGGTTTTAGCGACGGAATATCCGTCGACATGGTTCTGTTTGATGTCCATAAATTTTGCAGTTAGCGACGGATATTTTGTCGCTAATACGACGCTAATCCGTCGTACACTGGCGGATTAGCGACGGCATAACGACGACCTGCCGTATGGAAAAATCTCTGATACGCTTTTACCGACAAATTTACGACGGATTAGCGACGAATATTGCGTATCAGAAAATCACTGATACGGTTTTGCTGATTCTTTAGCGACGGAGGTTTCCGTCGCTAACCCTATATGATACATGTTTCGACGAAAGCTAGTCGGTAATCCGTCGCTATAATATTTAAATACGCCGACGGTATTCCGTCGCTAAGTCGTCGCTGAGCGACGGAGAGAGTAGCGACGGATATGTTTTAGCGACGAGGTTATTCTCGACGGCTGTTTTACCAAATTATCCGTCGGTAATCCGTCGTATTTATTTTTGGCGACGGACTACCGACGGATATGGCCGTCGGTAAATCCATGTATTTGGTAGTGGTTGAAGGATGAAGTGTGATATGCTTTGGATCAGGAAGATTATAGCTGGGAAAGAATGAACTTATCTCATGCAATAGATCTAATATTTCATAGAGACCTGTAGTAAGTGATCATTAAGCCTGAAGAACATGGAAGGCATAAAGAAGGTGCTTGAAGAATGTAGTGGTTCATTGGACTCACAATTATGGTGATAGTCTATTATATACAGTTTCCTATCGTCCCTTGGAGACATTTGAGATATATCTGAGCTCTATATAACTAGTATAAGTCTCTACATTCACTATCTACAATGGTGGAAATTATCTGCAATTTGGTCATTCACTATCTAAAATGGAGGAAATTATCAATAATTTGGTCAAAGATAGTTATGTTGAGAAAGCAGGTGTCATATTTCTTATTGTATCTATTGATCCTTTGATTTTAGTATTATACATTGGCATTGCCAAGTATATAACATTTATAATAATATAGTCTATTATTTCACTTCTCTGATCTAGCATTTGCTGTTATAGTGCTCCAAAATCTACTATCTTGCAAGTTTTATGAAAATCCTTGACAAAATGAACATGATTAACAATATGATAGCATTTCCAGAGTTGTGAGCCTAATCAAGAGGTGATTTTGTTGGTTATGCCCACTAATGTACTGGGATAGCTTGATGATTAGTTGTTACATGCAGAATGTTACAAAGAAGTAAATCATACATTTGAATGACATTGGGCTCATGGATATCGACACAACCAGTCTTTGTATATGTTTATGTAAATTTTATAGTATTGAGTGGACGCAACTGGGCCTTTTATATGTTATGTTTATGTAGTAGGACCTAGTGTGGCAGGGCCATAATTCTGCTGACGGTATATCACACGACATTAGTGCATACCAGTGTAGGTGCATCAAGTATATGCGTGCAAGAGTGATGATCCATTAGGATATTACTGTCAAATGTGTTAGTTTAACCCTAGATTCACTTTGTGTAACACCAGTTTCTGAAATGAGGGTAATTTTGAAATGTTGCATTTATAATCATTTTATTGCTATTTAAATCATGATATGATTTTTGGTAATTTTTAAATTAATTTAAAACTGTTTTAAGTCATGGCTTGTGATTTTGATACCTTGCTAGTGAACCTGAGAGACTGCCTGACCTAGAGCCTGACCACGTCGTTAGGATAATTATTTCTACTTTTGAGCATGAGGGTATTTTGTTCATTTGGCCTCCTTGAATTATTTTATGATTTATGCATTGGTGATTGTTAAATTTGACTTTTGACTAGCTGTGACTTAAGAGACTGTCCTAGATTTTGACGTTGACTTGGGGACCTAAGTTAACATGGTATGGACCCTAGTCTAACTTAAGTCAACTCAAGTTAGGACACCTAGGATCAAGTTTGAAATAGGAGGATTGGTGTATTGGTCCATAGACTTGAAACTTAGAATGGGTTCCATGACTAGTGCAACTAGGCCCATAGCCATTAGACTAAACCCTAACCCTAATTTTTCACTTTATGACCGCCACTAGAGCTCCCCCTACCCTATAAATAATCTTTCCTTGTTCTTGCCTCTTTTATTAATTTTTTCCAAGTTGAAGAAAGAGGTAAAGAGTCATCTTCCCCATCCATAACTTCCTTATTTCAATCCTTTTTGGCTCAAATCCTTTGTATTAGGTTCTAATTAATCCCTACTTTATGTTCATGGAGAGAAATCCCAGCATTGGGACAATTTGGGAGCATTTTGCTAGCAAGAAGGAATCGCCCATTTGGAGCTTTTCAAGCTTTTTGCACCTATAGGAAAACTCCACAAATTGATCTAATATTCTATTTTCTTTGCATTTCGGGCTAGATCTAGGAGTCCCCTAGGTGTCCCTAAAGTTTGGGTCAATTTCGCGTCCGTTTGGTGTCTGTATCGGACACGTGTCAATGTGTATGTGTAAGTATTTGATAAAATACCAATAGAAATGAATTTTGTTAATTTTAAAATCTAATTGAATAGAAATGTTGTTATTATGTGTATACAATATTTTGAGGACTGAGTCAAAATTTGGTAGATTTTTGTGTCCAAAATAGACACGCATCACGTGCACGAGGCACCGCGCTGTGCCCGTGCAGTCCCCTGCTTCGGGGTCGACACAGGACAACAAGGCGACTCAGGTCATGAAACTTGGTGAAACGTTGTCCTAGTGACTGACACGACACCCATAAAGTTTTGGGTTTTCGATATGTGTGCACGAAGAAAATCGACCCGCACAGATCCTTGCCTGTGTTGTACGAGCATGAAAATGCGCACTGATACACACGATTTGACACGACACGGGGACACGTGGATACGGTACAGGCTATGGGATCGTTCCCCTAACCTAGGCGAACACGTGTGCACGGCCACGTGTCTCCACATGGCCTGGTCGTGTGATAGACCCGTGTGCAAGCGTACACGAGGACTGGAATTTCTGTTTTCAGACACTGTTTCGATTTGGTTTGGACACTTCGTGTCCTGTTCTTTGGACACATGTGGACACGTATAGTCTCATAGGGTTAGCCCTATGTCTGTACACCATATTCTTCTATTTTTATTCGAGTTGATTGTTGTTTGGGTTTTCGAATGTGTTCGGGTGTCAATTCAGTCGAGCATCCTGTTCTTTCCAGTTGAATGACTTTAAATATGAATTCATGTTTAATTAAGATGTTAATTTTGTTAATTCATGATGTTTAACATGCATATTATATCTGAAGACTAAGGTTTATTGTTATATGAAATGAGGATGGGTTGATTGATACAAGGAAAACTGATTTTGGGACTGAACTGGGTATAGTCACTGTTTTGATCACAATAATTAGATAGTCACTATTTTCCCCTATTTTTCCCTGTTTACTGAGTATTGTAATAGAGAGGGAATGTCTCTCTGAAATATTAGGGGCTGAACTGGGTTCAGCCCAGGTTCTGTGAGGAGCTAACAGTCCCTTACTTTTACCTTATATATATATTAGTTCATACATATATATATAATATATAATATATATATGTACGTGTGGTATCAATTGGGGTACTATACGAAACTGTCATTTGACACTCTAAAACCTGACAATGTTCACACACTATTTCCTATACACACACATAACTGATTTGATTAACTAACCAATCTACCTTGCCTAAATACTGAGAAAACACAACACTGACAAAAAACTGTTAAAAACATGAAAACATGCCCACACACCTACACATTTAACCAGTTTTCCCCCTTTCCATTCAGTTTTTCCCTTCCCTTTCCTTTTGTTTCATGAATGGCATGTTATAGTATCCTAACTAA